>JAQQZY010000024.1:14752324-14765590 GCA_030068375.1 Ostorhinchus rueppellii | reverse complement strand
TATAAAAAGGCTCTGTGCGTATCCAGATGGAGAAGCAGTACCACCAGAACTGTGGAGGTACTGTAGTGGGTCTTTTCAGCGAGCAACTCTGTGAGTTAGTGAAAAACTACTGACATATTTATGACAACTACCCTCATCAGTATCAACATTAGTATCCAGATTACTATTACCTCCTCTGGCGTCGTATTGACTTTCTTCTTCTTCTTCTTCTAAAAAAAAAGAATGTACTCTTCTTCATTGTATTTGTCCAGTATGGTTAATTAAGAGCGGTGCCCTCTGGAGGATTGATTGAGAAACACTCAAACACATTAAATGTCAGTTGCGGCATTTTTTTTTTACAGTCAGACTAATGACGACAATAAAGCACAGTTTCAAAAGTAACTGAAAACTTTAATGGTATTATTAAGTACTCATATCGGTACTTGGCGTCTGTAAATAAAGTATTTGTACTTGGTCTGGAAAAAAGTGGTATCAGTGCTTCCCTAATCACGTTATCTACAAGAACTACTATAATTGTGAGCTATGAACATAAGGAAGGAGTGGATACTGTTCTAAAGTGGTTTTTATATGCACAGAGAAGCCTCCAGTTATGAGATATGAGTTAGGGGGAGGACAAACATGGAGACCCTGTCATGAGTATTGTTCCATAGACTTATGCACTGAACAGTGTATCATTTCATGCTAAATTGGTACTAGCAGCAGTCATTCTGTCAGTTTGTTATGCTATATTTCAGATGCTGTTCCCATTGTGTTCCAGACGGTCTTGGAGGATCGTGGCCCATATGAACTTCTGTCACTGTGCAACATTAAAAACCCCTACTTCAAACTAAGAAATTGATGTTTTGCTATTATTAGTTTGGGACAGTCCAAATTCACACTGACTTTGGTGGAAGGGCAATGGTAAATCAATAAAAACTTGTTCTGAATGCTGATTATCATTTGATGAAATGTTTCAAATATTTTTCTTAAGCGGCTGAAGAGAACCAACTTGAACCTGCATTTAAATCTTGTTACAATATATGGTGTAAGAGGAAGCCTACATCTGAACAAGGACCTGTGCACCAGATGGCTCTGGCATTATACCTGCAAAAACTATTAAGAAATGGTGTGTGTGTGTGTGTGTGTGTGTGTGTGTGTGTGTGTAGTGTATTTTGTTTCTATTTTTTCCAATAGAATATGTTTAAAGTTTCAGTTTGTGACAACATCTAAATATCGTAAATTCCTTAGAGGCAATGCCTTCCTTCAACAGTCGTGGTCAAATGTTTTGGGGATTACACAGGTTCTTTGTTTAAATGCAACTTTTTTCATCATTGAAATTCTTTAGAACCTATATAATGTTTCTAATTGTTCTTCAATGTCTGTCAGAAACATGTGGAATTAAATTAAAACTAAACTTGTGCTATTCCCCAAACTTTTGCCCACAATGACCAAATCCCTTTAAATCATGTGTTTTGGACCTTTAATGTGAACAACTCTATAAAGCTCTGTTAGTGATGAATGCAAAAGAAACTCAATCACCAGCATGGAACGTCGTCATTGTGCATTTGAACCATCCACAGATATACTACATAATTTGCCAATGAATGATCCACTATTGCTCTATTTTTCAATCTTTCCTCAGTAGATGGTTGGGGTGTATGATGGATACACAAAAGCCCGAGAGCAGGGTTCACATCCTGACCCCTGGGTATATTCTGAGTTATTTTTATTCCCTCTTAGTTGTTCTTGTATGTATTAAACTAAGCCCTGATCTGTTCCTCTTACCTTTACTAAATGCTGCCTATGCTTAAATGTATTATTTGTATTCCCTCAATAGACCAAAAGAACCACAAACAGCATGTATGACCAACATGTACTTAAATAAAGGTTTTTATGAAATGCAGTTTTGGTTGTAGCGGAGGAAACTTTGATAATGAGATATCAGACGTATACAGAGATGTATAGTTGTATAACTTTGCCCATTTCTTCTTTTACTCTTGAATTAACAGCAAGACGTTAATGTAAAATGTTGATATTAAGTCAATAACAATTACAGAAAGTGACTTTCTTGGGAGAGTATCATTTTCCCTGGCGTTAAAAGCATCCATTAGATTCAGATATTATGACAACTTAACCTTCCTTTTTGGAGATAATGTTTGTAACAATATCACTACCTAAATTTTGTGTAGATTCTGTGATGGGAATTGTTGAGAAAATATTATTTTATGGTGTTTGGGAGTTCGTTTTTAAGTGTTGCCTAGTGTAGCTTGATGCATTTGGTGTTTTTCTAAATTATTTTCTTTAAGTATACAAAAAAAAAAAATTAATGTGATGTATTGACAGATCATTTCCTTTCGCAGACTGTGTTTCGACTGTGGAGAACCAGTCTGATTCCAGTCATCAGTGAAACAGAATGTCAGATCAGCATGTTTTTTGTGATGTTGCTTTTAGTTCTCTAATGTGAGTCCATGCGGCCAGACTGCTCACAGACTTGGCCGCTGGGTGAAGCCAATTGTCTGAGTTAGGCAGGAGAACACAAGGCTCCCCACTTGGAAAAAAGATGGGGGGGAAAAACAGTGGAGGAGTTTTAGCAGTCAGCCCTCAGACAGGAAGACTCTAGAGGAAACACCAGAAAGCCATTAACTAACCACAGTATTATGGTGATCTATTTGCTGGAATGGGATACAGACAGCTAATTAACAAACCTTAACCCCCCCCCCCCCCCCCAACCCCTACTACCCATCTCACACACACTCACACAGCCAGACACACATTGCATATACCCACACTGCTGAAAGAGCTCTTGCTTGTACAAAACAGCGTGACAGATCAATGCCTGATTCCTAAATCAAGGGAAAAGGTTATTCTCTGTCTCAATGGGATTCCACTCACTATCCCCCTATATCTAAGACACTCCCTTACCCATTTAAACCAAACAAGTCCACCCCCCAAAACAACACACACACACACATACACATCTCCTAATTAAGAGTGAGGCAGTGGGGCTTTTCTGTGTCTGTGGTTATGCTTGCAATGTTAGTGTCTGGAGTGTGAAAACAGATCTGATGGACTGGTGCCCTCAGCTCTCCCTGATCACGCTCCAGCAGGTATCCCCCATGATTGACAGCTCACAGGTCAGCCGCCCATCTCTCAGTCTGTTAGAGGGTGGGCGGTAAAGAGATTTGGAATGCCTGGGACCCTGATTGCTTTATTGCTCGCCTGTCAGAACCATTGTACAGCTCTGTATTATTAGGGCTCACCATCTCTCACCGTCTGGAAGGTGTCGCGTCTCAGCTCTGCATAAAGAATCACCACTCCATTCAAAATCCTTTTTCTTTTTTGGCTGAAAGGAAGAAAGCACAGATTTTTCCACACAATCTCCTGTATTGGTTTGTCAGATAATGCAACACAAGCGTCTCCAGGGAATGGTTTGGATGGCGCAGCTTTACACTCGAATGCAGGAGATTTGAGATCCCATTTGGCAATAATTTATCACACTGATACCAGCCATAGTCTATAACATTATACATGAATTACTCTGATGTTACTGATTATGTAGCTTATCATGCTCAGTTTTTATAGTAGGACGAAGGAAGCATATTTATTTTGTTTTTCTTAGAATTATTCCACATTGCGTGCCAAAAAATTAAAAAGTCAGCTATTAAAGCCACAGGCATTAAACCTTTAAGATTTGATCAAATTTGATACACAAATAACAAGATTGTTTTTATTTGCCTGAGATTGATGCAGTTTGATGAGCTGGAAACAGTAAATTCTACGGCAAGCTTTTCTAATAACAGGGAGCTATATTGAACTGTATAATCACAACAGGTGCAGCAGTTTTAAATTCCACAAAATTGTCGTATAATAAAACTGTTGCACACTAAAGCTGTGACTCGGGGCATGTCCAAACAGTGATTTCATTGTATTGCCATTTACTGAGAAATGAATCATTCTGAAGTACAACAACCAGTATGATAATATCACAATCTAATTATGTTAATTTACTTTTACCCTTTAACTCCTCAGCCAGATGTTTCAATTTGACGAACCAATCAGAAAACACAGAAGTAGAAAAATACAATATCGTCCAATATCCCTGCATTGTTTTGATGTGAAAAGGTAACACAGACAAGGGGAATTTTAGAATACTAAGTGAGGTAATGTTCTGTAAAGTATGTCCTTCTCTATAGTTCATTCCCACTGGAACAAAGAGCCTCCTCCAAAGATACAATGACCCAGTAAACAATGTCTCTACACAAATCCCTTGCTGATTTTTTTTTTTTTTTTGTTATTCCCTGGGTTGAGATGACAGACTGGCAGGTTGTTGAAGGTCATCAGAGCCGTGCTTCCTGGTCCCCCGGAGCCCAGGTGATGGCCAGGCCGTATCCCCTAGTGCACTTGCTGCTCCAGGCCACAGCAGAGACAAGCCCACTGGGGTGCCACGTCGCTGTCTCCATGGAGATGAGGCGACAGGCTGGCCATGGCTCAGACTCACACCTTTATGGTCAGCGACTCAGCGTCTCTGAGGACACACTTCCCAGACCTAACAGCAGTTGCACACAAGATATGATTGCCTTGACTTCCATCCCCAAACCATTCACTTGTGTTTTGTTTTTTGGTTTTTTTGTTTGTCTTCTATTAATGCCAGTTTAAGCACAGAGGACACCCCATCCCTCCCCTCTAGACAGTCCAACCCGGCTCGCCCTGGCACTGATACCCCTGTGAGGCCTGTTGGGAACAGTGGTGAGATGTTAGCTTAGACCTGCAAGTCTGGGCAAGGCCTGAGAGGGGATACAACGCAAAGGGACTGCCCACTCTATCTATGGCTCATGTTCCATTATGGTTTTATCTGAGGGTGTGAAAGTATCATTCCCAAATGTTATCTCCTTTAAGATCCTGTTACAATTGACTGCTGAAGAAAACTGGCACACACTTTAGTATCCCCGACAAGCCGCTTTCATGTTTTAATCGTATTGATTTTTAAAGCGCAATTATTCCTCATTGTGTATATGTGTCCTAATCTGAAAAATGAATGATAACCTCTTCATCACTCTACCCCCTGAGTGTTCTTACGGGAAGCCATATTGATTTTGTTAGTCTGAGAGTCCTTGCATTGCCTGGCCTTTACCTCAGGGACAAATCTAATTGTTTATCTCTGGACAGACTTCTGCCTTTACTCCCTTCTGTCTCATTATGTGCCAAGATTTGTCAAGTCAAGTCTCTCCACACTCTCAAATCTCGCTTTACAACATGTCGTTCGGCAGAACACTACAGATGGCTTACTTATCAACAGACCCTCCCACATGGAATGCTACAAACATGACAGCACAACACACTTGCAAAAATATACACAAACTGACATACAATGTAATCACACTCTGGAGACACGATTACACATACTGACACACAAAGCATGAGTCACATTTTTTTAAGAAGCACTCATTTTTGATATCTTTGTGAAAGCTTTCTTGAAAAATCATAACTAATTATTGATTGTTTGAAAACTTGACCACGCTGCTCATTAACAGTTGCAAAGTTCATTTTTTATACTTTCTGAAGAACAATGCTGTGTAATTTGTTTTTCTGATTTTATATTCAACTCTTGCAAAAATGGACAGCGAAAGTCTGAAACATGAATATTAAATTCTATCCTGAGTGAAATCCAACCGATATTTTATCAGTTCAATACACCAGATCTAGTACATATTGTAAATTGAAAAGTCCAGAATCTCTGAATATATAAAATATTGTTTCTTAAGTGTGTGGCCACTGACTCAGTTTTAGATAAACATTCAGTATTTGAATGTGAAAAGTGTGAAATACAATAACTTCCTGACATGTTAGTTTAATACTAATATAAATACAATATCATCGAACCAGTGTCTAAGCACACTATCTTAAATCACTGAAAACACAATTTAGCAAAATATGCACATTTTTTCACGAATATAAAATGACTTTGTAAAAAGTTAAGTTAAATGTACTTTGTAAAGTGCAGGGAAAGTAACAAAAACCACTCTAGTAAGCCATTTCAGAATTGTCATTAAAGAATCTCCTGGTAGCATAAAGCTGATTTAGTTTAGAAGGATATGATGATAACTATATTTATTACTAATACTTGTTGATGAAACATTCAGAAGGAAATTTTAAAAAGCATGTCTATTACAATAAAGCTGTGATTTCTTGTAAACCACATGAGATTTAACACTTTAAGCCATACAGCGACGTCTTGTTTGTCCTTTTTTGCTAAGTTTACTACAGTAAAAATGTAATTCGATGGCAACACAAAACACATTTTAACATCAAATATGGAATAAATTAAACACTTTTTTGCATCATGACAAAACATTTTTTTTCCCTCTATCGTGTATCTTTCCCACCAGCCCTGCAAACTTTTTCAGGCCACTAGAAAGCCCTTGGTCAGGTTTTATCAGCAAGTTAACTCCAACGAAGTAGGCCAGATCGATAAGCACATTCTCAGAAAGGAGCCAGAGAGGAGAGTTAGAGGCGCGGGGGAGAGAGGCGCGAGAGGCAGGGAGCAATCAGAGAGCTATGGATGTGTGTGCCTTCAGGAGTGGATCGATGCACTGACAGGAGCCCTGCTTTGTTCTCTCACAGTGCTCAGATGTTAGGCGTGCTTAACATGATTGCTTAAAGGTTTTTGTTTGCCTACTTGTTTTTGTTTGTCATTTCGCTCTACTTATAGTATATCCCGCTGTCCCATTCATTGCTAAGTTATGGAGCCGAGGTTCTAAGGTCAGCTATGTTATCGTCTCATTGTTTTATTGTTTGTTACCCAATGAATCATTTTTAATCAGAAGGGATTCGACTGATATTTCAGTTTGTTGAATTCCGACAAGTCTCCGGGTATGGATGTAGGCCAAAATCGACCACTATGGGGTAAGAAAAAAAAAAACAAAAAAAACTACTGTTCTGAAAATATCACTTCTAAAAAATATGATTAACGATAATCTAGAACATGCTTCACATTCAGAACTGGGAAAAAAGTGTTGGTTTTCATCCTTTTAATATGAGGATCATTCACTGTGGAGAAGTTGGTGTTTGACTTCCTGTGTTTTTCTTTTGTTCAACAGATTTTCATATCAATATAAAAACAGCACTCTTTCTCTTCATGCCACCCAAGCCAAGTTAAGAACTTCGCTTCACTAAATACGCTGCTTAGAATTACTTCTAACAAGGAGCTGGGCATGTCTGCACCCTTCACTGAAAGGTGTTGACCATAAAGGACAAGTAGGTGTCAATAGATCTGCTCTCAGCGCCTATGGGACGTTGAGACGCATGAGCTCTTTTCCAAGGCTTAATAAGATAGCACAGATGCGCCCTTGTCTGAGAACAGCCCTGTGTCTCATTGTACTTTGGCCTCCCAACCCTGCCAGTGCAAGAGTTCTATTGCAATGGCCGCATGAGAGGGTCTCATTAGGACAGACAAACGAAAACCGGGGTCAAGGTATATAAAAGTAGCCACAGCTAAGGAGCATGCCTCTAAGATGAGTTGGGAGCTCCACCATGTCCTAAGGCCACCCCTGCAGACCTCTGGCCCTCCCCATCATGACCTCCAATATCCACCATTATTTGATGAAGCAGAGCTTGATAATTATTTTGCGTGGATGAAGAAGGGGGCACAGTGTGAAAGGAGTGTCTCACTCTAAGGGAAAGGATAGTAGGGGATGACAGAAAAAAAAAAAACTAACAAAAAAGATCAAAAGCAGGCCTTTCGCTTTTCATGCCTCAGAGGCTCCAAAGAGGATAAGGAACAATTGGGCCCTGGGTATCCTGTCCTCTCTGGCAATTAGACTCAGCTGATGAAGTGAAAAGGATGAATGGCAGGGTTCAAGGCCTTCTCCAGAATTCACACAACAGGGTGTGTTTTTACCTTCTTCTCCTTTATCTTCATCTCCCTTTAGAGTGGCAGAAATGCAGCTGAAATATTTCCAGATGAAGACAATGTGATTCAAGGTGACAAATCTTAATCATGAGGGTTGATGAGATTGAAGAGGTGTGAGGGGAATCTGGGGACACAAACAGACGTGTATGCAGTCACATGTTTGAGATACTGCATAAAGATTTGTACCTAAAAAAAAAAAACAAAACATTCTGATACCAAATATGTTTAATAATGTTTTCATCTATTTCATCTATGGTATGTCGCACTGCCAAAAGGAGATAATGTTCACTAGATTCACTCGGATGAGGCCCTTGTGTTCATGATCGCACCTAATTGGATAGATTTTCCTACTTAAGCTAACACCCTCACTACAATTAGGGATAAACCCATTAATCAGTCAATCAGTTAGGACATTTTGTAAACTACTGGTATCAACTAAACTTGGCATCAGTTATGACCACTGACTGATATCAGGCATCTTAACTAGATTTACTGACTTTGGTGGAAACAATAGCTCAAAAAATATAAATTGTTCCAACCTAGATCTTTCTGTTCCAGAAACAAGTGAATAATAACTCAGAATTTGATGTTTAGTGATCCAGATTTATAACTTTATTCCAGGTGCTGTTAATGTTATTGTGATGTACATTTTTTTAACTTATATTTTGTTGTTTCATTTTTTAGAATTTACAACACAAACATTTAGAACATAGCGTCAGTTGTCATCCTGTATATTATCTACTTTTTCCATCGATCTTCACATGTCGCTTGCGGTCTTATGATATAAGCAAGTCTCTCCATGTTGTGAATTTCTTCCACAATGTCTCTCCAATTATTTAGGGTAGGGGGGGTCCTTTTTACACTCTTTTTGTGTGATGGCTTTTTTAGACCCCACCAAGAGGATTCTAATCAGATATTTATCCTTACTTGGTATGTCTTTTCCTGTTAAATGACTCAAAATATAGCACAGAACATGTTCTTGGTACTTTGTATCCCAATATTTTTCCAAATTCTTTGCTGATATTATTCCAATATTGGGATCATTTGGTACACTGCCAAAAAACATGTACATGATGCACATCCTGCTCACTGCAAAACCTCCAATAGGGCTGAGGTAATGATAGTGACGCCTTTTTGATCTTTGGTATTATAAAAATCTTACTATGTTTTTTCAACAAAATGTTATCCAATTTCTGAAATTAGATGTATTCACTTGAGTTGCGCATATTTCATACCATGTGTCATCACTTAATTCTACCAACAGCTCTTTACTTCATGAGTGATGTCCAGTTCAACAGTTCAATGAATAATCTCATAGTCAGACATATAATATAATGAGCTATTGATTATATGCAATATTTGCATATGAGTTTTTAGTTTACAAATTTGTTTATAGAGGCAGGTACTTCAGATGTCCATTATTGGTCAACCTGTAACTGTAATAATCAAAGTAACCAGTTCAGATAAAGTGGATGATTACTAGAAGATTTGCCAAAATACTTCTGCATATTTTGTATTGTTTTTGATTAGTTTGTTAGGTATCGTACCAACTAAAAAGATCTGTATATTGTCTCAAAGTTTGTGTAAAACTCCTGTTAAACACTGTACTAAAAGTTGACCTCAGATATTATTGCTTTAGAACATGTACCTGAAACACAATAAAAGCCTGAATAATGGATGTTTTGAAGAGAACCATCTTTGCTGGATCAAAAAACATGTCGATGAATCATGTGGTTTGACAAAGAGAAATGATACACTGTACTCTGAAGGCTTTTGGCTAATCTTTAATCAGACATTAATAAGTGAACTTTCAGAAAATAAGAAAAATTGTAAAAACAGTCAAGCCAGACCCAAACAGATTAAATGCTGCATCATTTGACTTTAGAGCCACATTCTCTACAAATCTGCACCATCGTATGACAAAAACTATGCTATAAAACTTAGCTATTTGATGAATTATTACATTTTTCAGTGAATTATTACAGAGGTGTACATATAAACTATTCTAATCTCAAATATATAAACTTGCAAACCACTTGCTGTCATTAATTTATCGTAAATTTCACAGAAAATTTCTTACAGTGCCTATGCCAGTAGAGCCCCGAGGCTTTAACGATACTGCCACACTGCACTAAAACCTTAAGATGATTAGTGATTTTCTTAAAACCTAGCCCACTGATAATGTGTTTAAAGAAGCGATACGGCTTTTCCGAGCTCTGAGTTCAAAGTCTAAGAAACACGGGGTCAGAATGCCAATGGGCTAAACAAAGAGTAGCCAAAATGGGCTTTGGGGGATTTGAAACTCAGGCCCCTGAACCCCTTTGATCAAAACAGAGCAACAGCGATAGAAGTATCAAGTGCCTGGGTCTGAGCTGTTGCCAAAGAGTCATGAGTACGGTACATGGAATGAGATGGTATATGTTAAATAACAGGGAAAACAGAACTTAAGTAAGATGTCCAAGTCTAATAAGTGGTAAAAGTGCATTTTATTCCACTGATCAGCTGTTAAGTGAGATTTAAAAGAAGTCAGTTCTTACAGAATGTTAACACTTACAGTAAATATACAGGAAAATATCAGTACAAACACATCCTTCAAGTCTGTATGCAAGCACAGACAATCATGGATTCACTAATTATTAACTAAAAATAAAGCTCACTAACTCTAATTCTACCGCACTAAGAAATTTAAACACAGTTGCTCAAAAAGTTGGAATAATTTAAATTTTTAGACACATTCCTCTGTTTATTCCTATCTTTATACATGAGTCACCTTTGAAGAGGTTCAATGATTACAAAGTGTCTCCCATGTATACTTTATCCGTCAAGAATAAATCCCATTTTCACAATCAATACGTGGAATAGAGTAAAAAATATTTTATTCCAACTTAACAGTGACTATTTTGATGTCTTATAGCATTTAGATGAAGCTTGTAGAATACAGATGCTGACTGTTTGTTTCAGTTCTGACAAATGATCAATTTATTTGTAGTTTTCTCACATGCATACAACAATAATCAATACTTAAGGAAACATTAAGAGACATACAGTATGTCATCGATCAATAAAAATCAATAATGCAATTCAGTTTAAAAAAAAAAAAGCTATAACTAAATCCAACACATAAAGTTAATTTCATCTCAAATAAGCAGGGTCTGTGCATAAGAGCATAATAGCACGATAATTAAAAGACTTTCTTATTCCAGTTAGTAACCACTTAGTAAAGGGTTTCGATAATCCCTTTTAAACTTAAGGCATACAGCACTTCAATCAGATGGTAAAAATGTTGTATTTCACCATCTGTGCTAAGGAAGTTATCTGAGAACTCTGAAAAATCCAACTGGCTAATTAGTTCTACTCTGACTCTGTGAATGTCACCTTTAGTCGATGACTTTGATGACAATAATCAGGAACAAATTTGAGTCAAACTTAAGGAGATTTTCTTCGAGCCGCCATAAGCAACTCAATGGCTTGTTGTTTTTTTTACCATTGTTTTGTTCTAATAATAAACGCTTTGAATGTTACAGGACCAAACTACATTCCGAAGCTATTACCACCAAATTGAGTAACAATTTAACCTGACCACACGTACAGTGAGATAAATAAATTTTATTCCTTTACGTTAAGGTACCTGAAATTGTTAAATGAAAATGAGCAAATAATCTAAAATCATAATCTATCAAAAACTCAATTATGCGTGTTTATTATCATCCTGTCAGTTATAGTGTAACACCTTCAGGCAGCTACATCAACATCTGATTAGTGCTGGAGAACATATGATAGAGAAGATGATTAAGTTGGAGAATTTCAATTAGCCTATGTGAGGTCTAAATGTTTCCTTATGGCACCTATGGTTAGCTCATATTGAAATTGTTATTATCGTGTTTTCAGTCCACATTATGAGTGCTCAAAAGGTGCCTGGTGAATAATTCAGTATGCCTGGCGTATCAGAACAACACACACCACAGTAAGGTTGGATTGTCTGAAATTAAAACTAAATCACATAAAGATGAAGCAACTAGTGCTACATGTACCATTAGGATGTAGCTATAAAACCACAAAAGTTGGTATCTTCTGTTTAACACGACAGCATCGCAGTTTGTGTCTTCTTTTACCTCAGAAACATTTCTTACTCAAGTAGGATGCAGGGTACTTGTGCTGCAGAAGGTTTTACAAAAGCTTCCAAATGATGTTTGTGTGTTTCTGGCTGCATTTTTATTATCCTTAAAGCTTTTTTTTGCTGCAGAAAAGAAATACAGTGGAAAAAACCTGCAATTAGACTAATAGAATTGCACTAAATACTGCTACTTTTGCATTAAATAACAATACTTTACGTATTTATATGCATGCTCAAAGTCATGTCAATGAATAATACAATATAAACATTGTATGACCAACCAGCGTGGAACATTTACAGTATTATCTAATGTACTTTCTACTGCTTTCTACTGTCAAATAAGGAAAAATCTAAAAACCGCAACATTATATTAACATTTATTCCAGGTTGTGTGTCCTACCATCCATTCTAGTGTTTCTATTTATTTAAATGATCATTTATTATATACAGACTTGTAGCTAAACGCAGATAATGATCAGTCTTTCTTTTCTTTTAGCACTGACAGATTTCCTCCTGATGACACACAGACATGGGATGTGCACATTATAATGGGCATCTTGTTTTAATTGCTCAAATTTTCACTCTTTTTTTTTAGGTGACAGGGCTATTACTCCAAAGTCACCACTTATCAGCAGCATCACTGAGGATTAATGGTTTCACTTGTGCTAGTAAGAAATGTTTAAGTTGTCCCGATTATCAGTGCAAGAAAAAGAATAATGGTTATTTGTCATTGTGTTAAGCAGTGAAAGAGACTAATCTAACAAAACACTCAGTTAAGAATGTGATTAACCCTTTGTGGAAATTGAATCAGACTGAATGGGATGTGTGCTGGACTATGTAGCGGAGTTAAATCTCTAAAATAAAGCCTTGGTTTTAGGAGAATTGGATCAAACCTGCTTGCAAAACTGATTCATAGTTGGAAAATTGATCAGCAGATTTCCTATTGTAAGTAGCTGTGCTCAGAAGGATGAATTAAAGACTACACAGTGTGGGAAAAAAAGGCAAAAATCAAACCCCAATTAATATTCTCTTTTTTCTCTTATTTCCACTGGTTCAGAACAGAATTCTGAATGAGAATGAATAAAATGACAGAGACCTACAGGTTAAGAGATGTAGAAGGTTTCCTCTTTTTCACACTACAAAGAGAACAAATGGTTTAAAGCTCAAGAAATCAAGAGCGGAAAAAAAAAAATATCAAGGACCTCAATGTAAATCAATAAGAAGCAAGAGTCCAAAAAAGAACCTCAAAGACTAAGGATCAGAT
>JAQQZY010000024.1:14714530-14726256 GCA_030068375.1 Ostorhinchus rueppellii | reverse complement strand
GTCTGTCTGTCTGTCTGTCTGTCTGTCTGTCTGTCTGTCTGTCTGTCTGTCTGTCTGTCTGTCTGTCTGTCCATTCATTCATTCATTCAATGAGTTGCCCATTAGTTGCCCAATGCTTCTGAATATAAGTGCCTGTAAAATTACTTTAAAAAATAAGGCTCTTTATCACTGGGCATGTTTTTTTTTATATGCATATCTTATTTATGATGCACTGATCTAATCAAACTGAAGATGATCAGAGGCAGTGTAAGAAAGTGGTCTCTCACTCAAAAGCAGGTATTTTATTTAATACATATTCACAGCTTTTTTCTGTCTTCAAAGTGTGACTGCATTCCTTGATGAAAGAAAAATCATAAAGCCATTCTTAGTATACATTAAAGGTAATTTATTTGAACTTCACAGTTGAAATAGGATTTCCAAGCCGGCTGCGTGTATGCAAAAAGAGGTAAATCATTGATCCTTTAATGCTGTCCCACAGGGTCTACTGTTGTGGCAAACTAAAGAAGCCCTTAAACTCTGCAATTGCCAATAATGAGCTATCATTACTCAAATTACAGAAAGCACTGATTGGGTTTAAAGTAATGAAGAAAACAACATGATCAATCATCATCAAGGCCCTGTGTCGTCATGTCAGAAACCAGGCCTTTGGTGCAATGACTGGCGAGGCAGAGCTGCATCTACAGGGGCCAGGACTGGGCCATGTCCTTGGGGCAACCATCCATCCTCCAACATCAACATCTCAGAAGCAGCTCCTGAAGTGCTCACTTTGATTTTAGAATACTGCTTGGACTGGCACCTAATAAAATTACACCTACATCAACCAGATGATGTGACAGATATTTCTATGAAAACATAATTATTGGTACTATAGCCCATATGATTACTACGCTGTATATTCAGAGCAGCCTTATTATCCACATGCACTGCTGTCTAGATGCTGACTTTTGTCTGTCTTTTGGCAGTCATTTCCACCAGAGATGAAATTTGTAAAGAGCTGAATATAATAGTTACTTTTCATAATCTCCACCAATGGATGGCTTGTCAAGCACCCACACGCTCTATTATCATTTTAATACCCTGCTTGGACTTATTTCAACAGGGTGCTGACAGAATGGTTTCTGCGACTAAGTCATCTTAGTAAAAGGAAAATTATTTTCCTCTGGTTCATCACAGATAGCTCAATTAAGATAAGAGAGAACACATTTAAGTCACATTATGAGGAATATGTAAATGAAAAGAAAACTCCTGCCAGCATAGATGGGCATTATTTGCCTAATTACATGCTGCTCTTATTGTTTTGCATATTATTGACCAAGTTGAAATAGTAAGAATTGTCAAACCTTGAAAGTATCCTAGTCTTGTTGTATGTCTACAGTATAGTATGCAATTTAGTCTCCTTCTCCTGATGTGCACTTTGTCAACTCATCTTCTCCCACTTATTTTTCATTCAACAGTTCAACCAACCAGCCTGCCCTCAATCTCTAGCAGGAGATGCAGGAGGCACGAAGTAAAGTTTTATTGCTGATCCAATCCCTGTTTAGATTCAGGGTGCATGAAAGCTCCTAAAGTTGCCTACCATCAATAATGAGGTCTCATTTACACAAATTACTCTGAACGCTGATTAGGTATTATCTAACAGCAAGGGCCACCTCGATCAATCATCATCAGCCTGTGGAGCGTCAATGGACATCGAAAGGTTAACCCAGATCTTGGAGGCCCTGCCAGTGTCAGCAGAATCAGAGTAGGAGGCCTCCGTGCTGTCGATAGAGCAGCCAGACAATTAGGTAATGATTAAAATAGCGGCACCTGGGACTCAATAAGAAAATGAGCCATCCTGGCATAATTTGAGAATGATTTGTTTACTAATCCATATAGCTGTAGACGAAAGTCACTGAAGTGCAATGTATTAAATGTACAAAGTCCTTTCTCTGCCTCTGCAAACACTTTTAACTTATGGTAGGAGTGAAACCAGAGCCTGGATTTTCAGACAGATGCATTGCTATGTGTTCTATTGCATTTTTACCCTGACTTTGAGTTATGTATGTCTTTGTGGTATTGACAAATGATCCTAAAATTAATCAGCTTTGGTGAAAACTCATGGATTCACACAGGCTGTACATATATAAGCTGTAGAGTTTTTTTTAAAAATTGTTTTTAATTTTATATATTTTGGTTTTTTTTGCACTATCTTTATGCATGGACACTTTTCTTGCACTTTATTTTGTTGGTGCCTTGACCATTAAATTTCCCTGTTGTGGGACCAATAAATTCTAGTCTAATCTAATCTATTTTAGTCTAATCCAATTTATTTTAGTCTAATCTAATTTAATCCACTCCAATCTAATTTAATGTAAATGAATCTAATCTAATCTATTTTATTCTAATCTAATGTAATCTAATCTAATCTAATCTAACCCAAAAAAGTCATGACTTCAGTCATCAACTTCAGTCATAAATACTTGTATCTAATAGGAAAACATTGCACATGTTTTATAATATAAAAGTAAATGATACATTTTTAGAACATCTGGATAATAATTAAAGTATTAAAACACCACAAATTAATATTAATATTTTTCAAGGTCCCTAAATTTATTACTAGAAAACTCACTGTCAATAGATGTTTACCTTGAATAGAATAGAATAGTCCAAAAAGGAACTTGTCTTTAGTGTGATTGTTTGGTTTGAAAACCACTGTATCCTTATACTTCTATCACGACTATTGACATGTGTCAAGAATCAAATTATCTTTTTTCATTCCCCCATTGCAGAGTCTTCAAATAAATATATGTCTTGACTCTGGTTATTACAAATTCTGCCCTAACAGTATACATGCTGGAGAAACACATACTAAAAATAAAAAAAACCTTGGAGAAAGGCTTTTTTCTTTGCACGCTGTGAATGCTAGAATGAAGCATTGAAAACATGGAGATGAATGTGTGTCTTGACAGTGAAGATGGATCAACTGCTTATGATCTACGAACATGCATTAAAAAATGTCAGTTATCCTTTCAGCACGGAAAATTAGCATTCTGGCATTATTCAGACACATAATGGCCCATATACTACAGACTGCAGTCACATTCAGTCATAGAGATTCAAAGCATCACAGGATCCTCTCAGGCCATTTAGACCTATCTGATGTACTTTAGCTGAATAGGCGGTAGAAAAACAGTTGTTATCAGCTCCACATTGAGTTATCTGCTTCTACAGTATAAAAAAAAAATACTTGAGTTTCACACAAGTAACACGCTGCCTGTGAGATGCAATGTGTATATATGATTGTATTATATGGGACTGACATGACAGGATCTTTTTTTTTTGTGATGCAATTTGTGATTTTCATAATGTAATGAACTAGTGCATATCTGTCTTTTTCATTTGATTTGAACTGGTTTTCAATCTGGGACAGCATATGATGATCATTTGAATAATATGACCTTGTATTTCTACTGCATTTTTGCAACACGCCAAATGAAGCGTAATTTTTATGGCAACATAACATGATTAGACTCTTAGTAATGGATGACATAAATTTGGATAGTTACATATTCTATTTTTGGCCTCAGATATTCTTGATTCACAGGATTTTCCTCTAGTATCTTGACACAAAACCAAAATTCAGCACCATACTGCTCATTGCATACTTCTTATTCAGCACCACTTGGAAGCTACCTCAATCCAAATATTTGCTCTTTGGAAAACCTTGTTACCCAAATCAGCTGGTGGCCCTTAGTATACATCCATCCCATAACGAGTGAGTGCCAGAGCGTGCTGTGTGCATCCACTAATACAAATGAACTTCTTTAGATAGGTCTGACACTTACAAAAGTGAACAAACAGTGCAGGCTCTTTATGTAATGGGTAGCAGTGGGGCACAGCAAAGAAATGATGAGACATGAAGGGCCATTGCCTCTGGATAGAGGCGAGTGCTATCGGGCTGCAAGGATTAACACATGTC
Organism: Ostorhinchus rueppellii; assembly: GCA_030068375.1. NCBI lineage: Eukaryota > Metazoa > Chordata > Actinopteri > Kurtiformes > Apogonidae > Ostorhinchus > Ostorhinchus rueppellii. The sequence goes on along the minus strand of JAQQZY010000024.1, from coordinate 14,722,295 downwards.
CCCCACAGCCTAGTCACATGCATTTTCTGCTCTCTGCCAAACAAGTAGGGTTACAAGTGTTATTACTCTCACCTTTCAGAGGAGCTTTTGGATAGGGAGATCATTAAATTAACCGCAGGGCACTGCATTTGTGACCAGAAGTACATAAGCCACTTGAGGGTGGTGGCCTACACTTGTGTTTCTAAAGATGCATGTATGGGCTGTCCTCAGAGATTCAGTGCAGCAGTAAGGTGAGTCTGGGTCTGTAATGGTGTTAGCCTTTTGATCATTATGTGCTTAACAGTAAATCTTCATTATTGAGGCTATTTTTATAGAATTCACTTAGTTGAACATTATCTTTCTGTGACCTAGTTCAATATCTAGCACTTCAGGTTGACTTGAAGCTCTTAGAGGATGGTGGTGGTGAAAGGTAATGAATGAGTGCCTCAAAGAATTTTCTGCCGACCGTCTACAGCCTTTTAAAGAGGAGGTGATTGACAACATCCTATCAGTGTAAGTGTGCAGTGTATTATCATAGTTGTCCGTCCTGTCTAACAGGAGAGGATGTCCCTGTCTTCAGACGATGTTTTTCATGAAGTGGTTCTGCCCGATCATTGTCAATAAATAAATCTGATAATTGTCAGTGCAGACAGCTGTTTGTGACAGCTTTGTTGTCTTGACTCACTGCATCCTGTCATTCTCACAGAGGGAAAAGTGAGTTTTATATACTCTGACTACCATCCGGGGAGCGGAGACATTTGCACATGAATCAATTGTCAGCATCACTGTACTCTGACAACTCAGTGACAGCTCAAATACACCAAGAATGTTGTTGTGCACATTTCTCAGAGGCATCCAAAGTTTCTGCAGATATTTTCCCAATCATGTGATTCCAGGAATCTGGAATATCAAGGTTATATCTATCATTATGAAAACAGAAGTGCAGAAATCTTCAGAATTATGGACTCGAGCAGAACAGGAAAGTAGATGAAACATCTTTTTTTTTTTTTTTAAATATCTCCTCTTTCAACAGCTACTTGAAAGTGAGCCTCTCCGATTATGATTGTGGCTCTTGTTGCTCAAGATAACTGCTTGACATTTGCTAAATCAGTCAGTGTCAGTCTTGCATACTCAATTTCCCTCCACTTGAAAGCTCTCTCCAACTTTGGCATTTTGCAGTGTTCTGTCACTCAAATAGAATTTGCTATGGGTATCGATAAACAAAAACTCTGACAGCATAGCAAACAAAAAACTCTGTTTTTTATTACAGAAATAACTCACTGGCTTCTATCATATCACAGACTTAAAATGACTAGTACAAGCAGTGTACTACTGTAAATTAATCAACATAAAATATTTTGGATTCACCTTGCTGATGTTCTTGCTGTGATGACAGTATATATCTTTGGATGTTAGATTTTTTTCTGCTTCATCTCTATCCAGACCTTATGTTCAGCATCCAAATGAAAGATACATTTTTGAAGTGTAAAGCTGTACAGGATACAGCAAGGTCAGTAGATGAAGCAAAAGCACTATTATTACTCTGGTTAGACACATGTACGTCAATGCTGTTATCCATGGGTTAATCAGTTTAGAAAAATTAAGATGACCCACTGTCAAGAGTGAGCCACTTACCCTGGTAGACAGTGGCACATTGATCTGTAATGGTGAGAGAAATCCTCTCCAGTTGCACTTCATTCTGGATATCTCTTAAATGTTTTGCCAGTGTCAGTGCACTTTGAGCGCTCCCAGCGAAAAGATAATCACTGTGATCAGTGTTCTTTAAGGCCCGTCCAGCCACAATAATCTGTTCACATCAACGATTGTTCACTCACTTGTGCCTAATGGCTTTTAAGTTCCCCTGCCCTGCAGCTCGCCCGCACCCTCTGACTCGCAGCTTGCAAGCTCGTAGCCTGATCAATTAAAACGACTTGAACATTTAACAGGCCATCAATAAGCAGTCCCCTATGACTCAACACTACCTGTTGAGATGTGTGGATTTGGTCCATGTACAGTCATTTGCTTCCAGTCAGTTCACCTCAATGTCATAAATTTCCTGAATTTACGGTCCAACCAAGCATTTCTACCCTAGTCAGGGATCAGAGAATGTACAATCATGAGTTTGCACTGTGTATCTGTGTCCCTTTGAAAAAAAAACATACTGATTTACCAAAAAAAAAAAAAAATGCTACATTTATGTTGTGAAAGTAGCTTGAAACACATATAGCCATTGTTTTTGGCCAGCCTTGGAACCAGGTCCCCATAAGTGTTGAATTGTCAAGTGTATATGTAAGAGGACAACATGTTTGTTTACATGGAAACTCCACAGGACTGCTTTAAGGCTGTCACGCTACATACTTTCTTTATGTGACAGTATTTAATTGCCACCATATTTTGTAAGAGATAGCTTGTTTCTGTAGAAGACTTGTCCTCTTTAAAAAGACAGAGGAGCCAAAACTAAGGCGTACTCTGCTCTTGGGAAACAGCTATACATGCAGTATGTACGGTACAATGTCTAGAAATAGCAATTCCATTAGAGAAGGGGGGAAAAAAAGGAGATTTGCATGCTGTAGTCACCTCTCTGTTGTTACAGATGAGATTGAAGTTGATGCTATAAATGGGCCGGGCAACTCCCTCAAGGGAGCGTCAACTGACATGTGTTACTAAATCTTATGGAGATGCCATCTGCCACTGTGTTAACTGTTGGGAATGCTGACCTCTGAAGCCATACAAAACTGATCAGATCTGGAGAGGCAGACACTCTGACTAATGGCTTAAAATAGTGTGATAGTTCCACGCTTTTTTGGTGAAATCTTGCAAATTCTAATGTCCATAATGAGGAGCTGAATTTATATGCAGTAGACATGGAAAAGCTTGGCAACTAACTTTCTTTATGCTGCATTTACATTTTATATATTTATTTTGTTCAGTGGGCCACAGTAGAAGTGTTGGGTTGAACATGGTGATCAAGTCCAGATTGTGTAACCGACACTATGGAGTTGGTTGTGGGTGGATACACTTGCCTGGAGCGTGGGGTCACGACTCTGACGTACCAAGCTCTCTGTCCTTAGCAGTGAGTGACAGGAGGAGGTAGCTCGCTGATGCCTTTCACGTGGGAATCACAGCTTGCAGCGATATTGAAACAAAATCAGCTGCTAGACTTTGTGGGAAAATTCAATTGTGAGTTTTTCGGTCCCTTAATGTTTCTCTTAAAGTAAACTGCCGTCCAAAGTTTATTAGTTCAGATAACATTTTTGTCCGAAGAAATGAGCAGCTGTGTTTTCAGTCCTGCCCACAAGGTCACTCAATAGACACCAACTAAAAATAACTCCCTCTAAAATTTCTTGCTGCAACAATTGTATTTTCAGATGCAGGGACGATGGTGCTTTTTCACGTATAGTTATTTGTTATCAAAGATTTCAGTCTTTGTTTTCACTAGGGACAGTATTTAACAGATGAGGCTAATTTAATGAGTACATTCTTAATCTATACTGACAATAGGATAGGACAGGAACAGCATATTAGTGGTGACATTCAGCTAAGAGGAACGCTTCAAAGTATGTTCTTCACAGAGATGTTTGACAGTGAAGGCATCAGTTGAGTCAAAGTATGTGCTTTGCTGTCTTGAACCGTTGTGCAGCGCTAATCAGTTTGTGAGTATCTGGAAGTTCTTGTGACTACTGAGCCATACAATCTGCACACCTCAAAGACACCTTTCCTATGGAACAGTGGGGGGCTGCTCGCTTTACAGTTTGTAAGTTCTTCACTGAGTCTTGTGTAGAAGTTTGCAGGCTTATTACTCAAGGGGGGGTCTTCACTGTTTTCCTTGCATGTCCCATGGGTGTCTTTTTCAGCTGTAATGAGGCCTCCTGGACCAGAAAGCTCTCTTTAAAACAGGGAGTAATGAGTCCTTGTTGGCAGAGAGAATGGGGATTTGCACTACTCAGTGGAAAGGGAAGGTCACTGAGAGGAGTTTTATTTTGGGAAACTGTCTTGCTTCTGAACCAAACAAAGCTTAAAGGGAAACACTACAAAGTCCTAGTCCAGGAATTGACTACTGTAGTCTAAAGGCATTTCAGCACCTTCGAAGCTCCAACATAGACTTGACAGTTTACGTCCTATATCCTCACCCTGAATTATTATAGCCGGCAATAGCATTTTGTATTAGATTCTACTAAAGATAATACATTATGAAAATGCCTATGTTGCACTACGTATACTCAGATATTGTCAGGTGACCGCCTAATCAAAGTCAAGGGCAAGTCTGACATTCTTTTAACTTCAATAAAACTTGAGAAAATACAGATCATTTCAGTAAGGTCAAATCTGGGCTGAGATTTTCAAGGTCATGCTTTGAAAAGGTTTTCCACTGTACATGTATGTAGTTTTATATGATGCTACATTGAAATTCCTATACGTTTTATAACCAAGAGGGATTATTTGTACCTTTTTTTTCATTAATCATGTTTTTATTGTGGTTTGGAGGTGAAAGTTACTGTGGCTAATATGAAAAATGAAAGAATGAACTAACAGCTTCATGGCTGTCCATTGTAGGTCAGATCCTGTGTGTGATAATGATGTGCAGAAAATATTGGGGCGTTATGTTTTTCTATACATTTTTTTTAAAGGTTTTTCTAAGAGTGTAGCTAATCATATGAAATAAATTTCTATCCATTCATGTTTATGTTAACCTGAAGGTGTGCTCTATTCTATATCAACCTCAGCGGCAAGGCCAGTCACTGTTTAACTGCCTCACGTCATCTTTCTCTACCAGTAATAGCAGTCGCACAGCCTGCCACCATGACACATCCAAGCATAATTGGCCCTGACAAGAGGGCAAATCATCAACACAAGCCTGATAAGCATTACAGCCAGATGACAGCGTACAGAAGTGTATTAGCAACAGTGTGACATATCACATTACCACTGTGAATACAATAAAGGAGATACTAAACACTATGGCAGCTTCAATGACCATCCATTTCTTCTTTCTTCTGGCGGGCCATTATACCCCATTTGCTATACTTAATTTGTTGGACAGAACTGTCACCTTAGACACAAGAGATAGGTATTATACACGCAGTGGTACTGTAGATTCCTAATTAACTTATGGGATTTAATCCATTTGTATTGTCACAAACACCCTGTTATTTAAGAGGAAGTTAAATGTTGCATTGTACATGATACTTTACATCACTCACAGTTATAAGGTCGAGGTTATAAGGAATATTCTATGATTGTTGCATGTTTAGCTCACATAGGTTACAAACTGAAAACCACTTTTCTAATCGCAGTTTACAAGAAAAGTTGACCGTATTACCAGTGATTGAAACATAAGACAATTATATCATATCAAAAACTGTCAAGCATGTTATGACTTGGGACCGAAGAGTATCTCTGTGTACTTACTTTGATTGGAGTTTTTATGGCATACTTGGAAGGTTCATTTCTTGACATACAGACAGTGGAAAATCCATTTCCCTTAATTGTTTTACCACTTGTATTAAAGGCAGTGCCATGTGTAACAGGAGCCTTTAGATACTGGGACAGGTCTTGAACCTGATAACTTGTACATGTTTTATAGCTGTTACATTATAAATTATTTCCACAGACTGAGGCCTTGAGGGATCATATTCTCTCAGATTCAGTTACTGGTAACATCTTTTAATGATATTAACAAATTTGCAGCTCTAATGTTTCAGCTTTATCTGGGAAATCTTAAACGGCTCCATGGTAAATACTTGGTTATGATATTATCAGGCACAGCCCATTGTGAGCTGGGTGGATCATATGGCTATTAAAAGTGGGCCAGCAGTGGTAATAACTAAGCTCATAAAGGCCTGTGTTGCTGCCTAACAGCCTGTCTGCATTTCCTGTTGTAACAGTGAGATATTGGCTGGAAAAGCAGGAAAGAACAACCATTTTAATGGTTGCAATAGCAGCTTTTTATGGTTTATTTTTCATGGCTCTATGGTGGTTTGTTAAACCTCTCATTAACCCCGTTTTTAACTTCCTCTGCCATATTTGATACAGTATTGTGTTTCTGCTGAGGTTCAGTAGAGCCATTGCTAATGATGCTGTCAGAAAAGTGTGGGCCCAAATTAGCCCGTTTAAGGGTTTATGCTCTTTTCCTTTTGTAATGTTCAATTAGCCTCACACTGTTTGTACCGTATGTATGGATTCTTTTGGCAAATTCAGTCCATTTGTTATTGGCTCGACATATACCTTGCCATGTCTTCTCATTAGCTCCATGTGGGCTATTACACCTCCAGAAGAATTGCCAATAAACTGAGGTGTTACTATCAGAGTATAAACACTGTATAGAATGGCATTTGGCGTATTTTTACAAAACATGTTATTAAACTTGAAACCTATGCATTTTCATGTAGTCATAAAATCCCAGATAGGGCCTTATCAAAATACTACTATTGGTAATTTAATAAGAAGCAGAACCTTCTGGCACTATAAGAAATGGAAAATGAAAAGAAGGAATTTTCAGTACTTATATATTGTGTTATATTTTATGTGGCAATGAAATCTAGAAAAATATAATTTCTTATCTTTTTATATCAGATATTGATAAAAAAAAAAATACGCATGAAATAGTGAGCTGCCAGATATCATCCTAAAGAGCCGTGAAGCCTTATTCTACCTCTGTGGCCACACAAGACATGACAACTTTTAATCTCAGCATGAAACTATGCCAAAGCCCATTTTATCCCAAAGACAGGGAGGAGGATTTGCTTCCACTAATGGAGTTCAAAGATTGCAGCGTGTCAGATAAGGAGTCATGGGAAGTGAGTGACAGCGCTGGGTATGAAGTAGGGAAGGGTATGTGCATGGCTTTGTTAGTGCTTGTGTGTTGTTTAAAAGGGTTTTGCTCCATCAGTCATCAGCCTCTGTCACATTTTTTCTTTCTTTCATTTTTTTTTTTTTTTGCAACAATTCGTACTTTTAATAGACTAACCGGTGAGGATGAGGAAATGTTCCACCAAAGCTTCTCAGAATCAGAGTTAGAGGGGTGCACGTGGCTTCAGAGCAGACAGCTATTTATGGGAGATGACAGTTTGCAAATATCTCAATCTGGGGAAAGGCACTTGGGGTGACAATGAGGAGTGCCATGAAATTGGAGGAGTCAGCAGCCAGCATTTATTTCATCAGGCTTTTTCCAATGAGGTGCAATTGCCTGACAGCATGAGGGGATATGTCATAACTCCCACAAAGCCATTCTGCAGAGATGTGTTTCTAATGAAAATGTATTCTAAAAAAGACAACAGACAGGCAGGAACATAACAACAAACTTTCAGATAAAATGAGAATTTAGTTGTGCATGTGGGTTGTTTTACTTGCAACCTTGATCCACCACTACCCTCAAGATGGGATGTAATAATTTTTTTTTTTTTTTTAATCTGCAATGATGAAAAGCCTAATTTTGATGTAATCCATACTCACATACTATAGCACATTACAACCTTGTAGTGTAATGTAATGTGCTATCATATGTGAGTATGGATTACATCAAAATTAGGCTTTTCATCATTGCAGATTAAAAAAAAAAAAAAAAAATTATTACATCCCATCTTGAGGGTAGTGGTGGATCAAGGTACAGAAAACATCAACTGTGTTTAACCCATAAAGACCCAGTGCTACTTTTGTAGTAGTTCCCATATTTTTTTTTTCTCTCATATCATCCTTTCTTGGTTGATTTAACAACATTCATTCATTCATTCATCTTCTATACCCGCTTTATCCTCACTAGGGTCACGGGGGTCGCATGGAGCCTATC
>JAQQZY010000024.1:14690462-14708133 GCA_030068375.1 Ostorhinchus rueppellii | reverse complement strand
AGATAGATAGATAGATAGATAGATAGATAGATAGATAGATAGATAGATAGATAGATAGATAGATAGATAGATGCAGAGACAAAGAAAAGGGAGTGAGTGAGAAAGAGAGAGAGACTTGAATTCTTTGTCCCATATTTTCATATAAATGTAACACCTGTAATCTGCCCAGGGTCTTTGTTGAACACCGTCGCCTTGTATTGACTCTACTCACAAAATGCATCCCTTTTAAGTGAGACCTCCCCCCCCTTTTTCTGCCACCATCCCCAGATGTTTTGATTAGCAGCAACTCGTATGCTGGTCAGATCCCGGGATTAATGATGGATAATTTGCCTAAGGTTGGCACAGCACACCGCCACGCTGCCAGCCTTTGGATGCCATATGGGCAGAAGCAGCTGTTTTCATTACTCTCTCTTGCCCAGATGTGTCAAACAGGATGCCGACTTCAATCCGTAGTCTTGCTGGCACTTGGTGGGGGGTGCTTTCTACTAGCTTGGCAGCTAATTACTTTAATGTAGCCGAGTATGGAGGCCCTGCATGTTTTTTAAAGGCCTTTTACAAACAGCTGAATGCCAGCTGTCACCTCTGTGCACAATGAGGGAAGATGGATAGGTAGTAGCTGAGTGTCTGATGAGGTTGGCCGCGGGCACAGACCCAGCCCAGACCAGGGGCAGAGCAGCCTCTGCTCACGAACAATGGGAAGGTCATCCCAAATACATGCTGGCTAGCCACGCAGCCGCAGCGCCACGGTGACACCTCTCACTTTACTAAAATCGGCACTTTTAGATCTGACCTTGCCCATGTTGTCCATGTTGCCCATGTTTGCTCTCTCCCCAACCAAAAAAAGCGTCATTCAGTGAAACTAACATGAATGTGGTAATCTGAGCTGCTGAGGTACAGTGCCAAGTCGCAGCAAAGACCACACACAGGATAAGCTGGCACAGGAGCAGAGAACTGCAAGTGAAAACAGAAAGGAAGATGCTGCCAGAATGTCAGCTGGGTCTTTACATGAGATTGCACACACCATGGAACATGTGTTCAATGTGTCCAATTTCCTGCTGAGCAGCTCTGTTTTATTGTTCAGTGATAAATCCTGAGATTTGTCACAACTGCCACATTTTTCATTGTTCAGGCTTGTATACCACTGCTGCCTTCAGTCGGTATATAATGTGCTTTGAAGTGATTGACACCAGTCAAATAAAACCGTCTCTTTTTTCAGGGACATTGACACACGTCAAACAGCCTGAATAATACAAATAATAGCCCAGTGCATTCAGTCAATTTCATCATTACAGCAGCGTAGGGCATCAATAAGTTTTCATTATGCTGAGATGCCATGTCTATATTATCACTTAAACAGTGCCCAGCAGCAAGAGTTAAATGCTGACATCATGAAAGGGTCAACAGCTCCTGTCTGAGGCTTTGATATTTCCGTCAATAAGACTTCATGTTTCCACACCTGTATGTCCTCACTCCTGTAATGATCAACAAGGGGTTGCAGCAGTCAATACAGTATGATAGTTTCTTCCCAGGGCAGAAGATGATGAAAGCATATCTTCATCCTGTGCCTGCAGTCATCAAGGTGCTGCAACGTGTCCAATGACCTGAATTTTTTTTAAGTATTTCTTTTTTTTCTCACAGTTCACCAGAGAGAGGTTGAATTCAAACATTTAGAATGTGAAGCATTGCTTGTCTTATTGACGGGCCTAAGAACATGAGTGATGTGGGGATAGTAACAGCAGTAGCACTCCCTTGCAGCTCGATCCAACAAAGTCACAAGGGTGTTGTTTTGTTGCTGTTGTTTTTGTTAAGTATTGATCTTAATGTTGTGCTTCATGCTCTGCTTCCATTGGGGAAAAGATGAGTAAAGAGAGCATTTAGCAAATCAAAGGATCTTGTTTTAAGCAGGGGTACTACATGCTTTCTTCTCTTTGCGCCTCTGTTTGTGTTTTGAATGACATTTTGTACAAATTACTGACAGTGCCTTAGGGAAGGTGATGCCAAACCTTTAAACTGTTATTATTTTATATACAAGCGTGGTATTATTTCCTTGACGCAGTTCAAAATTCAAAGTAGTATTTGTTCATTGCAGCTCTTTCTACACTTTTCCATGTAGTGTTCTTCCCTTTCACAGCACTTTTATAGTCATGCTCACTTTTGGGCCTTAGCCTCTTCTCCCTTAGGAGCCTATTATCCTTCTTAACATATGCAAAAGCTTGCTGGATTGTGCATCATACTCACTTAGGGACTTGACACACTCGTATTATGAGATTCGTACTTCTGTGCGGGCTGCTCAGCATTATTCTAGGGGTGCTTCTCATTTAGAAAGCTCTCGTCACTCTGAGGGCTTTCACAAAGCAAGTCATTATAAATTTTGAGCATACATGAAGGGTCACACATCAGAAAGTAGACATTGTGTCTTACTGTGAGTTGGAGCATCTTGAAATTTTACAATTTAATGTCATGACTGGACGCAGGACATGTCTTTAATTTTATTATCATATTTATAGTCAGTGATTATCTAGTTTTGTTTCAAAGATATAAGGTATAACCTTGCATTCCCTCCCATCTAGTAATGAAAAGACAGGGGTTTTTTTGTCTTTATATTCATTTAATACATTCCTTTTACCGCGGCAAATTGTTATAAATATTTTTAATTAGATTTGAGGACTCAGAAAAATTTGTCATTTTTCTCATCATCACGTCTGTTCTGAAAGCATACACTCAATAGAGATGGGGGCACCTCAGCAACGCTTTGATTTCAGCTATGAAATTTTAATTTGAAAAAAGAAAGGAGGGAACATATTGCACTCATTCAAATCTAACTTTGTTCCCTCAAACTGGAAGATTGGATTTTCTTAATTAAATTATCCCCCTTGTTCACATACTCAAGGGGGCCATTGGCTCAAGGCAGTGAGAAAAATGTGTCTGGGTTTTTGGATGCACGGCTGGCATAATGCTGGTTTGTGAAGAGAATGAAATGTTTTGTTCTGGTTGGACTCCTTTTTTCCATTCCATTTGGACTCCTTTTTTCTAACTGGCCGTCCCTGCTTTCTTCTGTGCTCCTCTGTGTTGTGCCAGCATCAGCCCTGAGCCTCTCACCGAGAGAACGCTTTGATGTGTCCCCACTGTGCCGCCGCCCCCCTGTGCCCTGATTGGTGGATAGCAGGCGGGGCTGGCGGGGCAATGTGGGAGTGGATGGGGGATGAAAGCGAGCAGGGCAGCGAGGGGGCACCTGCACACAGAGCCTTGCCTGTGTGTCTGCTTCATCTTCAACTGCTTCCCTTGACCGCAGGCTGAACTCCTGTGTCAGCGACCATCACACGGTCGCTATGACCTCCCTCTCCCTCTCTCTCCCTCTCTCTCAATTTATTTCCTTTCTCTCTCCCTCCATATCCTCCTCTTTTCTTTCACTCCCCTTTTGTCTGTATCTGTCCCTCACTCTCTATAAATGTGTTATGAGAGAGAAGCAGATGACAGGTGAATCTTCTTGTTTGTGGAGTATTAAGCAGAACATACTACTCTTTATTCAGACTGATTTACCAAAGCACAGAATTAAATGATTTACGCTCTAAATTTTAGACCACATCACTCTCTTGCTGATGATGTTTTTATAAATTTAACAAAAATACAAACGTTAATCACATCAGCGTCCGCTCAATGTGAGTCAGACAGACACTATACAACCACATCTGTCAACTGTAAAGCTCTTCTTCTCATTCTCTGCTCTGTGGGAATTTGATTAACCATAAAACGGTGCATTATGTCATTCCTATTTATGCCATTTAGAGCTGCCAGAGGGTCACAGCCAAAAGACCCCTTTCTTACTTTTATTGAGATGTCTCAGCAATAAGGGTACTGTTTCAGCACAGCTGTATGCCAGGACAGACCACTCAGCAACAATGACTGTCTCTGTGCCATCACGTTTCAGACTTTACAGCGAAGAAAGGGGGTTTTGGATCACAACTAAAATTATGGTTAGCTCATGTTACTAGTGTAGGAGGCACGGAGAAAATAGATTATTAGATTATTAGATCTTATTCTGTCTATTTTCTTTTTTACTGTTTCAGAAAATTTGTTCACCCTGTGTGGTCCAACATAAAGACAGGACTTTCAGAAACTTGGACATTTTTCAATGAAGACAAGTTTTAACCTGTCCCAAATAAATGACATGCTATGAGGAAACTTGAAAGTAACTATAACCCTGTGAGGAGAAATATACAGCACTAAGACACACAAACACCAGTTCTATTCATACTGATGCTTTTCACTTAATAGTCATTTTAAAACTTCAGAGGCTAATCGACCTTTACCCTAAGTGTGTTCCACTGTCTATGAAATTGTGCATTTCTTTCAATAACTTGTGTTTCTTTTCTTTTTAACCCCAGACTAAACTGTGACCCTATTCTCACATGCTGCTAATGCACTCTTATGCCGGCACTCTTCACAAACACTATATGACTAGGGTCTATCTGCTTTTCAAAGGTGTTTGATGTACAAAGATCTTAGTCGACCTGGTGTAAATGCAGTTGTTGCAGAGGTGACCTGCTTGTAAATGAGGGTCATGGTTCAGGTGCTAAAGGTCACAGGAGCTGGCCCTTTCTGTGCATGAGGGCACCTTAGAGGCAGCCACTGCTTCGACCCCCAAATGCTGAACGTGCATTTGATTGTGTTAGGGCCAATAACGTATGGAGCTCCAAGGCAACAGAGAGGTCACCTCTGGGCCCATTGAGATGTGAAAGGTGACAGGCAGCAGGATCTAAGCCAATAGAACTCAAAGAGCATCTGTCAGACGTCTTCGACAGGAGTGTTTGCTCAGCAATCAGAAGGAATTCTTTTAAAGAGACACAAGTATTTTGTTAGTTGGAAGATTTTCTTACAATATATATTGTTAAATGTAGTGTAGCGCTCATTAAAAGACTGTGTATTGTTAGATAAACAATGTGGGTTTTTTAAAAAGTTGCCAAAATTATTAGATCCTCCAATCGCTCTGCTTTTAGCCTCGGCTTTGTCTACACTCACCCAGATGTGTGACAGAGACTCACAGGAATTGTTAAAGAAGTGTAAAAGACTTTCAAGACTGCCTGTGCTTGAGAATTTCAGAGCAAAGCATCACAACGCACAGCACTTAGGCCAAATCCCAAAGGCCGTGACTGGCGCAGCGTGTCCCACATTAGCTCAACCACAGCTCACTGAAATGGACTCGCCTGAGTGGAATGAAACCCATAAGGCACCATGCACACCACGCCAGCGGCTTTATCAGACAAAGATCAATGGGCGGCAGCATTCACTCTGAGCACCCAAGCTGCAAGGACAAATACAGTATCTTGGGGGGTTGTGGGAGTCATTGATAGGCTTAGGCTGTGTATGTGTACGTCTCGCCTTTAATCAGGTTTCCCAACAGCAAACACTGGGCGTCAAGTGATGCGTTTCAGGCAGTGAGGCCTTTCAAGCAGGACAAAAGGTGGGAGAAGCTGTGGGACTCAGGGCCCAGCCCTCTCATTCGGTGAATGTCTCTCAGTTTTCCAGTGGAGCTCAAAAGGCCTTTGCCCTTCCAGCTGTAAAATTGGCAGACAGGGAGCCTCTAAAATCCCCTACTACTGTGAGTCTACACAAACTGCAGCATTTACTCTGGAGGAGCTAAACAGCCTTTATTACAGTGCATATCACAGAGCGAGGGGGACTGGAAACGCCATTAAAACAGCATTGTTTTTTCAGTGGGACACCAGCAAAGCATGCATTATATGTATATTTATATGAATGTATTTTTTTTGTATATTTTTTGTTTTGTTTCTAAAAGTACATTGGATCGATCACATTATTTTTGTCTTGAACAAAAGGAACAAAACACTCCTGCTTTATTACATTCAAAAACTGAACAGCAACAGGCACAGTGGTTTCCTACAATAACAGAAACCTTCATGTTAGCCCTAACAAATACATATAAATATTTGTTCATTTCTTTTAGCACACCTATAGCTATTATAAGAGAAAACACATGCCAATGCAACCTTTAACTGACACAATGAAGAGAAAATACTGCAAAATTCCTACTAATTAGAATAGAAGCTGGTCTTTTGTAACCTTGTGTAAATTTATGAAATTGGCTAACGACAAGGTTACGACATAGATACCAAGGCACTTTGAAGGAAGACAGTGGAGGAGATGTGCAGTTGACATAGAGCATATCAGTCAGGGCCTGGCCATGTTGTTTACATGATTCGTAAGACTTGCTGCTCATCACGGCCTGTGGCACTCAGTCAGGAAAAGAGAGAAAGGATTGTAACTTTGGCCCTATTGTTTAACAGCTCCCAAAGATGGAGGACACAGAAATTATTCTGAAGAGCAGGAGGCACACGGTGGAAAATGACCTTTAACTGCACTTCCTTAGCTGAATCTCATCCAATTAGAGCACTGTATATTTTCCCTAATAGCAGCTGATGAGGCAGGGCGTATGAGCGAGCACGCCCGACCGGCGTTGCTATGCAGCGAGATGGCTGCTTAGCACCGGAGGAGCGCTAGGGAATAAGTGAGCAGAGAGCTTTAATTTGATAGGGTTAGAATCCTGCAGGCTCCAGGGTCGCGGGTCACCAGGAGCTCGTCTCACACTGAATATGAAGAAATCAGAAGTAAATTGCTTACATCTGCTGCCAGTGGCTGTGAAGGCTGTGATTGGCTCCCAGAGGTGTGCACTATCTAACGCAGGCAGTGGAAGGGGGCCTTGGTGCAAAGAAGGCTTGTAATTGGAGTAATTCTGCATTAATAGATGTTAAAAATCCTCCAAGCAGCTGGTTTCAAAAGCAGTGGTTTCATGAAACACTGCAGGATCAGGGAGGGGTGAGGGTGGCTTTTTTTTTTTTCTTTCATTTTCTTAAACATTTCTACACAACATTGCAATCACAACAGCCGGCTGCAAATACTCTGTCTCCCTGATGAAGGCAATGATGGTTATGTCAGAGAGGACAGCTGATAAATAAGGCAAACAAAAGTGCCATGTGAAAATTACTATCTATCAACATTGTCTAGAGTCTGAAATGAAAGGAAATAGCTGGTGATATTACTGCCAATGAATAATGTTATATCAGGTCAGAGTTTGAGGCGCTACATATTACACCCTCCATGTTTCCATCTATAGATTCCATACAAGCATTCTGGTTTGTTTGTCCTCTATTCATTGTGATTACTGCTGAGCTATTTTGCCATGCTACAAATACTGTACATTTTCTCTTGTCTAGTTGTTCATGTTTCTCATCACAGCCCCTACTTTGGGACTGTGTCCAACAGAAAATGGGACAGGCTGTGAATTATCACAAATGCTCTGGCAAATGACACTTCATTGGAAGGTCTTTGTCACCAATTATGTGTCTATTAAGAAACAGTCAATCAGTCAATGTGCAAATAGCTAACCCTCCAAGGGCTCAGCTATTGACAGGATGCTGTCAATAGTCCATCTGATATGATTTAGCTGTGGAAGAACTATGTGCTCACTGCAGAAGCTTGACAATTCGGGCAAGTGTGTGCAGGCTAACTTCTACTCTTGCTAATTTATTGACCAACAATTATTTTAATGAGCCTTTTTAATGGAAATGTATTATTCCCGTAAATTTGCTGAGCAACTTGATGCGTGTGAACCTTTTGATTACAAGGTCATCCGTATATCTACCGCATGCCATTGCTTTGAGGAAAATGAAAGTTTCCTTTTCAAATCAAGAACAACACATTTTTTGTGTGTGTGTGTGATGTAACACAAATGAACCACTTTTCTCTCATCTTGTGGCCTCCAGCATATTATGCAGCTACATTTGACTACACCAAAAGACAAATTGGATGTCTGGCAGACTAATTTGATTTCCCCAAAACCCTGAAACTGAAACCCTGTTAGTTACCTCAAATGATGGACACTAATATTGTGTTTTCAGCATGTAACTGCTGCTTGGCAGACTATCCCATCCCAATCAAAACAGTTGCATCCCAAATGTTATTACATTATGTTGCCATTTTCAGATAAATGACTGTAAAATGGCTCTGCAACACCAATGATGTCCATGCATAAACACATTACATTTACTGGCTTACTCTGGTTTCATACAATCTTTCTGTCTCATTTTAGTAACTTAAACACTTGAGATAATGTGCTACAAAACCATCTATTTAGGCTACAATATATGTTTAGCTAAATATAGCAGTGGCGTCGATGCAGATTTTTTTTTTTTTATGTCTGAATATAAAATCTGTCAATCTTTCTCAAACTACAGGGGGAAAAAAGTTGATTTTCAGTGTTTGTTGTTTAAAAAAGTGTTATAGAGCAACTGTCACCAGATGCAAAAATGAGAACTAAACAGACATACCTGCTTCATTCCGACAGTAGGAGATGTTGGCTTCGGGTTTCACTCTGCCTGTCATAGTCTGTCAGTAGGCAAATTAAAAAATGAATGACAATTCTGTAACACTGCATTTGCCTTAACCACTCAGCTGGTTGCAGTAGCATTCACTCACACTGTGACACATCCTGACAGATAATCAAACATAGCAGCTGAATATGGCCACAGGGCACCCACTGATGCTATGTCTCAAATACAGTTATTTCTCGCAATAAAATGCATGTGATTTGCTTTAGCTATTGCCATTAGATAGATAAGTGCATCTTTTCAATTTCCCCAAGCTCACAGGAGACTCTTTATGCCCAGGATAGATCAGAGTAGCAGTGAGTGAGCTAAGGACCTGATAGTCCTCAACTATCCACCATAATTACCATGACAGACTCACTTAAGCTTCTTCCCCATCTAGCAGCATTACTGACATGCATAGATCTCAGGATTCTTGTTGTGCATAATGGTCATACACTGCCAGAAAAAGCAGCGAGGTTACAGTGTATACAGTTCAGACCTTGTTCTTATAATGAAAGGTGGAGGAACGTAGGTGGACTAAATTTATTCCACAGGGATGCTGTCTAAAACCTGACAGGGATTAGATCAATCAGACAGACAGGCATGCTGACATCCCCCCTTTTACTGGCTGCTCGCCCATAACTATGTTTTAAAAGACACAAATTAAAAATAGAAACTAAACCAAATAAGAAATACACTTCAAAATAAACTTTTTAATACTTATCTTCTCGGAGAACATTTTAAAATATTCCTTTTTTTTCACATTTTGTTTTTTATGTGTATATTTTCCCTCAACAAGCAGACAGAGGACTCACTGTGATTTCTTTGATTTTCCTCCTTTTTTCCTTGCGCATTTGAATAATACTTCCTGTTTCCTTGTTTCTGATATGATTTGTAGAGGAAAAAATAAACAGATAATCATTAAAGGCAGCATAGTCTCCAGCTCATAAATCAGTGGTGGGTGTTCCAGCTGAGGTAGCTCAATAAGCTTTCCCTTAAACATTGGCCCATGGTAATGGGAATATCTGAGGGTCAATCGGGGTTAGACAGTCTTCCTCAACAGGAAATGAGCTTTTGGTGGGCTGTGTTCCCAAGGTAATGAGCAATGTGTGTGTGTTTAATCTTAGCTAATATTGTTATAATAACTGGATAAATTATTAAAAACAAGCAAACGATAACATTCCAAAGACCACCAATGCAACTTGATGCTGTTGCATTCCCCTACAACACATAACGATATACAGCAGGTTTACTGTGATGTGTAAATATGTTTATTGGTACTTCGGCATGATTTCGTTCTGTTCCTGCCCAACTGTTGCCCTCAATTTGAATCATAGACTGCAACGACTGGGATAAAAAGTCTCCAAACGCCTTAGATCCTCTGTTTTATGCAGGTAAAGGTCATTGCTTCAGTACTTCTGGTCATTTGTGAGCTCCCTCGTCATATTACTTTATTCCTATTTTTCTTATGTGTTAACGCATTAACTTTATTCCCACGAGCAAGCCATCAAATCTTTGTTCTTTCCGTCTGCTCTAAGGTCATTATTGCCTCGAATCTGCCATAAAGCAGCAGTGGTGAGATGTATGAAATTCATGTCCTAATATGCAAATGAATTCTTGAATGCTCCATATTGTATAACCACATGGTATCTGGCATGATTGGGCAGTGTGGGACAAATTGTCCTCAGCCAAGGCATTTTGCTACTCAGCAAAAGCTAATGCTGAAGAGTGGAACCGTGTTCACAATTACCATGATAAAGGTGAACAGGGAAAGAATAAGCTCTAAAATTAGGAACTTCTATGCAAATGGGGGAAAAAGGACGAAAGAAATCTACTTGTGTGTATATGCAGACAAATACAATACAGTCTCAGTCCTGGAATCACAGAACAAATGCATCAAATAAATACTTTATTCATGTGGAGCTAATTTCACCCCGCCATTTTGATCACGTCATTCCCTCTGGAAAATTGCAATTAAGTTTGGAGAGATAAAACATGCCAACTACTCTGCATTTCAAGGCTTGATTGGCCTATCAGCTAGTCAGTGTGCCGCCATGGTTTTCATCACTGTTAATTGATCCTTTCTTTAATTAATCTGGAAAGGAAAGCCCATATCTCTATCCTGTCTGATCGTCCCCTCTGTCTGTCATAACACAATAAAGGCCCTATCCTACTGCTAGTAACTCTGCCTTAGCTTCTCCCTCTGGCTCTCGGCCAAATGGACTATTTATGGTGCACCTATCTAACGACAAGGCTGCTGTATGGAGTTCAATGGCTGGGTTCATTAACAGTGCTTTACCCGGCTACTTCTAATTTGCATGCACTGACACCTTGCTTTTAATATGGATGTGAAGGTTAGCCATAGGCCAAGCCACTTTCACAACCACCATTGGTCTAAATATTGTTCCTCTAGCTCCTTGTCCCCTACTGTCACTAACACTGTCACATTTCCTCTTTGATTCAATTATCTCCCTTTTTTCATGCTTTGTTCCACTCCTACCATTTGTCATGCATGTTAGCTTTATACCAGGACAAAGTGACTTTTTTAGCAACTCACCGTTGTACGGATTAAAACCCAGGTTAAGATGAGTAGACATTTTCTAAACAGGGAAAGGAGTCAGCTAAATACACGCATGTTAGTTATTAAATATAAATATATGTAACTTTATTTTCTTCTGATTGCTCCACATTTCAGATTTGTTTATGTCTAGTATGTAAATGACTTGCATGGGTGTGGTCTTCAGGCTAGAGGATACCTCAAGACTTTTTAAAAATACTTTCTTTGTCCGTGGAAAAAGTCTTTGCCCTCTCTTTTGTGTATTTTAACAGTTGGCCTGTGATTCTGACAGCTCTACCTGCTGTAATGGTTGCCTCTAGGAGGTGTGAAACAAGGTCTTAACACTTGGCTTTTCACTATGAATGTGTGGTTCTTTCTGTGCTCACAGTTAAAGTTACAATTGGACCATAAAGCGTTTTTCCCCAACAGACTGTAAAGAAATGGATGGGAGGCAGCTGAGAAATGAACATGTGAGTATCTGTTTCTGTCTAATTAAATCCACAGAACAGCCTCAAGCTTTCCTCTGCCAAGACAGGATTCAGACAACTTGCAGATAATGCAGCTGCCTTGTGTGGTAGCACACTGCCACCTATTGTTCAAAGTCCACATCCCTTCATCTGAAACCTTTGTCTGCTTTCTCTCTTGATTGCTGAAAAGACAAGTTAGCTGGTAACAGATAACTGATGATAGTGACATGAGTCATCTGCTGGGATAAAACACTCTTTTAAGATCACATATCTCTTTTGAAGGCTTCTTTATTACTATTTGTACAACACATAGGCTACCTCTAATGGCACAAATCATCTGAGCAGGAGAGTAATGCAACCCCAGCTCTTATGTGTTATCATTGTGAAATGTGTTTTCTTAGTGTGGGATTCTGCAAAGGCCCATTTGTTGTTGTTGCTCTTGAGAACAAAGCAAAAGAAGAAGTGGCAGCTGGAGGAGCAATTTTTGTCCATCAAGGGCTATTGAGAGTTCAATTATTTATCTTGTGAAGTGTTCCAAGGATGTGGTCAGCTCATCAGGGTTATAATGCATGGAGTGAGAGGACATGTGCATGGAGCATGGGGAGGAGGATGTTGTTGTAGTCTGAAAAAAGTCAGCTAAAGCTTGTTTCCAGATACCAGCACTCCCACGCTCTCTGCAGCTGATGAGGAAGTCTCAAGAAACGGACAGCGTTCATATCTCTCCTAGTGAGGAGGAAAAAACGAACAAACTGAAAACACTTGAGCAACTTAATTGACAATAACAACCAGACACAAGAGAATGAGTTCATTTCACTTTTAATAATATTTATTTATTGCAAGCGCATAAAGTGAAACTGAAGGTCAAGCCTGTTGGCCACTTGCACGCTGTACTAGACAGTTTGTCCTTCGGAACAAATCTGTGGGAGTCTAAATGACATTATATGTTTACAGTATAATAAGTGCAACAGAGTCACGCTGTTGCTTACTCTGTTCAGTGAAGTTGGCATTTACTTTTACATGTACTTGTATGTAAGGGGAAAAAAAAGTTTTTTCTTGAATTATCTCAATTTCATTTTACACTATGGAAAACAAAATGTACTGTTTAGAGCTAACATTTTCTTTCTAATTTAACTGCAACTAAATAAACAGAAGCTGCTTTTATGTAATGATGCTGGGTCTGAAATGACAGTTTCACATGCACAGTTACATTAAAACCTTTTGGAGTACTTTAGAATAATTCCACAAGCACACATAAACACAAGTAGAAAAAGAGGAAATGTCAGGACTACAAATTGACCGCATTAGAAGTCATTTTAAATCTATATTTACATAAAGAATCATGTAGAAAATCTGGAGGAGATGGCTGTATTGTATGATATGTTTTAGAACTGCATGGCAATCTATAAGAATACTTTGTATAATCTCGACAGCTGATGCAATGCTGAGGTTAAAGATTTCTAATAAAGTCTAATAGTATTCTTTCAACTATTGGCTCCTATAGGCCACAGTTTCACTCAAATATTAATCCAAGTGTTACAAAACAGTGAACATTAGCATTAAAAAAGATTAATCTAGATAAGAGGGCCAAAGTATATTTCTATGCATTGGTTCAACTACTGTATGAACAATGTTTATTCAAATATTAGCAGAAAGGCAGAGGGAATGCTACCCTGATCACAGGAGAATTTATCATCTACACTTTAAGCCAAGGAACCTCCGGCCATAATTTTTCTGGTAAAGATGCATAACAACAGTAAATGGAGAAAGGTTGGCAGGAGGAAGCAGAAAATGCATTATGTCCATAAAGAATGTCAAAGTCCTGGGTGACATCATTGTCTCTTTTTGGCCTGTGTTGCTGTGTGCTGTGCAGCAAAGCATAAAAATAATATCTTTTATAATCATTTTATATTACACCAGAGTGGCTGCAGTCAGTTGAGAATCATGATTTATATATTTTATGTAGTGCGACCATTTTTTTGCATCTTGTAACCATTTATGGTGAAGTGCCGATAAGCTATGCCAGGGGTCCCACATGCTCTGAGTTCTGATTAAATAAATGGACTGTGACAGAGCTTGCATTTTTTACCAACGTTTCAAATTAAAAACAAAGTTGTGGTACTCACTGGCTACAGACTCACTACTGCCCAAGACCTTCTGGCCCTTCACATCAAGAGCAGACAAAAGCTGCCCCGAGCCCAACGGCCCACCCCCCTTTCTTGTATCCAAGACACTTTCCACTCAAGATTTTTGCTCAAATATCAGAACTTTCAACCTGAAAAAATATTACGAGTTCTGATTTCATCCAACTGCATTTGAAGAAAGATAAAGTACAGGGGGAGACCCAGTGAATTTCAAGTGACTATTAAAACAGTCCTTGAGGCAAAATCCATCACTGGTTTATCAAAAAAAATGGATCACTTTCAGAATTCCTGCTAATGTCCATCCATTTCTTTCAGTCAAATGGACTCTGGAGAAGTGACTGATTTTACACTGAACTCAATAATCCAGAGCCTGTGCAGCTTAAGTCATGGAGCTCCACTGTGTGTATGTTAACACCATTAAATCACCTCAAATGTCTACATGATTCAATCTTTTTCACAGTGGACGACAACTGAATTGAATTTCCCCAAAGTGGCTGTCCATTTCCTGCCTGTGTGTGACGAGTGGCTGGCTAGCTGGAGAATTCAGACCCATTCTCCCATTCACTTAACTCCCATATCACATTTAGTCTCGTGCCTATCCTGTTGGGGAAAAAAAATCATAAATGAGAATCAAACAAATGATGTTTTATTGTGCTGTTGAACTTGGAACACAGCATTTGTTCTATTGCTTTTTTCCTCGAGAAACATTTATTTTTCTTCAATAGCTCTAGATTTTGTGGGTGAATATGGACATTTTTTTTCATTTGTGCAAGGATATCTTTTCTGTGAATCAACAGAGGACTATATTCAGTCCCAAAATTTTGGCATTGCTGCCAGATGAGGCCCTGGCCTTGCACAAACCTGTCAGTGGCACTCTATAGCACAGCAGCTCTTAGTGGCCGTGACTCCATGACCCGCTTTTCCGCTCCATCGTGAATAGCTGCTGGCACCTCTCTCCAGCCTGTCTAATAGATGAGGACCAAGTTTAAAGAGATATAACATTTTTCCAGTACTATTATGTTTTCCCTGATTATGTTAGTATTCTATATGCTTTGTCTACATGGGTGTGCACAATTTGACAATGCCCTCCAGGTTGGGTATAAGAATAACAAAAAGAAGTCTGCAAAGATGCTTTGTGTTGTTATACTCTCTAAATACAAATGCTCATAAAGAACTAAGACATGTACTGTAGATAAAAATGCAAAAACAATACTTTGCATTGGATGTCAAATTATATCACCAAGGAGCTGAGCTGGTGTTCAACTTTTATGGAATAAAGAAAAGACATTGCATCGCTATTCCCAGTGGTTTGTATTCAAGCACAAATACTTCCCCACACTGTTTTTATTTTGTTGTAAGTAAATCACTTCCAAATTATAAGCTCTCTAATCAATTGTAAGATAAAACCTTTTACCAGGGGTGCCGCTGTAGATGGGCTGAGACAGACGATGTACGCGTAAGCTGGGGAGCGCTGATTCCCTCTGACAGACTGGGCCTGTTTGCTACCTGCCTAATCCCCAGCATTTTAAAACTGTGTTTGGAATAAACGGACTAGAGGGAATAGAGCACCTAAAAGCTCAAGCAATGGAGAGCTCTACAGGCTTGATTGGCAGCCCTTGTCAGTAAGTCTCTTCCAGTAAGAGGCACCTGCCTCAGCCCTAGTGGGAACCCACGCTCCAAAGTGAAGCGCAAAGGCATTGTCTTAATTATCCCCCTCCCTAACCCCCCACTACCACCACATCTCAACAAGAAGGAAAAAAAAAACACAATTAACGGTAAGCGTTTAGGGGAGAGAGATTATTTACCGGGGCCCATCCAGAGGAGACAGACGCTCAGTGGTCCTGAGAGACAAGCATGTCCATCAGCTTGGGGAAGCCAAGCAATCCAATTAAAGTAGAGATCTTTGAGGCGGTCAGCACTAGCCAGTGGTGTTCATCATCCTGCAATGACATTTCTGTGAGAATTCCAAGGTAGAAAACATTGTTATTTATGATAAAAGGCACAAAATATGCAAATTAATTTGGGGTTTATGTCAAGATCAGAGGCACACTAACCCTAAACTGAACCATAACTATTGATTATACTTGCTTGCTCATGAGATAAGGAGTTGTTAGGCAAGAGCTGTAACAGTGTTTGGTACCTGCATGGGGTCCAGAGTGTGTTACTGTGCAGGTATCATCAGTTGTTAGCAACATGGAAGGCTGACCATGTCTGCAATGAACAAAGGAGTTCTTATTAAGACAACAAAAGGCAAAGGAAGATGTGACAGCAGGAAGATTCCAAGGCTGCTCTAGAGTACACAGACTTCACTGCAGACCCTCCAGACTGTGGTTTAAAAAATATATATATATAAAAAAATGAGAGCAATTGCTGCAATTCAAAGAACAGGACTTTACTTTGAGTGAGGCAAACCAAATGAGAGTCTGGGCCTTGGGACCTGAGGTCAGGTAGCAGGTGGGAATGAGATGAAGCAGAGCAAGGAGAAAAAAACAGGATGGCAGAGTGGGACGTCACATCTGGGCCGAATTAGGAAGGTAATACAGCGGGCCAAGAAAAGTGTTTGAGGATCTAGGAGGCAGATCTCCATTCCTTAGGAACAGCAGGTTAGTATGTCAGCAGGGAGTCCAGATGAGAATGATTAGAGCTGGCCTTTGAGGAGCAGGTGCCTCCTCTCCCTCTGCTGCTTAGCATTGAATGGACTGTCATTAATCTTACATTGTCATAAGGCATTTAAGCAGATGATACTTTGTGAGCATGTCAAAGTCCTCCTTGTATGTGGTTTGTTTCAAATGTAGAATTTTCTGCATATGTACCATTATGGAACAGTCCTTCATTATAGTCACCCGGCCTTGAAGTTGAAGCTGGGCCTCTTAATCATTGTAAGTGGATTACCTCATCTAACATTACATCATGGTTGAATTTGTGAACACATTATTTGACAATATCACAATATAAAATCATGTGGCCGGCAGATTCAACACTGCCTGACCAGTTGCTGCCAACTATTAAAATGGAGATACATCTACTGACAAAATCCTATAAGAAGCCAAGAGTAACAACAGTGCCTCCTTAATAGTCTCATAATTTCCCCTATGGCTCTATCATACTCACTGTCTCACTTGGCTCCCCCAAACCCCCCTCCATATAACCGGGACAGACACGTTTGAGAATTGATTCAGCGCTACATTAAGTAATCTAGTGATCATTTACACCAACTGTTTTTGGAGAAACAGCGGTATATTAAACAGGCATTAGTGTCACTATGAGGAGACTGCGACAGTTTGGGTGCGATGTGAGTGCTATTCGACTCAGACGGCCCACATTGGGGTTTTGCTTTTGGTTTCTTCCTGGAGCTGTACAATGAAGTGGAAGATCTCTTTTTCACGCCACCATTTCCACCCCATTTCTTCCCATTTCACCACTATTGTTATCTGTTTCTCCAAAACAATTCAGTCAGTCATGATGCTCTACCCAAAACACCAAAAACATGCATCTGCTTGCAGGCGAATGGGGGGGGGGGGGCAACTGTGGACCCAGACCAGCACATGAGGACCACATTGTAGGTGTTTGTCAACATAAAAAGCTAAAGACAGACAGACATACTCTATCATAATTTTATATATCCACAATGGAGCACTTCTTTGCTATTCATTCCACCTCGTGATTGCGTGCATTTTCAGTATATTCATTTCCACTTCAGCATTGTGATTCTGATACAAGTAGTGATGTAGGAGGCTTGATTATGGGGCTTTCACAGTTTGACAAGTGTGGCATAAAATATTTTTGCTTGTATTTCAAAAAGGATTTTAAAACATCTTTCTATGTTGTGCTTGAAACCTGAAGTGCTTTAATAAGAATTGTAGTCTATAGCTGTGAGCTATCTTAAACCGTAAACCTTGCACAAAGACGGAGCGATGGAAAAGAAATCTAAGCTAAAGGCGTTGGGGTCTGAACAGCTTCATAGACTAGCCTCAAGTGCATTGTACAGATCCTGGGGTGTAAAAGAAATAAAAATAATTATCATACCTGGTGGGGGAAGTGTGTATATATATATATATATATATATATATATATATATATATATACACACACACACACACAGACACACATATATATATACAC
>JAQQZY010000024.1:14649502-14690362 GCA_030068375.1 Ostorhinchus rueppellii | reverse complement strand
TATATGTATGTATATATATATGTATATGTGTGTGTGTATGTATATGTGTTTGTGTGTGTGTATTAGAAATGTTTTAGTTCTGTCTGTTGTATTTTGTAATATGTCTAAGTGCCAAGTGTATTCTAATATTGGTTTTATTTACTTGTATTGTACTAGTCTATGTTTGGGTATTTTAAATTTTGTTTTAAAAGTTGTGTGTTTATAACCTTGTGCTACCTTTTAGGGTGACAATTCAACATCTGTCCAGGGACTGCAGATGAAAAATAGCCATTAGGCTAACTCTGGGGCATTTACAGCAATGTGAATTAATGTAAAATGCCCCTGTTAAATAAACCAATAAAAATAAAAATATATTTTTTTCTTAAATACAGCTTTAAATATAACAAATGTGAGTCTTTTTTGTAAGTATTACATTTGGTGTCAGATAACCTTAATAGTAGTGTTGGTCATATTTGCTTAAAAACCTTTATTTTTATTATTCTCAAATTATTCAGCCGAGAAAACTTTTGCACAGATGAACTACACCCTCATTCTCTGGCCTAAGTTTAGGATGGAGGTGTGGGTGGCTGCGGATCAGTAATGATTTACAAATAATAAGTGGAAGAATGAACAAATCAATAAATCAGTAGATCTCTGGATATTTGTGAGGCAACCTTATTTCTTTATTTATCTGGATGTTTTATTTGTTTTCATCTCTCCGAGGCAGGAGCAGGAATCCCAAATTATCCAGGGGGTTAGGGGGCGCAGTGCCCCTGAGCCCTGAGCCCCACAGCGGAGGTAACGTATTCAATGGCCTGGGGCGAGTGGAGGAGAGGAGTGGCCCTGCTGCATACTGATGGCAGGGAGAGAAGCCAGTAATTGGAGCTGTAGAGGAGAGGGGAGAGGAGGGCAAGCACTGGGAGATGATGGCTTTGTTTTCTCTCTTCCTGTCTGTGCTGCTCAAACTCCTCCCCCCAGACCTCTCTCTCCCTCACACTCACTAAGTAGAGATATGGAGAAATTGAATAGAGATACTTGCTAATTGGTCTCTTGCTGCTTGCTTAAAGGACCATAGACATTCTTTTTCATTTGCCTATTGAAACTAATAAACTATGTCTGCGTGTGTGTGTGTGTGTGTGTGTGTGTGTGTGTGTGTGTGTGTGTGTGTGTGTGTGTGTGTGTGTGTAAAAATTCAAGGATTACATGAAGCACTGTGTAGTTCTAACAGAGAAAAGAGGATGGTGTGAAGGACTGCTATTACAGGAGTTTTAAGAACCTGTATTATTGTTATTAGGACTGAAAGCAGAGGCTCCTTGCTAATATGAACACGTCCTTTAAAAATCTAAGACTATTTAAGATACCATATCAAAGCTTGAATAGATCATTTTGCTGCTGTATTTGTCTCGCTTGTCATAAAACATATGCGTTATGTGCATGAAAGTCAATTTAAATCCAGCGCTGCATGATATGATGTAAATTGGTAAATACTATTTTAATCAGAGCATATCGCAGCTAATTAAGAAAATTACACTGACAAACGGTTTCAAGGTGGTGTAGGAGCTCACGCCAACATTGCAATCAGACTCATTCCCTATAGTGGTGCTCTGTCATGTGGGTATAGATTGCTGAGAACGCTGCTACCTACATTACAGAACACTGCTGTTTAATCAACGAAGAGGAGATGGAGGTATAGAAATGAGTCTGTAGCATAAATACTTTCAGAACAGGTCATTATCCTCATGGTTTTCTCTTTTGACATGGTTAAATGATGAAATATACTAACAAATGGCCTTGAAAAACTGGGGGAAGAAGGTTGCGTTGGCATGTTGGAGCCGTCGCTATTGGCCGAGCTGCCCTTAACAGGTTGAAGCCCGCAGGTCACGAGAAGGACATAAGCAAGTGGAGCTTTCATTTCCTGTCAAAGAGGAGCAGAGAGATGCTTTCCAAGGCATCAGTCGCAGGCTAATTGGGCCCCGGTGGGTGACACTGCAGCATCATAAATAAAACAAACACAGTTGTGGTGTTTCTGCCACTGGACTCTTTAAACCTTCATCACAGAGCAAGCGGTTTCGATGAAACACCCAGCCTAATTACTCTGGTACAGGGCTGTTATCTTTTCTGCCTCGCTGTAATTGATCCTTTTTTCTGCATGCATTTATGTTTTTAATCAGAAATGAGAGCATGCATTGCCTGAGAGCTGGAAGACCTTGTAGGAGCTGATAATTAGCCGCTCTGGTTAATGGGCCTAACTGTGCCCATGTGCTACATGACTCTCCGGTGTCACAGTGTGGCAGAGCTTGGAGGAGACGGAGCTCAGGGGCGATACACATGTGATTATTCTCCTCACTTCTGCTCCTACACACCACAGCCCTCTTCACACCTTAACTTCAAAGTCAGTGCCACAAACCCCCGGTGAAGAAAATTACATAGCTACTGAAAACCACACACACTTATCAAATCTCCTCCGTGTGAACCTCTGACTCCTCCATGACCGGTGTCACAGTTTAATCATTTCTCTAAATTCTTTCAAACGAATACAAAAATTACTGCACTGTTGTTGCGCTTCCCCAACATGAGGACTTATACTTCAAGTGTACAAGATTAAAGTAAAGCCTTTTGAATATGTGTGCTGCATTTGTGGGTTTGTATAGCTGCATGTATGCTAATTTGGATAAATATACAACTTGCCCTAGGCCGTGAATTATAAATCAGGCTAACAATAATACACTTAGAGTGTCTTGCTTCTTTTAAATTCACAGTGGATCAAAATACATCATCGCCCGATTGTCATGTTGCGCATTCTTCATTCTGCTGGGTTTGCTGGAGATTTCACTTTGTTATTCAGCCAGTGGCTCCTTCCTTGGGACCATATATCCATATTCATTCAGAACCTATAGAATGTGTCAAATAGAGGTGTCCTAATTGTGTCCTTGATGAAAGGCTATTAATATTGAACACTTTCACATTCACCAATGTGCCAGCACTGAGAAAATGTGTTTTCCCTTCTTTCACTGAGACAAAAAGCAGATCTGTTCATATCTCTAATGATACCTGATTCCCTAGGGGTTAGTGGCGAGACTAGCTGTGGCTTTAGCAGATTCATCAAACAAAATATGGTGCTCTTTCCTCAGGAGGCTGAGAGTCACATTGCGTTATATCACTGTTAATTAGAATGAAATATGCAGTTCAATTATTCTTTGTATTGTTTCCTGACGCATGTGCTCGTGCTAACTATAGAGCACTGATGTAACACTAAATGTTAGAAAGCTTAACACTTTATTTTAACTCTTTTTTTTTCAAGGCCACAGCACTTTTTTTCTCCCCCTAGTTTATCTATTTTTCAGCATAACAAATTAATCCCCAACTACTTCATACAATGAACAATGCATTTATGAGTTTGAAGGTTTTTGTGGTTCTCATAAGTAGTACTGTCATGATTCTGGCAGTATCTGGATGATTGGCTGGGTGGCCGGGTGTCTGTTCCCATGTGACATTGTTTTTGAGTTAGGCAGTAGCTGTCCTGTAGCCAGTGTCAGTACCCAACAACCTCTGATCCGGAAACAGCAACTGTCAGGCCTGCACCTGTAACACTGAGACCTTGAGTCCCCCCCGTCCACAACGCAGGGTTGCACTCAGACATGCTTTGCATCTCACCAGCACTCATTGGCCCGAGCAATACTCCAGAGACTGGGCATGATCCCAGCTGTTGTCTTCATTTTAATGCACTCTGAATAATATTAAAGCAGAATCAGTTGAATTTATTAATGCAGCTTGCCCCTCAGAGAGATGCTTTTAAAGGCCAATGATTTAATTTCGGCTCTTAAAGGCCATCTTCTGTTCTTGATGCTATAAAGAATTATGGCTTTTGCCATGTCTTAACACCAGTGTGTACTGTGGGCCATGAAATGAATTATTAGTAAACTGGAGCTACTGAAAACAGCGCCTATTAGCAACCATTCATTTCTTTGTTGTTATCTTACTGATAGTCCCACCACCCCAATTCCCAGAGATAACATCAATCCTGCTTACTATGATTTATATCTTCTATCATCTAGAGAGACTAAAGCAATGTGCCAACTGGTAATGT
Source organism: Ostorhinchus rueppellii (assembly GCA_030068375.1). NCBI lineage: Eukaryota > Metazoa > Chordata > Actinopteri > Kurtiformes > Apogonidae > Ostorhinchus > Ostorhinchus rueppellii. The sequence continues at coordinate 14,686,296 of JAQQZY010000024.1, read as the reverse complement.
CATAATCTAGAACAAAGACCAAAGTCAGTCTACATTCCCCCATGCAGACACCTCAGGTACATGTGCAAATATAGGCAAAAATAATAAGTGTAGCAAACAGAGACTGGTCTCCTTTGGATTGTGTTTCCACTGAGTTGATGCCTGGCAAATCCTGCTCTTTATTGATGTCAGAGTTCTGTCTGGAGGCAGACCATAACCCCTGCACCTTTAATTTAGGCCAGTTGGGACTTGGAGCCCAGCCACTGATCTCTGTGACCTGCTTCTCAGGTGGCACAAGCAGACCAAATAACACGTGCATAAGAGCTTTAACACATGTAAGTCAGGTATAAGTCGTGCTTTTGTTACTTTGTCCTACTGTGCACATTATGGCTCTCAGAGAGGAGGTCAGACAACCTTAACGGCATTGCACATGTAACAATTACTAAGGAGGTGCTGAGAATAGTGGCTTATTCAAATGAGGGGTTTTTTATGCTATGCATCTCCTTGTAAAGCAGCACAGAAGTGCGACAAAGAGAAAGGGTGCAGTGTTCTCTCTCTATGCACTTGGTAGTTTGACGCCCGCTCCGGGGCTGAACATCAGAGGAGCGGCTGCTGAAAAAACAGGTTGTATGGGTCCTTGCACACAGCCTGCCTGTGGTGCTGCCTGAAGGACTGCCATGGAAACAAGGAGTGTGACAGGCTCTGGGGGGATCCGCCACAGCTGCAGGCACTTCCTTTTTGACAGGCTGATGAAGACATCACTGCCACACCATGCACAACAACAACAACTACTGGAGAAAAAAAATGTGATCAGACAATGTTAACTGCTGTGTAGCTCAAATGTTCATTAGCAAGCTTGTAAAACATCCCGGGATTTTCCCAACTGCATTCAGGGACCATATTGCACCGTGACTTCCTCTGTAGAGATTCATGGTTATCCCAAGAGAAAATACATTGATAAATAATTCCTTAAATATGATTACAGCTCTTTGAAACAAGGCTCATGTGTGTTTGTGTGTGAGCAGGTAAGCGTGAGTGTGCACTGGTGCACGGAGAGTGGAATCAACAATTGTTGTAACCTTGTCAGACCCTTCTGTATGATCCATTGACTATAAATGATACAGGATACATCCAAGACCACCACCTTAGTGCCACAATCCCAGGGCTTGACAGCTAAGAGGCAGACAGCCGTATTCCCTTATGACCTTTTGTAATGTTATTGGCAGCATTTGCCTCAGCACTGTGACTGCCCAAGACACAAGACTATTTCAGATTAAAAATAGTTACTCATTTTAAAAATTTTAGTAAGATTGGACTTTATGTGAACATTAAATATCAGGTTCTTATTTTTGCATTTAATCAGAAAAATGTCCTAAAGAGGCAATTTGGTTGTTTGATAAAATGTTGCTTAAAAGTACCCTGGGAGTATAGCTTAATTGGTTTCACCGTTTGGGGACACTTCATCAGGTCTTGCCAGTGATCTGCTTGTACCCTCCACCACCCCTCCCCAGCTATGCCCTCCTCCCAGCACAGCCAAAACCAGCCCCCCAGCCACCCAGCCCCGATGGAGCCAAGAATGTAGGAGGGTTTCAGCCAGTGTGTGGGATTTAGCTCGTCAGAAGCTCAGGGTCACCTCCACACCCTCTCACTTTGAAATGGACCCCTGGTGGCAGCTCCTGGGAGAGCCCAGTGATGTCTCTATCAGCCTGTCAAAAGAGATAGCCCGGGGCTCCACCAGGTCCCCCTGAGCCAATCAAACTCTTCACAAAGCACAGATGGATGCTCTTTCACCAGCGTGCTACTGCTGAGGGAGGGGGGCAGCGGGCCACGATGCTCAGTCCCCCAATCACTTAGAACAAACTCCCATAGCTGGGCTCCATGCCTCAGTTCAGCTAAACTTCAGCTCTAACTATGTATATTTTACAAGGGAGTGCTTGCCATTTGTCTGCTATAACAAAGAAGAAAGCAGGTAAAGCCACTAACTATACTTCATATTGAAAGCTCTGCTGGCACACCTTAAGTACTAAATTAATTAACACCAGCATGTTCAAAATAAGGATTATTTTTTATTTCCTTGTTTTATGGTGCATTTATGTGAGAAAAAATCTGAAATGACTTCGTTTTATAAAAACAAAAGTGGCAAAAGGTCTCATCAGCTGATAACTTTTTGATATGTTAATATGCACAACAAAATTGTTGGAGGACATATTACAAGCCTCTACTTAGAAAAACTATTGTGGAGAAACATGGAAAAACCAGACTATGAGTGTGTAACCATTAGAGAGGCCAGGTGATTTTAGTGGAAATGTAAAGCACTAAGTGCTGAGGATGAAGAGAGTACTCTCAGTGAGATGAGCTTTTTCTCTCTCATCTCGACCCTGTTATTGTGAGAAGGCAACAAAGCAATGCATTAGGAAGCACACTGGAGCCTCACAGCTTTGATGTGAGCTCAGTAACCAAGGCGCAGCGGTGGCCGGTGTGTGAGCTCTGTTCCAATTGCTGTGTTGTGTAATCAGATGTGTTTACTGTGTATTCAAGTTAAGAAGTGGCATAATCCATCCTCACTAGAGTGCAGTTTTTGAAAAAACACAGGCAAAAACAAGAGCTCTAACTGATCAAGAGTCTTTATTCAGGATTCTTGCAAATTCTTCATTTGATGATGCTGACACAATAAGTAAAAATAGAGCTCTGAAAAATAATTAGTAAAATACAATGACACAGTAAAGACACTTTACTTAAAAATAAGTTCAGTTGGAAATAATCTATGTACAGTCCATTAAATCCATACCATATCAAATAGAAAAGGTGACATTCAGTTTTTTGTCCTTCCAGGTATGACTTTTTTTTAATTATCCCCAATAATAAATATAAAATAAAATTTCATATATATATATATATATATATATAAAATGTCCTTTAATTATATTAATATGAGAATGACAAAAACAGTGTGATGTATTGATTTTCTTAAAGCTTATACTAATTTTCCTTTAAAGCAGATTTCTCAGTTTCATCAACATAATAAATACAAAACAGTGAAGGTCTAGAGTAAGGCAAACTAACTGATTTTCATTTCTTTTCTAAATTTTAGCCAAAGATGAAGCCTGAGCCTTGCAGCACTCTCTTTTCTTTACCTCCAGGCTTGTGATTGACAGCACCATGTGCTGCCCTCCTAGCTGGTGCAGTTCACAGCCCCTGTCAGGGGGGTGGCAAACACACAAGCCAGAGAGCGACTGGCTGCCCCTCAGCAGCAGGGGGTAGAGATAGGGTGGTATGGTGGGGTGCACGGGGTCACTGGCTCTACTGGCACTGGAGCATTATTGTCAGGTGGACTGCGTTGTAGCATATTCAAAAGGACCGGCTTTTCATTCACCGTGTCCGTAGAGCTTACTTTTTCCTCCGTGGCTGGCTCTGGCTGGTGGGCGCAGTGAGCGCGCTGTACTGCACCTGTAAAAACAAACAGGAGTTTGGTCAGAGGCAGGTAATCCGAGCTCAGTGGAGCGCACGGTAATGGCTCCCCTGAGGAGAGCTGGTGCAGAGGAAAGCGAGGCGGGCTTGCCTGTAATGAATCATTTTTTAAACACAGGAGCAGAGGGGATTAATCACAGAGAGGAAGGATTTGAAGAGTCAAGGGTTCCGTACCAGTGTACGCCCCCCTCATTCTGCACCACAATCACAATATTAGAAACAGACATCAACTGTTGAGATGACCTGCCAGGCCAGTGAGAGAGCTGCAAACTGCATAATCACTCACTGTAAGTTACGTCCCCTACAGAAAACTTTGTTAAAGCCTTGGACTTGTATAAAGCATGTTTTGTTTGGAGTTTCCAGTATATGTAACTTTCTTCACTTTTATCAAACCTTGGTTTGACTTTGATTTCTTCTGTCAAACACAACACCTAAGATATGAAATCTGAACTTGCAGTCTTATGTATTTCTGCTGGTCAAATTTGTCAAATTAGGCTTAAAATTAATTTAATGTTGTTCAAATACTCTTAGATTTTATAAATTTCTTCATGTTTCAATTGATTTACAGAAGAAATTTACATCACATAACTATGTTATCTTTGACATTCAAGTAAGTACATTCAATTGTCCATTTTTTTTTGTGAAATTGCCACTATAATCCAAAGAAGACTGATCATAGGGTAAACTGAGAAGGAGAAGGGCTAGAATTGAAAAACTTGCTTTTGAAGCATGCTTGCTGGGCTCAAACAATACAGTGAATCTGTTGAATAAAGGTAAGAACTCTATGCTAATTAGCTGGTCTCCATTATTAGAATGGAAGATGGAATGTGGGAACAAAGTGACTGCCTCCTGCATCAGAACATGAAACTGTCCTCAGAACTGACAGATGCTTCTTATTTCAGGACAGACACAGTGTTGTCAGAAGTCCCCGTTTGAGGCAGACTTTGTAGATGTGCAAAGGCACTAATTGCCAAGTCACATTTGCAAGAAAGACAGGAGTCAATTTTCAGCCTTTGTGGTGTTTTTGTGTCCGCACCTATCTGAGGACTGAAGTTCTAAGTCAACAAAACAAAATATGTGGTCTGTTGTTGTGGGTCTCCTGTGTATATGAAGTTAAGGTGATTTTTTTTCACAGTACATAATGAAACACACTTAGGATGAATCTTAAGGATGTTTTGTTTTTTTATGATAGGAGCTATTTTCAAGATGTAGTTTCTCTTTTAAACCAGGCTAAAAACTATTGTTTCCCTGGAATTTAAAAGTGAGTCATTTTCAAAGCTCAAACACCGTATTCCAATGGGAAGAAGAAATACAAAGGATTCTGAATCAAAATGTATTCACCACCTTGTTTTGCCAACTCAGTCAGCCAAATCTCAAACAACACAGGCTCCCTCCAACATCACAGAGAAGTCAGCAATGGCTTGCTGCAGAAGGACATCAAGGGTGCAACAGAGAAAACAGTCTGGGGTGAGAGTGTCTTTCCAGATCCAGACTGTCAGGATTTTTCGCTGAATTCTGTCTGGCGAGTTACCTGGGAGATGAAGGCACTGTGTGGCACTTCATTTCCTGGCTGAGCAAAATTCTCAGTTAGAGAACCCAGCACCCCTTGCAGCACCCTGACAGCTCTCCTCAGCTCTGTGATGTAAATGCAAATGACATATCAGCCATGGCTAATATGTAATCACATATGGCACCCAGCAAGACGACTGGGGCTCACTACTACATTAATTGACTCCACCACCCTGAAGTGACTGAGGCCACATCAGAGTTTCCGTGCTGACACAACAGCCAGAGACGTCACGTGCCCTCTGCCGGCCCTCGGCCAATCACTAACTTTAATGCCACAGTGCTTCAATCAGGCTGATAAAATTGCTAATAACAGACAAGGCTGCAGCAATATGGCTGAGGACAGATCTAAGAATCTCCTTACTAAGGCACACAGCGACTACATGGAGCTGCACAGAGGAATAATTGGGCCAGGGCTGCTTTAAAGGCGAGAGTCCATTAATAATCAAACAAAGCCAGAGGATATATTTCCGCAACACTTGGGAATTCTGGTACAGCAAATAATGCAGACATCTTCAGGGAATTCCCTCCCTATCTGTATGTAAAATTGGACCCTTACCTTTTGAACATCAGAAGGCACCCTCTTGAGGAAATCCAGTATTTCATTATTGTCAATAGTATATGGGTTGCGCAGCTTCTTGGTAAATTTGTTAACGCCTGTGAAAACAAGAACACATTAATAAATAAAGGTGTCATACCAACCAGCATATTTTTACACAAAAATAATAATATGTGTTGTGTAACCCTATCCATCTACAGTATAGAGTTCCCACCAGTGTCAGAAATTGCAGACATGATACAACTTCCACTGATCACTTTTAGCCAAAATGAAAACACACCAAACCGGTTCACAAAGACAAGAATGCCAAACACAGTATTCACTTTTTATACTTGTATATTATTTTATTTTGAGCATCAGTTACTCATTCGTGACAACTTTTTCGTACTTTTGTTTGTTCCAACCTGATCAATCCTTACACTTCTATATTTACTTTGCACATGGCAGCTACCATAGAGGAAAAAAAATCATCTCAGGGGTCTTGTAATGGGACCATTATATTCACAGTTTGGTACTGCGTGTACCCTGAACATGCAGACAAAGAACCTAAGGACTTAAATATGTGCAAGCAACTTGAAAGGCTTGCCTTGCAACCACAGAGATGGGGGTTAACTGGGGAGGCAGAGGAGTGTCTCAGACAGTGTGTTTTTGTTTGATATGATGGTTTTTTGGTATTGATTGTGTTGAAGGCAGTGTGGAAGTACACTGGTTGTGGGCTTACAGCTGGAGGAGGAGAGCCTGTTAAGGGCAGTCTATTTCCCTGACCACTGAGATGACTCTCTATTCTGTATGACTACAGCAGATAATGAGAGGCTAGACCAGGAGCCTACAGACTGCCCAAGGACATCATGTATTATATACAGCTTGCTACCCTACCTCTGCTTTGTTTTCACACAAACCTTAGGCCTTGCCTCTGCTGGGCTCTGCTACATCAGCCCACACTAAGCAGAGCAAACCTCTGCAGCTGTCTGATCTCTGTGCATTTGCAGAGGTGTAGGAATGACAGAGCTCTTAAATCACTTTTCTTCATTAAATAGAAGATTTGTAGTTAGTAGTGGAATATTAGATAAGAGTTTGCAAGAATAGTATGGGCAGTTATTTTGTGCTATTTAAAGAAATTTAAAGAAAAAGACATTTAATGTGAGTGTTGATTTTCCAACTTGTAAACAGATTTGCTTATCCAATCTGAAATGTGACGCATATATCTCCTACAGTTCTACAGTTTCATTTAGCAGACGCTTTTGTCCAAAGCGACGTACAGCACAAGCAAGAATTTAGACTTTAAAGGAAAACCCTTAGTAAGCGCAAAAAGTGCTTCATATCTTACCCCATATCAGCACAATGTATCGCAGTGGAATAAAATATAGTAGCGCTGTAGCCACGAACAGAACCAAGCAGGCCAGGCAGGATAAGAACGGGACAGACCAGTTGAATATACTGCAAAAAATACAAAATTTAAAAAATGTAAATATCAACAAGCATTTTTCTACCCAAATAATTCCCGGTGACAGATGTAAATACTGTAGGATGAATCTAAAATAGTCGAGTTACTTCTTCATTCGCTCTCCCATGCTGGCGAGTTCATCCAAAATGGTCTGTACAGCCAACACCACTTCTTGCACCATATGTATCTTATCCATCAAACCTTTTTTTCCAGCATCCTAAAAAAAACAACAAAAAATGCAGAGACACTGATTAGGTACACTATATGTCAATCGTTGGGCAGGGCAGACAAAGACCAGTTTATCTCTCCTGTGCTATTATGTGTGATTTATCTATTGAATGGCCCATAATGAGCAAACACTGTATATCTTCAGACTATGCTTTTGAAGATGAGACGGACTCAGTGCTCAGAAGCTGTTATGTGGATGGCTGTGAGATTTCAGCTTTTGTCCACCACACACAATAGAGCTGTTGCACAAGTGCAGCACAATCAAGACTCTCTGGTAGATGAAAAGTACACAAAATGGCCATTCGCAATCAGACAGACTAGACGACCTAGACAAGAAGTGCAGGGGCCGTACTGCTTAGGAGATCTTCCATTCCAGCAGCCAGCACAGGATCGGTTCAAACACGTTTTTGCAAATCTGTCAGCCCAGGCTTTCGAACCTACCCTAACACTTTCTCTGCAGGGGAGAAACACTTCACTCTGCTTTAGAGCACCGTGTGGATTTGTACTTGCTTATTTTTAAAACAGCATCATTCTTGTCACAATGATAACAGCACATGAAGTATTACTTACTCTTAATACACTGACATAATAACAACTGAGTCTGGCAAAGCAGTAAGTCAACATGTGAAGGGTTTGGAGGGTTCGGTCTGTCTCAAAATGAAATAAATGTGATCCTATCAAGGCTGGAAATAAGCACGAGTGTGAAGCCTTCCAGAAGCAGAGGAGTCACTGCAGATAACACAAGCAACACAAGCTAAAGAGGGCTGAGAAGCCTCACATCAAAAGGAGGAAATAATGACAGGAATGATGACAGAGAGGAGGGTAGGAGAGAAGAGTGAGAGGGAGAAAGGGAATGAGATTGTTGGGGGAGGGCGCCCTGATGGACCCTAACAGGAGGTTTGAGGATGTCTATATGTTTATGTTACAAGTCAGCCGAAGCCGAAGCCTGTGTGCATTGACAGGGTCCAGACAGAATGCCTTTATCAGAGCTTCATGAGGCAACCCCTGGGAACACACTGTCTGCCAGAACACAGAGACTCCCCACTGTCAGGCCTGCTCGCCTCCACGAAAGGCGCAGGAAGAGAGCAATTCCCACACTAGCAGAGCCTCCCCCACTGGGCGAAGATCTGGACAGACACTGGAGGCACTGCACTGTCCAAAAAAGGAAAAAGTATCACAAATATGCTTTCTTTGAGATTAACATCTCCTGGTCTCATCAGGGGGAAAGAGGACTATCTGTGTTATGCATCATCTTGCTGCGCTCTACTATAGTACATGGGTGGGAGAATGAGCAAACCTTCCAGCGTAGCCAATACTCTACATCAGGTGTTAATTGAGCTCTTTATCCTAAGGTTATTTTGAAAGCAGGGATACAGTTATAGTCTGCTAAAAGCCATTCCAATTTGCGTCGCTGAGCTGCTGATGGACCCGCAGAGCCAAGCATTGAGGAATGATAGCTCACTCAATGTGGAGCCTCATCAGTTAGACTCACGTTCCTTTTCATATTTCCATTTTAACTTGTTTAAGTGACCCAATTACATGATTTAGAATTCAAATCTAATAACATATGAAGCATTATTTAACTGCAATGGGTACACATGCAGGATAAATTTAGCCAGAAAGGCTCTAGCAAGAAAAGGAGAAATCATATTGGCTTTCATATCATAAAAAAAAAGAAAACAGACAAATAGATGTACTCTGAAGTACGCATCAAGAGGCAGAGCTCTCATGATTATCATGTTCCATCTCCTTTAAGATTTTTTGAAATCCCCCATCTCCTTAACGAACAAAAATGAAGTCCCTCCTATGTTAATCATTTGATGCTCTTCTTTTTTTTTTCATCTTTGTTCATTTCTCTTTTTGCCATGTACCACTATGCACAGAAAACAAAAATAAATAAAAGATTTCCTTCTGAAATGGAAAAAGATTGGCAAACTGGGGATGGACTAAATGAATCCTAAATGTCTGCTGATTGGAAAACCTGTGTGAAATCATATTCTCATTTCACATAAAATTGTAAAAGCCTCCTTTTAGGTGCAGTAATGGAGAACCAATATGATCTCTGCACAAAGGTAAACATGCTCTCAGAGACATGTGGAGTGTTATCAAAGGCTGGAAAAAGCTCATTTAGCATGATTTTAATTAGAATAAACGCTGCCAAACCTGAATTTCCAACTGAATATTTTTATAGTGACTTTACTGACAAAGATGAAAAGTCAGACTAAATGAAGAAAAAACACCTGTGTACTTGGCAAATTATCTCACACGGAGCGGGAGGATAAAGCTTAGACAGCTCTGAGGGGCTTTAATGTGGTGGTGGGTGCCTGTGCTATAGATCTCATAATGCACACCAGAGATCATGACATGGCCAGTCTGTCTGACTGCTGCGTTCAAGGAGACCCAGCGGTGACTGTGGACTATCGGGTGAGAGATGGAATAACCCCCGAGCCCAGTCTAGCACCCGCATACCACCTCCTCACCTCCCCCCCAACAACTCCCCTGGGTCAGACTCTGGGAGCAAGACAACCCCAGACCAGCGCTGCCAGCCGCGAGGCAACAAATGGGCTGTTTCATCTTCCCTGTTCATTTCTATTGGAGATCTACCGACTTGTTTTGCCTCTCTGCTTCTTTATGTTATGATTAAATATTATCTATCTGCACAATTGATACCTAAGGCCAAAGGGAAGTCACTTTGCCCACGTATAATTTGTAAGCCGTCTCTTTCCCTGAGGACAGATTTGTTCACAGGCAGAGAATCTGTTCTGTATTATCCTGCTGTAACACTGCCTTGCCTTTCGTCTCTCTTTAACGTCATGCCTTCACATTCTCCGTGCTCTGTCTGAGGTTTACATATTTCCCTCCTCATGGGGAAAAAAGGGGGATAAAAACATATTTGAGTGGTAATCATAACCTTCTCAGAGGGAAAAGCCTTTATTCACATGTTAGGGGGAAGACTGGGGGGAAAAAAACTACAGGCTTTGAAGCTATCAAATTTAACACTGATCACTCTTTAACCCCAAATATTTTTAAAGAAGACTTTGATAGGAGGTGTAAAGCTACACTGCTTGATCTAACTGCATGATATCACATTCAAGTGACAGCAAGACCATAACAAGACTTTCAAATAAGGCACTTTAAATTAAAGCTGACAGCTTAAAACAAACACGGGTGACTGCTTAATTAGTAAATGAAAGGAGATATTTCATTTCCTCGGAGTGTGAAAGGGCTTAGGAGGTTCATAGAAAACCTTTCAAAAAGCTTTAAGAGGTAAAGCTTTAGTTCTGAAACGCATACGGTGCACTGAGAAGAAGCTGCGATTTCCATATTTTGTTCTATATGGCAATTTTTCTGTATAAACAAAGATGAACACTTTAAAGCTCTCCTATTACATTTAGTGCATAAAGGTAATTCTATTTGATTCAGTAGTCATAAGAACCGTACATTTTATTATCACTGCTGTTTGTTTAAGGGCTATTTTCCTATTACTTACAAAAATAGCCCGTGCAGCTTCTCTCTCTCTCTCTCTATGTGCGCAGACAAATCATGCAAGTTTCATCTGTGAATTAGCCCATCCGTTCAGACAGGATTTGGTGGATGTGCCTGTGTTTTTAAAAGAAACTGGCTTTTTTGAAGCCCCAGGTCATCACAACAGAATATATTGAGCGCATTATGGATATGAATCCTGGGCCTAGACACGCAGCACAAGGGTCATTGCTTGGAGGCTTTGCGTTAGTTCCACACTTCATTGCCATAAAGCAATAATACACATCCCTGTTAACTCTTCCTTAAATACAGAAAACAGTCGGATGAGTGTAATTGAATATTATGTGCTGAGGGGAAGTATAATTTTCAAGCTACTTAAAGATTTCCTGTTGCTTTGCTTTTCACAACACACTAGAGAGATATATTAATATTAATAAACATCAGCATTTATGGTTTCTTACAAACGAACCAGTGAAAAGGGTGGATAACCTTTGGGGCAGAGTATAAGTTTACTGCTGTGTTATCACATTCTGTTCATTTGTTCTGGTATAAAAACATCATTCCTAACCAGACAGTTTTATTTAGACACTGATGATACAAAATTATTCCAAAAGTTGTGCTGTTTAAATTTGATTCATAGGTTTTCAAATGGCTGCGGGTCTCAGTAGTTGTAGGAATAGTACAAAGAGATACATGCTACAACTGTTGCGCGGATGCTGACCTCATTTGGGCTGCATCCAAATAGTGACTGTATTATTCCAAACTAGAAATAAACCTGTCTACTGCATCCAGATAATCCCCATTTACTGTCGTGAACTTTTTGTAGATGCAAATGTATTCACTGTACATTGTTATTTCATATGGCTTGTGCTGCAGTTCCACATAATGCACAGATGCAAAAAGAGGAGTTTAAGTCTGTGCACCTGTCAGGGAAAATGCAAAAACATCACAACTGGTAAACATCTATAATCTCAATTCACTGGTCACTGCTGAATGAATGATACCTACTGTTATTTGTCTGTTAATACATCTGCCAATGTTATTCTAGTTAGTGTTTGGTTTTTGGCACATATATAGTTTTATTTTAAGTATTTGACTAGTTGTAGTTTTATGTAAATATGGTGCTAAGGTGTTTTCATTTTCATATATGACAATATGAACTTTTGATTTCTAGATTTTATAGAAGCTGAAAAAGGTAGGAGGTGAAACACATGAAAACAAATATGATTTAAAAAAGTATAACTAACTTTATTAATGTGATTATTATTTATGCACACTATGAGTGACGTTGAAAGGAAAATAAAGCGGATCTTTCATTTCTGTTGCTTAGCTTCCTCTTTGTACTTCATTGTAGTTTATTTAGATTAGTGATTTTGAAAAAATCCATTTTATTTTCATTTCAGATAACAAATTCATCTTTTATACTGTTAGTTTTAGTTGTATCTTAAGTATACTATAATAACCCTGATGTATAATATGAGAAATACTCAATGTGTGAATGAGGAAGATATTTCAAACCTTCACCTATTGTTAAGTGCTTAACCTTGGGATTTTCAGCAAAGGAATAGCAGACAAATAAAAAGAAATATTGTTCATGTTTTTGATATGTTGAAAAAAAAACTTTTCCGCACAAAACACAGAGTGAAGTCACTGTGAATGTTAAAACATCACCATTACTGATGGAAGGCTATAAAAATATATTCATATTTGTTTTGAAAAGTGAGGCCGATGTATTTCACTGACACATATTATCCCTTTAAATGTTACAAAGAGACAAGATAAAATACCTTTTCCTCTTCTTCTTCGTCGTCACCCATGCTCATGTTCACCTAAGAGAAAATAAAGGGTAGAGGGTGATTTCAAACGAACGGGACATGTGGGCACTGGAGCATTTTTAACAAACACCTAGTAATGAAATTTTCTTTGAGTACATTCACCCCTATTGGGAGAGGCTTGTTTCCATAGAGACTGCATCACAGGGGTGACCTCACACAAAAGGAGAGGTGAAAGAGGGCCTTCCTCACAAGAGCACTGTCACACCAAAGCAATCTCATTTCTCCACAACATAAGCACACAGAAAAACAGAAAGAGAAAAGAAAAAACACATTTAATTTGGATGCTGTTGCCTAGATCACTTTGTATCAAGTCATCCCTGACCCCACTGTGGTGCACGCTGTGACATTGCCTGGGAACAGAGCTGTGTCATTGCCGGCCAGAGGGTCACAAAGGGGTGACAGAGTCTCCACACTGGATATGAGGGTAAGCCCGGGCTTTAACATTGCCCAGGGACTGCATCTTTGCCAGCAACCATAAACACAATCACCGGGCTGGGGATGTTGCTTTAGGGAGGCGTGTGAGCAGGCAAGGCCCCTGGCTGGCCGGTGAGAAGGCTTACAACACAGTGAAATTAGGGGGCAGTCAGAAGTGTGAACAGCATTAACCTTCACAGACATGTGTAGGGCACAACATCATTTCCATAACAGTAGACCGAGAGAAGATAGTGGTATGTTGCGGAGAAAGCTGGAGCTGTAGTCCTGCCTACAGATGTACAGATGTGGTAAAACTACATCAACTGACTGTATGCTACACAAACATTTATAGGAATTTACTTTCAGCGGTTTCTTGCGGCTTGATGTTTTAATGGGCCTCTGGAGACAATGAAGGAAGTAGTCTAACCAGCTCTGCAACATGCAGAGTGCTGCCACAATCAATTGTACTGTATTGGTGTTTTATGTAAGAGCTCTTGTATTTTCTGCTCATTTCATTACATTACATAGTCAGTATATCTGCACTTTTTAACACTGGACAACTGATGTTAAAATGATGCTCTATGTCTACCAAGATTTCATTCATTCAGTATTTCACTGCAGGAAAATGTCTTTTTGTCATGTTTAATAGTATCCTGAGGTGACTGGTGTAGGCTGGTTTTTGAGAGCATTTTCTCGGTGAAATGGTGTTCAATTGATAAAGTGCTCATGTGAAATACAATAGAAAACTGAAGGTGTGAATCCAAATCAATTTCACCACCTCCTGGTGTACAGTAGTACAGAGGATAAATGGTTTAACATACAGTTTCAGTGTTTGCTATGAAACATACTGTTTCTACTGTTCTGTCACTCACCAGGTCCTGGTGTGAATTGGCCTTCCCTGTGGAGAGCTGGAAGTAGTTCCAGCCGATGAGGAGGAGCAGGAAGAGGGGCAGCATGAAGAGCTCCCAGTGCCACACTGTCACCACGAAGATCTGAGGAAACAGGAGAGGACGGGGCGTAATGCAAAGCACATCTCATCATATCCCACCTCACCCAGCTTTCAAATCTCAGCAAGGCTGTTCCCAAAACAAAACGGATTTAACCACATCCTAAATCTCATGAAAAGCACTACAGACTGTAAAGCCTTTGAGATTTACAGCCGATGGCAACAGATTTTACTCTTAGTGGTTTGAAAGTAACAGACATACAGGGACAACTTTTAATATCTTGAAATCCTATTTATATACACCAATAACACTGAGCTGGCAGAGTGCCTTACTGCTAAACAGAAAGTATGACATGGATAGGCATGGTATGCTGTCTTTTAACTAGCACATCAAATCCTCTTAGATTCGGAGGCAGTGAGACTCTCTGACGAGGCACATATGGCAACTGGAGAAGCATTTGCAACATTTACCCCCTCTGTGGCGATGATACTGAGAAAAGCCAAGACCCCTCGTAGAAATAAGATGGATCACACTGAATGAGTAATCCCTCATAATTCTGTAAAGGAGTGATGCTAAGCACGTTGCACAACACCCACTGCATTTCACAGCGGAGCACTAATTGGACGGCTGCATTTAAACCCATTTAGTGACAGCCTAATGAGTCTGTCTCCAACTGAAATTATCAGGAATGTGTGAGGAGGATCACACCAGCAGGTTGACAGGGATGAAATAAAAATGTCCCCCACAGCAAGTTGAATCTTAAAATCTATTATAATGTGATTATGTGCCAATACACCCGACATATGGTCCACTCTTACTTGCACAGACATGTTCCGCAATGTAAATTTTTTCTCACACTTTTTATGTGACATTTTCTATAATTAATGCATCCTTCACGTCAGTTACATCCACTCTACTTGTTCTACTTTTTACAAAGTTTATTTGCTTAAATGTAACTGCTATGCTCAACCCGTGCAATAACAGAACTGTGCAGTCTAGGTTCAGAGAGCTGGAGGCTGCTTAGACTATGAACAATATGTTCGAGTTAAGTACGAGACAGGATGTGAAGTGCGGAGGCCTTCAGGCCCCGGTGGCAGGCCTGTAAACAGCAGACTGCTTCTGTCACAGCAACCATGCAGAGTCGGTGCGTGTTGCTCTAGGGGCCAGTGTACCTACTGACACACCAGGCCTAGGTTCAAAAGGCCACCAGGGAAACGTGAACCATGAGTAATGCAGACAACACTATGACCCAACTGCCCTGGGCTTCACCACTGTACAGCTTATTATCCTTCAATCCAACCTGGGAGATGGTGGGTGAGCTGAAGCATCATGCAGAAACTCAGCAGGACAACCAAGACATAACGGAATAAACAATATGAACAATACCATAGTTATTTTATGTATAAATATATATATATAAGAGCTCATTTGAATTATACAGCAACAAACTAGAACTGGTAGGGGGATAAAAAAAGATAAACAATGAATATGCATGATGTGCAGAGGTAGCTGCAGTACATCTCCTCTCTGTTATGAATAACCTACGTCATGTGTTGTCACCTCAGTTCCCATGAGGCGATTCTAAAGCGACGCTCCCCTCACCCCAGAGGAATTCAGCTCGCTGGTGGACAGGTAGCTTGTCATATTCCCAGTATTCTCATAAAAAAAGGAAAAGAAAAGGTGGGAAATGTGCCTGAAAACTGACATGAGCCCAGCAGGAATGTTGAACCTCCTTGCCCTCCCTGCAAAAGCTGCTACATTAACCACTAAAGTCTAATTGCTTGGTCTCTGTCTTCCTGTGCAAGTCAACAGAGGGAGCCAATTCATTTCCGCCCAGGGAGCCGGCAGAGAGAATCTGTCACAGGTATTCATAATCGCCCACTAATGCAAATTTCTGCTCACCGCGTTCTGGCTCAGTGGACAAGATAAAAGCCTACAGAAATACAATGCCTTGTGTCTAAACTGAGTGCTTAAATGAGGGTATAAACCAAAACTGTCAGAAATATCCTCTCAATTCCTCCCTCATGGTATGTCAGCCCATGTGTTCAGGATTTACATGCTTTTTTAACACTAATAAAAAACGATGGAGAGAAACATCTGGGAAAACCTCTCAGATTCCTCCACTCAGGTGCACAGACTTTGCCATCAGATATCCCACAGTAATGAGCAGAGGCAGCACTATAACTTCCCCTTGTCTCCTCACATTCCTGTGAAATGGAGACAGAAGTAATTCACCACTAAGTGGTTTATGTTTTATTAGCGAGCGGTTAGTGATTAAAGGACATGTTGGACAAAAGTGCAACCTTTCATGCATAAGTGTAAATTTATATAAAAAATCATCAACATTTTAATTGCCTTCAAAGATAAGTTCCATATCAGTCGTACAGGCCTGTCTGCACATTTTCTAATCTGTCAACAAATTGCCCATGACATGAAAAACCTTGAACTACATAAGCACTATAGTGTTAAAATGTTCCACGAGCAAGAAAACAGTCATTTATTTAACAAAAAAGGACATAAAGACACAAACAAAAGCAAGATCGGTAATTATTAATGATCTACCTGGGCTTTTAGGTTTACACACAGCAGAACTGGATAACAAATGACTTGCAATTGAAAAAGTGTTAGTTTGTATGTCTGGGAGGAGTGTCTCTAATGTAAGAAACCTCCCTTGACAAACACCATTTAGCTGAAAAATGTCTGTATGATTATGCGCAGGGTGCCTGGGGAGAAAAAAGAATGAATTAATAAAACTATTAGCACATGGTGGAGTAGATGATGGAGATGCACTCTTCTTAGCCACCTGTAAGCGCTTGAGGAAGGGGGCAACCCTGGGCAGAGCAATTCTGCCAGCAGGGTTAAGAACAGCCTGACAGATTTGTTTTATAGTGCCATTAATATGATTCCACTAAATGCATTCTGCGCCTTCTCATGCAGATCCCCTGGCCAGCAGAATCCAGCACCTAATAATAAAGCACTCAGCGATTAAAAGTGTGAATAAAATAACTTAAAGCTGAGCAAGCATGGCAGCTCCCACCACCCACACTCTCCCAGGAGAGGGAGAAGGGATCGCAGCAGGAACAAAGGGACAAAGACATGCACTATAAGAGTTTCTACTATCCTGTAAATTGATTAACAGAAGAGGGGGTGGCCCAGTCTACCAACCCAAACTACTGACTGGCAGACATACGACCAGACTGTAAGCGGCCAAATGCTTATATTCTACAGCAGACATGCTATAAATACAGGCGTCACATCAGTATAACACACATAATACTGTTAATGAGCCAAAGTAGCGTGATGCCATCGAACATGAGGCCATACAATATGATATTTTCTGTTAAAACATGCTTTTAATGGTACACTTGAAAAATACCCTTATTTTTAGGGACTATCTAGAGTCAGAAAACACTGAAGATTTAATCTTGGCTGTATTTTCACTACTTCTCTTTAGTTGCACTCCACTTGGAAAGCTAAACAAAGCGAGAAGGACGCCAGCCAGCATTATGAGGGTCAGTCATGGGGGCTGTGGACGGGTGCCAGATTACGTGAACATATACTGAGAGAGTTTAACAAGACTGACTACAAGCTGCAGGGTTTGTGCATCTCTGTGTGTGGTTATGAGTGTGTTTGAGTGTGTGAGAGGCACAAAAGGGGACAAAAGAATGAGCATGGAAGCATGCGGTAAATAAATAAAAAAGATCAGAATTATTAACATTTACCAAAAAATGCGCAAAATCTCACATGGACTTACTGTAAAGACATTTTTATGGGTGAAATTGCAGCCATTGAAATAATTCTGCTTTAATTCCTAAATTAAAATACAAAATTAGAGATTAATAATGAATCAAAGGCAGATGTAACAGCTCAGCTCATCCAGTTTTTTTTTTGGTTTTTTTTTCCTGAAACTGAGTCTGGCTGAGGGCTTATGTTGGGTACAGCAGCGGCAGGCTTTAAAGTAGCTGTAAACGCAGAGCAATGAGACATGTAATTTGTGTTGAGCTCGGGCCAGTGTTGGGGACAGGCTTTCAGGGGGTGTCAGAGGCAGAGGAAGCGCAGATAAGATTTCTCTTCGGGGCAGGTAGAGTGTGTGGGCAGCCATGGTGCTCTGAGCTAACGCTGAATAAATATTTCACATACGCTCTGCTCAAGTCTTATCGACTGAGAGTGAGAGTGAGAGCGAGAAAGAGGCAGAAGAGAGGGAGAAAGAAAGAGGCAACATTCGAGTGGGAGCAAAAAAGCAGCAAACCTCATGTCCCTCCTTCAGTGGGGAGAAAATAGTTTCAGCATTTCAGGAGTATGTAACAATTAAATACTGTTGTAGGAATCAGATATACTGACATTTGCATCAAATTAGTGGCTCATTTTGTACAATGTTTAATAATTTTAACCTTTAATTTGTCTAATAGCTTAATCTAAAAACTTTTTTAAAAGAGTGCAAATTTAATACTCGATCTGTGACTAAATGGAAGCATGAATGATGGGATGTAATTAAAGGTTTTTTGTTTAATTAAAAATTACACAGTTATTTCGCTATGATTTCAGTAAATTAAGTGAATAATCATTTCGGTTTGTAAACAGAAGCTAAGTCATTGCAAATTGTTAAGAAAATGCCACAGCTTGTAAGGACGCCTACAGAGTACAGTGCAATAGTGAGAGCAGCCGTGTGAGGCAAAGCATTAGCATTTGCTCACAGGGCCAGCTCTGGCTGTTGTCTCCTCGCCTGTCTGACACATGCCAGGGCCAGAGTAGCGCCAATACGAGGCTGGTGCGGGGCAGTCGGAGAGGACCCGTGGTGCCTGTCAGTGGTGGCTACACTGACCCTGTACTCCGGCACTGGCCAGTAGTGTTTAATACGTGTCGGGAGCGTTAACACTGAGCGACCTCCTGGGTGACAGATCTGCCATGCGAGCCTTTTCCCCTGGGGAGGTGGGGAGGGAGTGGCATGGACTCTCTCTCCCTGTCAGTTCAGCTCACACGCACATTAACGCGCCGGGGCCAAGACCGGCCCAAGAACAGCCTCGCACAGGGGCGGACAGGTCGCCGCCTTGGCTGCCTGGGGAGAGGTGTCCTCTGTGACTAGGAAGGTGGCGAGTATGTTAAAGGCAGTCATTATGATACGACACACAGATACCGGGGTTAAACATGGAGCATACTTCATCTGGGATAAAAACACGCATAATACAGAACAGCAGAGAACAACAGATGCACAGAAAGAAAAAAAAAAAAGCTCTTTCAGGTGCCAACATGTATTATTCTTTGCAGTCAGCTAATATTAATCCAAAGTCAATTAACTTGCTTTTAACAAAAGATACTTTTAGCTACTCAGTAATGTTAAATAATAGTGATAAATTGAAGAATTAAACTGAAAATCATGTCAATAAATGCATAAAAATGGAAAGAATTTCTTGAGATGTCCAGTGAATATGAAGAGGCAAAGCTTTTCAAGTGTAAAAAGGACTCAAGGTTACACATTGTATTGAGCTAACCTCAAGAGCTGACAACTGACACATTTCAGGGCTATTCAGGGCAGCTAAATAATAATACGGTGTTAAATCAGGAGGCACTTATGAGCAGTTTGCAAGCAGTCAAAGCCTATTATTTAATAATTAATAGATCTCAGGCTTAAACCCATGAATACACACTTGGCCATCACTAGCATCATTTTTTTCCCTAGTAGACACATTCCCACTGCACAGTCTGTGAGAACTCCCACAGCCATGAAGATGGAGAGTGTAACCCCCAAGAGACTGAAGAAATCCACTTCTTGATGGCCTCCAACTTTTTCAAACAGAGAGAAAACAGATGCAAAGCAGAAACAAGGAGACAATTCACAGGCGTGCACAGTCCACTCGCTGTTCTCATAAGAGCTCGGCCACACTGCAATGCAGTAAACCACAAATAAGCAGATCCAAGACTCACAAAGCATCTCATTTTCAGGGACAGTGTTAACAAGAACAATTATGACAACTCTGATTATGGCTTTGATCTGGGCCAGGCTGGTGTTCTGGTTAATGGCCCCGACTGCTGTGGCTCTACCCAGGTGGTCTCCTGAGACCTCTGGAGCAAGATCTGACCCTGTCCTGCCCTCATCTAGGGACACGATGATTCTATCAGCCCAAAAAGACGCCCGCCGCAGCTGCCAAGTGTGTTTACAGCTGCACTGCATCAAACATTCATCAAATGCCATCTTTACAGTGTGTGATGTGAGGCAATCAGCATTTCACAGGCTGTCAAATGATGTCTAAAGCGGTTGCTACCTGGCAGTGTCAAAAAGAAAATGGTTCAAATACTCACATAAGGTATACAGGTTTCTTTCTAGTCTAATTCCTGACAGATGAGGTACCTCATATGTTAAAATATTAATTCTACTTAAATACTTAAAGCGCTCTAATGACAGCAAAGCTCAAAATCAGCTTTCATGTGTAAATGATCCTTCTTCTTTTTAAACTTTCATCCATTTCATCTGAATCAAAATTGTTCTCAACTTTAAACTTCTGAAACAGATTAATTTGGCTGGCTAATACATGCTCATTTAGCTCTTTTTTTTTCTTTTTTTCCCTTTTTTGTGGAAGAAACTTGTGTCTCTTGGTCTAATGCACAGAATGGAGGATTTTACTCCAAGTTGTTCCCACGAATGGCTCCTAGTGGGAAAAGTAACTGATCTCCTTAGCGCCTCCTTGCATGTTTCCAGCAGTGCTGTAGCTCCATCTACAGGTCCTCTTCTTGTGTGCAGGAAAGAACTCTGGGTGACCCCTCTGCAGTCATTGCTGATGTATAGCACATTCATCTCGCTCAGTCTTAGTGAAAAGCACATCTAAAGGCCGTTATTTTATGAAGATTTTAGCTGTCACATTTTCTCTCTCTTAGAGAAAGGAACATGCTGTTGTCAAACTCTTGAAAAGCGCAGATCCTAGGCTCATTACTGTAGCATAAACAAGCAGAGGGAAAAAAATCCAAATTTCTTGTTTGTATTTCCGTTCACTGATGAAAATGTTTACGAGGATTTGCCAGAACTTTGTTTAAATGCGTGAGAAAGATTTTTTTTTTTCTCATTTTTTGTTACATTACCTAATTAGAGAGACTCCATTTCAAAACTGCAACCCATTGGTGGGAAATCGAAGGCAACTTCAAACAGTGTGGACACTGCTGATGAGATTGCACAATATAAACAAGTAACCTCCTGCACTCACATACAGTGACAATACTGCAAGCTTTCCCTTCCTTACAGAGTCTTAACTCGCAGAATAGCACTCAGCAGACGCATAAAACCAAATAAGGCATCAGTCTCCCAGAGTGCCACTTATGAGTGAAAACTTATCTTAGTACAAACAAAGACTTCTCCAAAAAAACAAACAAACAAACAAAAAAACACATTGCCATTCACTTGGTTAACGTGAACTAGAGCAGCGATCCCTCAGCAAAATTTGAATACCTCACACACCACACGCCAACAACCACTTCATAATGCATACATGAATCTACATAAACAGGATAAAAATGTAGACTGCATGCTGTGTGGAGGTCAGAAAATTGGCCTGTGGGACTGAGTGATATAATGGCTAAGTATTCCTGGTAAAGCACTACGCGAGCATCCTGCAGTCCCAGTAGAAACCACAGCAGCGGTAATGCATTACAGGATGTATATGGTGTAAAAGGGTAGGGCTGGTCTGCCTGCGTGATAAATAATGTATTGTAATGTATATTAAAGCTAGACCCACCACTGCAGCGTTTCCTACCGGCATACCCTGAGAAGCCCTGTGCTGCCTGCCACTGTGGAAAAGAGCAGACACTAGTGGTATAATTATGCACATCTGAGAGGCAAGCAGAGGCCATCTGTCAATGTCTGAATCAGTTACCTTATTACCACTGCCTAAAGATATAAAGATAGGAGTGGGAGCTGCTTTCATTAAGGCACATGGTGGCATGCTGCTTCAGACAGCTCCAAACACTAACTTAATTGCAAATGATGACTTGGAGGAGGTGGATGTACAGTGGATGGCCTGAGCGAGCAGGGGCACCAGAGTGGATAGTGGCATGGCACTGGGCTTGTAATGACAGTCGGTTAGGACCTTGTCATCGCCCTCATTGTCAGATGCATTGTAAGTTCAGTTTCATTCCCTGATATTATCAATTGCATGTATTATTTGAAAGCGATATCCATGTTTTGCTTTGCTTGTTGCTTCTTGACAGTAAAATGAATCACTGTAGGGAAAAAAAACCTTTCTTCTTGAACTCTCAGTCTGCTGATGAGTCACTGTCTGGGTGATTCTCATCATGCACCTTTGATACTTCGACTATTCGGAGCACACAGAGGTGCACACCAACAACTCTGTTACTTTATGCTTTTAAAAATATCAGCCAATGTGCTGGTGAGAGTGTGTGATAACAGAGTAGTTGTTTCAAATGAAAGAGTAAGAAGATGACAGAGCTGTTCAAGTCTATGTAATAAAAGTGACTATTTGCAACAACAGTAAGCAGAGGATACACTAAAGTGACAAACATAAGACTGGGAAGAACTGTGGGATGAAAACAGCGCACATGTAAGTCCTTCCCTTCATTCTAAGATCTCTATTTGTGTGCTGTACTTCTAAACAGCAGGTGAGTAGAAGTGGAAATGAAAGATTAGAGTGTGCCACCGCACACTCCCATCGCCTGCAGAGGATCTAATTATAGGTGGAAGAAGATGGCCCCATCCCGCTGACCTGTCACCTGTCAGCCTGCCTATCCTCCTGCTCTCCTGCCCATATCCCTGCCTGCCCGCATGCCTCCAACTTACTCGCTATCTGCTTTCGTAGGCCGCACTCTTACCAAACTGTCTTCCTCTTTCTGTGCTCCAACTTTTTTTCCCAGATAGTAGCCTGCCTCCCACTCTATCCTTATACAATCGCCCGCATTGTTCTCTGTCTTCCTGTCTGTGTGTCCGCTTGCCTGTCTGTGTGCTTTGCTGTTCTAAAGGCTGTGATACACTGAGCCTGGCCATTGCCTGCGGGGATTTGCACCTCAGGATCACTGAGAAGGGCTTATAGAATACACCAGGTATGAATTGCATGTCATCCTGAGACAGCGCAGACAGAAGAAAGGCGGTGAAAGGAGAGTTCTTCACACACCCTGTCTGTGACCGCTTCCTCACCCTGACACGGCGCTGGCAGGGCTTTCATGGCAAGTGTACACTCTTAATAATGACATTACATGTGCTCTGCTGAGGGGGATTCACAGGGTGATTTAAGATTATTTAAGCTTAGGACCTTAGATCACATACCCTCATTAAAAACAGCTAAACAGAGACATTTAAACAAGGGTGAAATCTTGGAGGCAGACTGTCACTCCTCCACCCAAAGAAGCTGAAACTGTGATCCTCCTTACACCGTCCCCTGGGTTAGGAGGCTTTGCTATGAAGTCAGATGTACAAACGCCCAAACCCCACCCCTTCAAATGCACTCTAATGTCATCAGAACTGAAGGAAAGCCAAGTGGGGTTTGATTTAAAGGATAAACCACATCCATCACATGCGCATGGGATAAAAACAGAAGACAGCCATTGTTTTTCATGGGAAAAAGACTAGCAGAGGGAGAAAATGGCTAAACCAAAGATACCCCTCAACATCTAATTCACATAAAATGAAAGAGTTAAAACAGGACTGCAATGAAATGGGACAAAACTTGTTCGCCCCAAGGCTTAAAGAGAGTTCATTAACGTGAGGCAATGACTTACCAAAAAGGCTATTAGACTCCGTTGCACGCTCTCCCATTGAAAACAGCTTTTAATGTACTGTAACGTGTACAGAACTGCTGTGCTGATTTTTCGAACCCGGTATATATTCTGGGCAAGAACCTAATAGGAAATAATTGGAGGAAAACACCGGTTAGTATCATTTGATACTGGACATAATGTTTATGACTGCAATGAGGTTGAATCAGCACTACAGTCCCATATCCACTATGTGTGAAGTTAGATGTTAAAATGCAATTAAACTAATTAGTTTGAGTATGACCGTTTTAAACTATGGCCGTGTCTCGTTCAACTGTGGCTACTTCGCTGCATTGTTAAGTGACCCTTCACTAAAGATCTGCGAGATTCTATGAAAGGAGAAAAAAAAATAGATTGAACCTTTTTGGAGAACTTTGTGTTTTCCTCCATTAATTTACTCTCCTTTGGTTTGAAGGTTCGGATTCCAGCTCTGACCTAAAATTAAAGACAAAACTGCAGTTCAGCTACTTTCGCTTCTTTTTTTGATTCAGCTCATACGCATCAACATTCATCACCTTTGATACGTACTTTGTTATAGATAACCTCCAACTCTAGTGTGATGGTTCCTTTGTTTGCTCTTCCCAAATCTTCTTTCTTCAAAAGTAGGCAAATCTGCTGCCCATTTTTAACCTTTTCAATTAAAATACAGTATTTGCATTAGAATCATTGCATGCTGTGTGCGTAAATCAAATAATGTGGTAGCTCAGAAGCTTACGGTCAGTAATGGAATGGCCACTTTCCCCAAGAAGTTGTCTCCATTTTCATCCAGGACGGTAAGCTCTACCACATCATGGATGTCTTTAATGGGGCTGCAATGTCAGAGAAACACAACTGTTATCCACATTAAAATACAGAAGATAAAAAAAGCAGATGTCCTGATTGTTTTTGCACATGTCTTACAATGTAACGGCTTTGTTCCACTCTGGATTCAGGGTCTTGTAGAGTGTATGAGTTTGAAGTTTGCTGTTGCCAAGCTCAATAACACAGAAGGGGTTGCTCTTACCTACGTACGATAAAATCATAGCCATATAAAAACATATAATGAAAATCCATGACCAAGAGAACTGTATCCAGAATGGCTAACTGTGATTGTAATGGATATTACCATTTAAGTCAGTGGAAGGAAGATCGTTCGCCCTTATAACCTTGACCTGAAGGAAGCCAACATCCGCCATGGACTGGTGTGAATTCTGTAGGCTCTGAAAACATATGATTTAAAATATAGATATATTAGAACACCTTGTGGATGTAGCACGAATTAAAATGTATTACCAAGGCACAGTATGTACTGAAATTAATGAAATGTCACTGAAACATTCACGTGAAAATCTGCAAAGTATGTAGCCTCCATCGTTTAGCAGCTGATATTACAATAGAATTTATATTTCTGGACTTGCAGGAGGATCAAAAACATAAAATAAATAAATAAAACTTACAAACTTAGTCTCTATTTTCTCTCTGTCTTCATTCTTTTCTAATGTAGCTTTTTCCATGTCAGAGACGGAGACTCCCCAGCAGGGTGTCAAGGTGACCAGAAACACCAGCCTGCCCTTTCCTGGGTCCAGCACATGAGTGTAAAGCTGCCTCTCATTAAGTGGAAGTCTTGATAGGTCAATCTCAAACCTAATGCACACAAGAAAAATAGTTACAGTGAAGCCCATAAGGTCAGCTATTTCTGTGAAAGAGCCAATGTGAGAAAAATTAACACTATCCAGTAGGAAATACTCACATTCCCCATGATTCCTCACCCTTCCTCCCTCTCTTTGAGAACACTTCTACCTGCAGAGGTTCCTGGTTATCGTCAAACTGATTGAAGTCAAACTGTTCTCTCCACTGGGGATTGGCCTGAATGCAAAGGTTCTGAGGGCAGTAAAGACACAGATTCAGCACTTGGAGTAGCATGGAAACACAGACACATACACTCTGTGACGGTTTAATGCATTATCAGACTGAGCAGCTCCTGCATGACAGGTGGATTAAGTCTTCATTCAGTCCAACCAGAATGAGGCAGAGAGGAGAAAGAGAGGTGTGTTTTGTGTATGTGTCTCTATTTGTGTGTGCTTGTATGTGTACACCTCAGTAGCCACTCTGGGATTGTAAACACTGACAGCTTCCAATTAGAATCAGCTTTGTTCAACAAACAAACAAGCAGAGAGGAAAGCAGAGAGGTTTACAAAGAAATGACACGACAACACAAGACAAGTGCACCATAGAATCATCAGGGGGGAGGCCAACAAGTACAGGTAGATGAACAGGGCATGCTGGGTATGCAAATTAAGGCAATGAAGCCCAGCACCCGAAGCACAGGGAGAAGTGAGTGGCAGCTTTGCCCAGTCTAATGAGCTGCCTCCGCCATGGCCCAGTGAGCCAAGGTGGAGGTGAGTCACTGACAGACACCTGCTGAGGCAGAAAAGTAGGGAAGTCAGAGATAGAGTCTGGGAAGAAAGACTCAAAGAATGAAGAGGAGGCATTAAGAGCACGAGAAAAGGGAGTGCAGGAGAAGGATGGAAAAGAAGACCAACCTTGCTCTTGTACTTCTGATCGCCAAGTCGAAAGCGGACATAGATGTCCCCGTGGCCATACTGTGGCAGGTCCTGCCCCTCCACCAAGGTGATTCCAAGCACCCCTGTCCACATCTGGTTCTTGATCTGGTTCTTCGGCATTTCAGCTGTACGTTGCAATGGTGTGGCATGGTTCTGCTGGGGGCAAACATACACAGTTTTTTTTAAAGAATAACTAGGTGTGTTGAAGCTCAGTGTGCCCTCCTCTGTTTACCTGCTCCTGCCTGAGCCTGGCACCTCATCATGTTCACAGTGCATGAAAGTAGGACAAAGGTTTACACTATACAGCACATCTCTGTTGGAGCACATTAGCACATCTCTACTGACAGGCAAGCCACACCACAGAGGCTCCTGGAGTGAGAGGAAGAGAGGGACGTCAGCGAGCAGCCAGATGTCCCTGGCTGTGACAGTCCCACTCATCACTGGCTCCCAGACTGAGTGTGGGGAGGCAGGACACTTGGCATACTGCACCAGAGACAGCAGGCAGCAGTGAGTAATGATGCAAACCACACAGCTCTCTCATCAGCAAATTATGCATACATGCAGTATGTATGGCCAATATTGGAGTTTACTGCACGCTGGCAATTTCATCCAGTTTTAATCTAACCAGCAAAGGAATGCATTATGTACTAAAGTGAAGCAATTAAACCAGCAGTGATGTACGGTGGACAATTCTTAAGAAATCAAGGACAATCTCAGCAAATAATACCCTTCTCCTGCCGTGTGTCACGGGGGGAGTGAGAGAGAGAGAGAGGCCTTGATATGTTTCCATGTTAGAGTTCCCGTGAGGCCATGCGGTGATAGGCCAGGGCTCTAAAAACAAACAGCAGAGAGGTTGTGTAGGGCTGACTGTAATTAAAGAGCAGGACCGTAATCTGCTCTAGCCTCTTTGATTGCCCAGCTCCTTCGGCTGCCCCGGCGACGCTGCTTCAAACAGCCCAACTACAACTCCCCTGCCACTCCGGCCCCTCCTCTTCACTAAGGGGTCACAACCCACATTGCCACCCAATCCGGAGGGGATCAAAGCACATCTCAGGGACCTGAATTAACATGGAATACCACAGGCACAGCCCTATAAATATCAGCCCCTTCAAAAGAAGAGGAACAGAGGGAGTAGAGGAGCGATATAAAACAGGCCTCAGCCAAGTCATCCCAAGTGTTTATCTTGGACACATTTCTATCTCAGCGGCCAATAAAACAATTCCACTTAACTGTAAGTGGCCCCTAAAGAGAATCTATTCCTGGTCCTAAAAGGACTGTGCGATTGCTTCCATATGGTGGGACAGCATGGGGACAAGCACGATGAGCTCAGACCCAGGTCCATTTGGCTGGTACCTCAGCACTGTCCATCCACAGCTGTGATATTACATCCTAACATCTGGGTTATTGCCCGCTATGCCTGGGAATTATCAGCCTTGCCGATCTTAGGCATCCCACACTGGCAACATGCCTCGAACAGCAGAGCCCCCCTCACGCTTCTCCCATACGCCCCCCTCTGTTTGAAACACTATCACACAGCAGAGTTTTACTTAGGCACTTGCCATTCCCTGTCTCTGTGGTGGTAACACAGAGGGAGAAAACGATGTTCTGAAAAAGGGGGAGTGGAGCTGTAAGAGTTGGGTATTCAGCACTTCCAGGATAGGTGTTAAATGCAATAAGATACTGTGTGTTTGTCAAAAATGAAATGGGAAAAATGGCACTGTTACATTGTTAAATTAGCACTGTGGCTAATTTCAAAATGTAACAGCAGAACATTGTGTAGAGTCCCATCACACATTTCAGTCTCCCTTTGAGTATCTTTAACCATCTGTAGTGGATAACCTACAATGTGTATGAAAATGGCTTCATTCCTTTGTCATCTAATTTCAAATTGAGATTGTCTACTGGACCATCAAGAGACTGAACAGTGACAGATGTAGTGACTACATAGGTGTGAATATAAACCCACTCACTGCAGTGCGAGTCCCAAACAGCTACCCTCCTATTTCGCTCTGAATCTAATTACAGCTGCAATATACTGAAAACCACTTGAGGAGAGATGGAACTTTGTTTACTACAAAACCAAACAGGGCTTTATCATACTCATCAAAGGAGCTCTCTCATGACAACAAATTCAACATTATTATTTTGGTTTTGATCAGAATGCATTATTGTCCTGTACTTTTTCACAGCAAATGATACAGCGGAAAGTAATATGCATTGCAAAAAAGGTTCACCATAAAACCATAAAAGAAATAGGCTGTGCTGATACCAAGGTTACACACAAAAGCCTGAGTGTACACCTCATTCTTTGTTGCATGATTGTACAGTGAGCTACTGCCCCCTAGTGTTCTACACCAGGGTAACCAGAACTGCTAATGTGGAAATAGGAAAGTTGCAAACTGGAACGCTGACTCCTGAGATGTGCAAGTTTAAGAACACAGTTAGAATATAGAACTCCTTACCTTATTCTTCCTTTGAGGCCATCTCTATAAAAGGAAATAATTATATGAATCAGTGCAAAAAGATAAAGGAAATAACAACAACAAATATTTCTCATACCAAAAATACTTACAGGGCTTCTTTTGATGGTGGCATCTCTAAACATTAAACAGACTTCAACAATAATAACCCCCATGTCTTCTTCTTTGCTTTTTGGATCATCAAGCTTCAACTCCATTTCATAATTTCTGTGCAGATACAGAAAGAGGGTAAAAATTGATTGATGATGCACTGACTTATGCACGTATTTATTATAATACTGTGTGTTACTCACTTGTACAGTTCCAGTTCTTTGATAGAAAGGCTGCTGGAGCCCATGAACTCATCAGAAGTCCGATTTTTGTCATAAACCTGCAAAAATATTTATTAAAAGTTATGGGATTGTGTAAAAGTCTGTAAAACAAAACAAAAAAAGCAACTTTTTAAAAAAAATCTCATCATAATTTTATTCAGAAGTTAAAAGACAAGTAGATAAATACTTACCCGAACCTCCACAATATGTTCTCTGTCTCGTAGAGGATGGGAGAAGGACTCGTTCCACCGTGGATTCAGGTTTTTATAAACCACTTTGCTTTTATAAAACTGTTTTCCCTCAAGTTTAAACTTCACGTAAGGATCACTGGTACCTACAATTTAAAAAAGAAAAAAAAAAAAAAAAGATAAAGCCATCCATTTAGCATAGTTGAGTGACACAAGTGATAATTACATGTTAATACAGTGTTAAATCTTTGCTTTCTTAGCGGTGAAAATTACGTATGAAATGCAAAATATGTTTATGATTTTTTTATTATTAAGTGAAGAAAACATATTGTCTCTATAAATGTACATGATAACACACACATACACACCCTTCCCCCATGTTGGTTGTGTGAGAGACTGAAAATGTGAGGAGGAGGTGCACCCCACACATGGCAAAAACAGAGGGATGTAGCTGTTTAATTGTGAAAGAGTAGAAACACTCGCCAGCATGAGGCAACCAGAAACCAAAATCTAGAAGCAACCAGTGTTAATCTCCCAAGCCTGTTAAGAAAGTCTGTTGGCTAGTGGGGTGGGGGTATGGGACTTCTTTGTTTCAGCAATTGCATGCAGATTGGCCAAAAAATGAAAGCCAGTCCCATGCCTTCATTTGTATAGGGGAATAAAGGGGTGCTTGAGAGAGCCTGCAGGGAGGCTTGAATCACATGACAAAGGCCCTGTGGGGATGGGCTGTCAGGCCTGTCAGCTCCCCACTCCAAATGAACATCTCGCAAAGGCAGGCAGGACCCACAGCAGCTCCACCCTGCCAGCCTGTGACAGGGAAACCTCCAGGCAACTTGACAGGAGGAGAATGTGGCAGCTAGCAAGGAGAAAAGCTCTGGCATGACTGAGAACGGTGACGATGGAAATTAATGGGAAAAAAGGGGAGAACAAAAACTAAGGAGTGGGGGCTGGTGGCGTGGGTCCTTTCAGAATATGTAATGACAGTGTATGCCATTGGTGAGTCTTTGGCACGATGTTGATTGTTGGGCAAACAGTGGATAGACAGGGGGCGTATGGAGATTGCATCATCATGGTGCCACCTTGTCACAGAAAGTAAGGTCTCAACTAGTGGGGAGCAGGGAACTGGTCTTGGAAGGTCTCCTGCCAACATTCAGGGAAAAACATCTCATAATAGAGGAGCACTTCCATTATTACTGTAAGGTTTGCAAAATGAATGTAACCAAGGAATAATACGAGTTAATGCATCACATAGTTAAGGGGTAACATGTAAAAGACTATTTAAAAAAAACAAAAAACAAAAAAAAGTTTCTGGTATGAAAATGCTTTATGGAATCTAGTATTACCTGTGTGTGTGTGTGTGTGTGTGTGTGTGTGTGTATGTGTGTGTGTGTGTGTGTGTGTGTGTGTGTGTGTTTTGTTTTGTTTTTCACTGCTTAAAGAGTCATATAAGTTGACTTCAAACAGCAATTAAATAATCATTATTGATGAGACCACACATGAATTTTGGTATTGGTTGTAGTTTCTTTCATGAACACTGGATGTCGTGCTTTCCAAAAAACTACTGTAGATTCCAAAGGGGCATCAGGGCCTCAGGAAGTGGTTACCACAAGAATCAGGAAAACACAAAGGAATGTCTATTTCACAGATGAATGTAGTGAAGTATGTCTGTTTGTCTGTCCCTCATAGATCTGTGTCAACGTCATCAAGAGAGTTTATAGAGTTCATACCTGATTATTAGGGTTGATAATAATATATTGTTTTTTTTTTTTTACACATATCAACACCTTAACTCTCCTCTACAATATTATGAATTATTATTATTATTATTACTTGGTATTATTACTGTTATGTAAAGAATAAAAATGGCAAAGTAAAAAAAAATATGATTAAATTCCTATGAAATGTAGATAAAGTGTCTCCCTTTAATTAATAATGTTTCCCTTCATCCCAGTTTGTCTTTTGTCGTACTGGTCTGACTGCATACTTCGGGTGTGTTTTTCTTTCCTTAGCACTTGTACCACTTTAACACAAGTCCTCTTTCTCACATGTAAACACACAAGAGAAGCATCAACTGAACACATCCTGAAGCGCACATTACTTACTTATTTACTAATTTAATTCTATCATTGGTACACAAACAACACAAATACTGCATGATGTTTACAGATATGTAGTGTGATCACCCGCAGGTTCTTCACGTACCGGATCGTTTGTCTCGGATGACCAGGTTCCTGCCCTGCTTTAGGTTTATATTTAAGAGGTACCTCTGGAAAGGGGCAGGTGTTTGGACTTCAGGGCCTGCAGTCACACCCTGCTGTGGAGAACCGCTCACATTAATACGCTTATGCACATGAATGTATCATTGCTTGGCCTACTTTACTACAAGGTCACACGGCTCACTTGACATCTACATAAGAAAAATAGGTGGAGCAAGATTTGATAAAACCATGAATGCATGTCTTATGAGTAACGCCCATTTCCATTGCCAGAGTCATGTCTTTTCAGGTCACAAAAAGCAATTTGTCTACTGTATTTTAACATTGCTTACAGCAGTTACAAGTGTCAAGTGTAAGGCAAAGCTTGATATGATCAGATGTTTTTTTGTACTTTGTGTGTTCCCTTCCATGCCACATTGTGCCTCTGACTAGTAACGCAAGTTTTGGACTGGTTTTCATATCTGAGAGGCATCTAGACAAAAGAGGACATAACAGACACAGTTTCAAGTATACCCAAGGGTCATATAAAAAGTCAAATCCCAGGAGGTCGCTTTACATCTACACATGCTTTTGATATGTAGCACCATCAGACTGAATAGCCTCTGTGGATAAATAAACAATGCATACTACGTCTATATGCATTATAGGTTCAACAGGATGTAATAAAACCACGTTGTTTGTGTAATATAATCAGGTTTAAGCGACTAACCTCTGCGCAGCTCAACCTTTCCTCCGTGATGTACTCATTTTGTATGGCCTCGTCCATATCAAACTCCCCCCTCGTAAACGGAGAGAAAGGTTCTCGTTCCAGTTCCTCTGAATCTGTCGTCCATGGTGGGTTGAGTTGCTCCTCACTGGGAGTTCCACAAACAGAGTCCAGAGAGGTACCATCTGTATTCTCTAAAGTGGTCCCCTGAGGATCTAATACCAGAGGATGTGGAGCATTTTCTCTGACTGTTGACAGAACCCCCTTTTCAGATGATGGCTTTCTTTGCTCAAATGATACAGACTTCTTCTCCGTGTTTTGACACACTTGGTCTCCGAATGAGTGCGCTCTGGCTAACACTGTGCTGACAGAACCTGAAAGCTGCCGCTGTGCTACGGTTTCTTCAGGGATGGAGCGAACTCTTTCAAAGGACATATCTCTCTCTATAATGGGTGGTCTTGCTGAAAGCACCTGTGTATTGGTAAAAACAGATCTTGGTGCAGGAACAGGGTCAAAAGAAAATTTCTGCTCACTCCCCTTGGCTTTTTTATCGACTTGTGCATATATTGCTTCTCTTGTCGGATTGAAATTGCTCTCTGAGGCTGAACTCATCATATCAGTAATTTCCTCATAATGAGACAGTGTCTCTGATGGTGCACTCATTCTATTCAAAGCCCAACTAGCATTATCCAGGGGAACTCTGAGTTTGGGTTCTTGGACTGGATCCGTCAGTTTGTCTGCGAAAAGTGGTCCATCAGTGACTGAGTTACTTGTAATAGAATCAGTATCGCTTGTACCAGGGGAGACGCCAAAGAAGATGGCATCAGAGGTTACAGTCTCCAGTGCAGTCTCAGGAAAAGACACTCCTGGAACAAGTCGCAGATCCGGTACAGAAATGCTGCGTCGGTGGGCCAGCCTCTTTCCCTGCTTCAGAGGCGTCTTCTTACCTGGCTTCTTCAGGTTACCAATCTTAGTTTTCAGGCGCAAGTTCTCCAAGAAGTTCCTCTTCTTGGAATCCATTTTAGAGATTGGTTTAACCTTTAATAAAATAGAAACAGTGAAACCAAGGACCCAGTGTGTCACAGGCCCAATGAAACACTGTAAATAATAATCAGTAAGTGTAAATAATGTTTTTATCACTCTCAAATGTGAACATCGGCTTTGAATGCAGGTAAGTGAGGAACATGGAAAACTTGTTGGTCTTTCTATGTGATTCATTCACGTAATATTTTCAATTCAATTTATATTCGTGAATAAGTTGAATGTAATGAAAAACTATTATGTGATATCTTTGAAAATAAAAATGAACCTCGCATTCAGATGTAATATAGTGGCAGATTATCTACTTTAAGCATTTGTCATTTAACACATTTATTAAACATGTATTATGCTACCAAGGCCGACCAACAACAAAAGCGAAAAGGCCTAATGTCTCATTTTCCCAGCCCTGAATAAATGATTTCAGATGTTTTACTTTATATAACGCAACCTCTTTATTTTTTCAAGCTAATATGTACAAAGGAAAGACACCATTACACCTCTTTACTAATTAGTATCTGATAATGTAAGTCATGTTTTAAGGAAAATGCTGAATAGATATTAAATGTGAGCATTTGCTTCATATATTCTTGCTCAAAGCAGGTTGAACTAAAGTAGTCATTTAAAAACATAAGTTTTAGTCTCAAATTCACCTTGTATTTTCTGTTCATTGTTTATAAACCCAACTCACCCACGTAATCAAGACTAAAAATTGGCAGATTAATGGATAATAACAGGTTCATATAAAGCTGCATCTAAATCTTGACAAACATTTCTATTAAATTCTATGTAAGGCTTTCTATGTGAGTTTGTTTGTTTGGTTTTTTTTGCTCAGGAGAATGAAATCTAATAACCCTCTGTTATGTGTTTCTACAGATTGAACTATACGTTACATTCAGGTGTCATTGTGCAAAAAACAAACCAAAAAAAATAATCTATTCTGTTTTATTTAACATGCTGAACACAGGTCAGGCCAAATTCTCCATAAAAATCGATCCCTTCACTAAAATCTGCTAAAAACTACATCAGCACTGTCCAAAACAAACAAAGAAAGCCCACAGTCCTTATTATGACTAACTTATTTCATATGCTGTAGGTCATATAATCATATAAAACAGTATCTTGATCATTGTAAGCCAATTTAAACAAATAAAACACTACTGTACCTTTCCGCCCAAGCCCTGCTGAATAGCTTTACCACGTCACACTCTGATACAGTAGAGGCACCTCAACCATTCCAACTATGATGAAAAAGAGGAAGCGCGTCAAACAACATAGAGTCAATGCACTTTGCTGTTGAAGGCAACTTTGAAGGCAAGTGATTGGTGGAAAGGACAGACTGGGTGAAACTAGCCATACCTGTCTCACTAGCCATACCACTCACCTCACTAGGCGAGTTTCAACAACTGTGAGCATACCACAGTGAAAGCCCAAAGGATGAGCGTTCCGACTCTACTCTCTGCTTAAATGATAAATGAGTTGCATGGAATAATAAAAAATGTGCCAGATATTGATTATATTATGAAAGCATGGCAAGAGTTTTAATACACATGCACACGGGCTATGCAAAGCAGTTGCTTACAGCGCAGTAGGCCAGAAAGCCTCTTTTTTCTGACGGTCTGTTTATTGTTTATTTGAATATTTGACTATTCATTTGCATATGTGAGGCTATTTGTCTGTTTTAAGACTTGCATGCATTACACTTCCTCTATCTAATATGGGTTCTTTATAGGTCCAAGTATTTGAAAAAACCATAATGCCATAATCTATCCTAATTCTGCAATACAACTCTCCATCTTATCTGTCCAAAACAACCCTGAAATACTGCTGATGGATTGTGCAACATGATGGAGGCATATGAAATGTTGGCTATCTGTTCGTCTCATCTCATCCCTGATCTTCAGCATGGATCTGGCACCCAGGGGCTGCCTTGTCATACCAAACTCCACTTCTATTCCACACAGCCCCATATTTGTTTACAGTGGAACATGGTTTAGCCTAAACTCGTCAAAAGTGAGCATTTGTGTTTGCAAAGTATAAACTATAGCTTTCTGTCCACACATAGAAGCTAATGCAACAGACCCACTGGCATTCACTGTCTCTCCTCCTCTGCGCCGAACACTACAGACTATACAGTATGACAACAGATGTGTTTGAGTCTGGCCTGAGTCTTGTTCAATATTTGCTAATGTCTTAAGAAGATCAGGCCCACATGAAAGAACCCCAATTTGGCATCCAGTTGAAAGGCAGGGCTGGGGATCCGAACAGGGCAAGCCCCTATGGCAGGTGGCCTGTGGCGGTCCTTCTCACACAACTCAAACAACCCAAACCCCTGCTTGGTTACTCTACACATGAACACTGGTCCTGCTCCAGCCTGTAACACAGCTGGTCTGAGGGATGAGAAGCCAAAACATGTACTTAGTGACAGATACTCACTGATGCACATGCAAGCCCTAAGAGTTTACACAAGCATAAGTGACTGAGGTTGTCAGCTAAGGCTGCAGAAGTGACCTCCAACCTCTGATTATCTAGTTCTGCAAAGAAAAGTGACTGACACAAAATATTACACCTATACCTTCTGCACAGAGGCTGCACTTGAGCTTGGTGTCTTACTTGAGAATTGATTTTGTTTTTTGCAGTTAGATGTTTTCATAACATTAGCTTATAAACTGCAACCGCAACACTTTACAGACATATTTATAGTACAATAAATACCCAAATAATCAACCATAAAATGTATTTTGCTAAACAGCATCAGTGTTTGTTTGATACAGTAGGTGATTCCTGTATTGTATTTTAACAAGTTGTGACATAACAGGTGGCCCTAAAGACAGCTCAGATAATATATTTTTTCGAAATGACACGGATTCTATACATTAAAACTCGATTCATTGCTTTAGAAGATCAACTTACCTGTTTAGATGCACGAGGAGCGACCCCTGCAACAGAAACCCTATTTATTTTTTGTATTACAGTGCCTCCTATCGGAGTCAAGGGGGAACTGCATCCTCCATCCATCTACTGTAACAGACAAATATCACTAGGTGTCACTTGTGAAACACGTTTGTTTTACACCATATGCTGCTTGCAGTTCCTTTGTGTAGTTGTTGTAGTCCAGAGCTGGGTAACCTGCATCTCCTGAGCCACCTTTCTTATAATTCCGTCTCTAGTAGCTCCATACGGTTTTGTCACAAGGAAGAGAAAGAAGAAGAAAAAAAAAGAATAACATTTTTTTCATTCAGTAACTGTTGCTGCAAACCCAAATAGCTGATGCTAAATAAATAAATTATTATTATTATTACTATTATTATTATTATTATTATTATTATTATTATTATTATTATTATTAATGATAATAATAATAGTTTTTGTTTATTTTCATAGTAGATAACTGTTTATTTTATGACACTGGGTGTATTCATTTATCTAATCCAGAACATGATAGATCAGTTTTGTTTTTGGTTGGGAACAGCATTCTGCTAAACATGAACAAACTGTCACAGCTTTATTTATCGAAGTTATGTAATTTCATAAATGCACCATTATTCTTCACAAGATATCGGGTGTGAATGTGAGAGTGATTGTTTGTCTCTATATGTCAGCCCTGTGATGAACTGGTGACTTGTCCAGGGTGTACCC
>JAQQZY010000024.1:14619187-14649402 GCA_030068375.1 Ostorhinchus rueppellii | reverse complement strand
TTAAGTAGCTGGGATAGGCTCCATGCGACCCCTGTGACCCTAGTGAGGATAAAGCGGGTATAGAAGATGAATGAATATTCTGTATCAAGTAATGTTGAATAGCTTAGTATAGAAAAGCCACCTTGAGGTCAAACATATGAAGAATATATTTGACATTCCTTCTTAAATTTCTAGTGAAAAATGACTCCTTACTGTAAATAGTAAAAGTAGCCAACCCATGCTGTAGTCCAACCTAGTCTTAAACAGTGATTCAACATCCCCAGTAAACTATGTGAGAGGTAAAATAATAGAATTTCAGCTTTAGACAAAGACATGTACCAGAGTGAGTAACCACAGGATGATACTTTATGTTAACTCTTTAAAACCTGATGTGCCATCACTGACACACCCTGCACACATGCAGTGTGGACGGCTGTAACTCTTTCACTGTTTATTTGACTGGAAAAATTCCAAAGGTTTCTGAAACCTGAGACACTGGCCTTTGTAGGGTTTATTGGGCCATTACAGTGATTTCACTCATGCTTGTACTAGAAGCCAGAGAAGAAGCCATTTTATCAGTATTATAACATGCAGCAAATTATAAATGCTTGCTAGATTTTGGAAGATCTGGGGGAAAAAAGTGTTCTGGAAAAATGGGCAAGTGAACTCAGTCACAGCATATTTTCTAGTCTTTCAGTTCAAAATAAGAAAAAAAGTTCAGGCAGACCATTTAGGCCTAGGGTAAAAAGAGTTAAGGCATTAATAATAATAATAATAATAATAATAATAATAATAATAATAATAATAATAAAACCAAACAATATGATAATGCAGGAATACTCTCTAATGACCAACTTTCTATGTCTATATATAGGCCTATATATTCTGTGTTTTACAAAGTGGCTTGTATTTCTGTTCTTGGCTGCAGTGAATAAACTAACACACAGCGTTGAAAGAATGTATGTAGAAAAATCAAAGATGAGTAGACATTGTGCATACACTGAGGTGTTTAATAAAGTTGACAGTTTCTACTGTTTGGGACTTCACAGGAGAACAAATTCTAGGTAAGAGTTGTTTACTTCATTTTATACAGAATAAGAGAGATAACCTAAATTACACATTAAAAGCCAATATTTGTACTTTTGTGAAGAATACAAATTTTGTACAACAATATCTAGCATAGTATCTTAATTGTTTAATAAAAAGTTCACTTGAATATTTATTGTATGATGAAAACAAAATAACACATTCAAAGGAAATAAAATGTAGATTAACTTAAAATCTCTTTCAATTTTGAAACAAATAATTTCATTATTGGCAACAAAGTCCAGCTTGTGCCGCCAAACGGTCTGAGCATTCAGACCGAAAACAGCTTCTTTAGTTAAGTGAACTATCAACTACAAACACTTACCAAACACGTAGTTCTGTTTATAAAAGCCATGAAGCAAAGCAGTGTACTCTTGCACGGCAAAGTGAAGAAAGTCCTCTACAAAGGTTCACTGATTACCCTTTCCTTTCACATTCATCAGTTGTGCACAATTTGAACATAGACCAAAGGAGCAAAGTGTATCACAGAGCATTCACTGTGCGTTTTCGTGTGTGTGTTGTCTGAGAAGAGGCAGGTCTGGTTACGTTCGAGTAATCTGCATTGTTGTCTTTTTTTTTTTTTAACTGAAAATAAAAATAGTGGTGAATTTTTCTTTGGGATAAGGCATTTCCTAACTGTGCATATCGATAGAGAAACTACAAAATTCCCTGATGTTATTAAGTGCTAAAGTATGTGCTCAACTATGAGGTGATGCTGCCGAGGAAGGCAGGTTTTGTTGTTGTAATTTATTATTGCTATTTTACACCTGCTGTGTTTACAATATGGATTACTATGCATTGTGTAAAGAATGTCTGCCAACATATATGAACATTGGGAATTCATGTGGGCTATCCAAATCAATCGTTTCTTTAAATGTGTTATATGTAACTTATAGTCCAGCAACTTCCAGCCGTGGCACTTAAGGATTAGTGAAACAGTCTACATACTCATATGTCCAAGCCGTGCATCCCTTCCTGAAGCTTTGTGGACTTCATATAACCTGTAATGACATCATTTTCTGTGTATGTCATGTTAAAACACTGCATAGTTCATCACAGGCATTGTTACTGACAACTACCATGGCGCTGATGATGGAGAGGAAAAAAACCTCAGAAACACACGCAAGATAAGTCACAGCGAATGCAGAGTGATACCTCTGTCATACAGCAAACTTCTCATACAAATGTGTGCAATCCAGCAGTGAGATTGAAGTCATGACACTGTGTTTTAATGAATTAGCTGCTGAAATATTTGCTTCTGTGATGATGGAGAAGAAAACAAGTCACAGCCCCCTTTCCCTTCTTGTCTCCGCATGGTGTGATAACACGAATCAGCCTCGTGTCCCCAACACCTTCCGCGTACATGACTTCAGCGCCTTCAGATTTTCACTTTTCTGGCTCCTAACGTTACTAGGCCTACAGGACTCTTTACTAGTAATAGGGCAATGATAGAAGATACAGGTTCTGGAGCCAATTAAGAAAAAAAAACATGAGTATTTTGTACATAATTATGACTGTAGACTGCAATATTTACAACAAATGGGCATAGACATGGTCAGGTTTGTGAAAAAGGCCAGTAGCCACTTCTACTATGTTTTTTTTTTTTTCCTTTCTTTTGCTTAAATTCAATGAAGCAATAACAAGATAGTAGAAATGGTTCTAGAGATAGCATGTCTTTCAGTTGAGCTACATGCAACAACAATAGATTATTGTTCAATATGGGCATGGGACCTTGGATTTAAATGTTGGCAGTGTATTCAGCAGCTGCTGGTATACAACTTACACAAGCTAACACAAAAGGAGGGAAGAAACCCTATTTCCCTTAGCCTTGTGATCATCCTTCACAAATATGAAATAGTGGAACTTCAACCTCACAGCATTGTTATTACAATGTTTTCAGGACAAACAGTCATCACTAATAGAGAGAAAAACATCTACTACCACATGTGGGAGGTTATGTTCATAATTCAATTTAAAGAGATTATGGTAAAATGAACAGAATATCAAATATTGACCAGTGAATAATCTATTTTTTAAGGGTCTACTCTTGTAAACTTGGCTGTAATCCACAAAAATATACTTTTCTTGAAAATGGTGATTGTACAATACATTCAGTATGTACTCACACCCTGATGATATATATTAAAGTTGCTATTTACATAACAAAAGAAAAGGTTTGGCTCGAATTTTCAATTATACAAACAGAACAGCAAATGTTCATGGCTTTAGATATCGATTCAAGATCAGGTTTACATGACTTTACACTGTAATAAAACACAAAAACAAATTAAACTATGACAAAAAGAAAAACTGGTGCATCTGAGTGAACTGTTAGGAAACCATAGCAACTGTACAAAACAACACAAAAGAACAGCTTTGGCTTATATTACTGATGAACTGTTACACAAATGTTAACTCTTATGCAGATTTTCTCACCAGTTCAACTGGACAGGTTCATTATTTTAATTGCACATTAAATACCCTACTTGTTTAAATTATAAAATAAAGTCATTCATTATTGCAATAAATTCTTTTGTTTTCTTGTTTTTTTATCCACCAACAGTACTGTTTTATGTATTCACTAAAGTAGTCTTGACTGCAAATGACACAAATGACTGTGTTGACCTGTGTAATATTAATTAACATCATGTTCTTAGGATCTCCTGATCGACTGAATCAATAAATTAGAAGAGGCCACTTGAGATAAAGGTCTTGTATGGTTACAACATGATTTTTTAAAAGATAGTTCTTGCAGTGAACATTGTATATAAGGGTCCTCTGCCTGAAAGCAACGCAACTTTCTCTGATTGTTTGCAACTTGCAAGCACAACAGCAAAACAGCAACTACATGTAAGTGTCTGACTAGACCAGTGACTATAATAATCTACCACTTAATGTTCTTTCATCTTTCTTCTTCAGACTTTATTTGAATTGCACCAAGTACCTGATACCACCTGCTTGTGCATATAATTCAGTCCAGCTAACTGAGATTTCTTTTTTATGTTTATTGTATCAGTTTGAAAATGTATTTTAGATATGTCCTGACATGTCTTATAACATTTGCCGCTCAGTCTTACAAATTGAAAAGGAGTTGAATAATAGTTTTGTGATGATAGCTCTACGGACCCTCATTTTTTTTCTTTTATCTCCAGGTCTAACCCCTCCCAATCTTGGACTGGCTGGTGACTGGAGGACTGATCCATGCTCTTTATGTCACCCATGTGTCCATGCGCAACCGCTTGACTGAGGGGCTCTCCCTGTCCTCAGATCCAGCGGGGGGTCTGCCCAGCCCCAGTGGGGAGTGGAAGTCTGCCCGGTGGTCTTCGCGATCACTGCCGTCGTAAGAGCTACAGGAGGAGCTGAGGCTGTCGGCAGGTGAACGTCCCAGAACTTCCTGTCGGCTGGACCCTTGCTGCAGCTGCTGAGGGGGGAAGCCAGAAGGTGTGACACGCTCCCGTGGTGGTGAAATGGGCTCAGACTTGATGTTTATGCTCTGGCTGGTGTTGATAGAGAGGTTGGAGCCCTGAGGTAGGTGACCTCCACCACTGCACAGAGAAGATATGCAGAACAATACATTTATGCATTTAGTTCAAAAGACCCAACAAATGTGTGGAGCAAAAATGTGAAAAGCCAGGAATATGTAGATGTGTGATTCAGCATGATATCACAGAGCACAGTGGGTGTTGCTTTTATGTGAGGGCGTCTGGAGAGTGTGCCTTTGTTTGGAAGTGTGTTACTCACACCAAAGAATTAAGAGCTGCCTGGCCCAGTTGATGTTGTTGCCATGCCGACATGGAGCCCAGCGAGAGCCCAGGAGAGCTGAAGCCCTGTAGGGATGAGATCTCTGCACTGCTCAGGGAGTACTCTGTAAAAACAAAAGCAGCCGCACACAGTGAGAACCTGCTCACATTTCAGCTACAACATTATGTGCCACTGAGAAAAGAGCAAGAACCAACAGGGTGTACGGCAAATCCACAGCTGAGATGGCTGTTTTCAGTGTGAGGGGGGGACTGAGGCCAGACTCACCAGCAGGATTGTAGGAGGTTGGCATGCCTGAGTAGACCAGACCCTGTGGGGGTAAGCTGGGGGTGGTAACAGACACTACTGGAGTGGCCAGTGGCTGGGTGGATTGGGAGCTGCTTATCCTCTGGGTGTTCTGCAAAACACATACAAAAGCGCAAAAAAATACATTAACACATATGATAGTACTCTAAGAGCATCGGTAGATGATGCATTCATGTTTATATCAAAGCTTATAATTTCAGTTTTAATTAAAAATGTAAATGTCACTTACCATAGATAATCAGCTTATAAAGAAAAGTGCATGTTATAATTATATCTGCCACAAGGTGGCGGTGGTGTTGTAGTTTCAAGGAAGTCAACAGCTGAACGTTCTAATCAGATTGTTTTACTGTTGGAAAATTATGTTTTAATTTGAAAATATTACTAAAAATAAAGGAAAACATTCAGACAATAAAGTAGCTTTTTATGTAGATTTTTTGTGTTTCTTCAATTAATTATGGATGTAGCATTTATCAAAATACATAAATATAAAATGTAACAATGGGATTCACTGAAAATCTAGTCGTAAGAGAAAAGTGTGTGGATTTTAGATATTACAACAAATATCTAATTTTCCAAACAACTGATTTACCCAAACAGCTATAGTGTGACGTCTGATATGTCATTAAGGTAAATGTGTTCACGGATTAAGTTAAGGATTTTACCTAAGACCTGTAAAAAAACAAACCAAAAAAAACAAAAAGGCGCTTTTACACAAATATCACAACACAGGTGAGAAAGACCTATAATGTGAACACCCTCTTAAACAGCTTCTACTGTATTAAAACTCAGAGTGAGACAGAAAAGCAAGCCTCGTGAATGAGCTTAAACTCAAGCCCAAACTGAAAGGGTTCAAAG
The DNA here is from genome assembly GCA_030068375.1 of Ostorhinchus rueppellii. Lineage (NCBI taxonomy): Eukaryota > Metazoa > Chordata > Actinopteri > Kurtiformes > Apogonidae > Ostorhinchus > Ostorhinchus rueppellii. The sequence continues at coordinate 14,643,417 of JAQQZY010000024.1, read as the reverse complement.
GATAATAGAAAATACACATTTCAGTTCTCAGAGTGACGCACAGTAATGCCTCTGTGGTTTTTAGTGCAAAGACTGGCATGCAGTCCACACAAACACACCTACACAGCATGGTGTTGTCATGCAGCAAACTACATCGTGAGCTACAAATGCACACAGTCCAACTACACTAATCAAATGCAGACATAGTTTAGAACAATACCATAACAAACCCTTAGTGTATAATGTAACAAACATATGTGCAGCTGCCAGTGGTTACATTTGAAGCAGCACTGTATTATGATCTAGTTGATGGCTTCCTTTCATTGTTCCAACACTCTCCAGCCAGATGACTTCACCAAACCCAAGTATCTCACAGAATGACATCATTCAAAATGATTTAATTTGCTCTTCTCTTCCATGGAAAAAACATAAATGATTTTGAGCTCAGCACTTTTTTTTTCTTTCAATCTCAAAACTATGTTAAATTATGACTATACAGTATGATGTAAAGGCTCTAAAAATTAAGCATTGATTTTTACTTTATTACTTTCGCACTCTCACTCTCTCGCTCTCTCTCTCACTTGGTCTTTCTCTCTTCCTCACACACACACTCCTGGTGGTATATGACTAACATTGACGTGTTGGGAATGAAGGAGCCAATTTAACAGGCTGAGGCAATTTTCACAGGCCAAGCCCAAAACATGCAGTGACAAAACGTTTTTTTTATTATTATTATTTATTATTGCTGGCAGTTCTGAGAGCCAATCTCCGGTTTGAGCGCTGCCTTCAGTCTAGCATGTGTGATTACCAATTGCATGTTCACATTTTAGCCATTTGCTCAGGCAGTTGTCAAAACTCACCAAATCCATTTCCTCCTCCTCCGACTGCCCTCAACAGAAGAAAAGAGAGAGGCAGAGTTACAGAAAAGCAGAGCGGCTGTAAATCGCTCTGAAAAATGCTGCCAGCTATCAGGATTTAATAAGACGACGAAATATAGAGGTGTGAATGACTTCCACAGCCATTGAAAAATCACACTTATTTTGTGTCTATGGCCTGTTGTAAATCTCATGAATCATTCTGTTCAAAGCAGAAGCGTACAATGTATACTGTATGTACACAGTATGCATGTACAGGGCAACAGAATGTGGGATTTTGGAAGAAGCTAAAATGAAGGACAAGATGTCCAAAACAAATTCAGTGAAGCTAAATATTTTGGGAATCACTGGAATAAATAAATTCTCCACTTAACTTCTTTACTCGTACCAAAAGTGATTGGAAAGCACTGTACATTCCAAATGCTCCCTGTGCTTGCAGTTTAATGCCAGAAGCCCATCTTCCATCTTTCCTTTGCTGTGGGACATACTGCGACCAGGCCAGGGCTGTCTTAATACCCACACTCAATCAATAGCGGCAGGAAGACACGACAAGGGCGACAAGATATTATCTGGCTCACACCCTGGGCCCCTGATTAAGTCTTCATCTACACTCTGTCACACTGAGATGTGATTAATTTAATACCATTATGGCCTAATGACAGGCTGTCTGCAGACCTGCCACAGCCAGCGCCCTCCACATCCTCTACCAGTCTTAAACACTCCGTTGGCTCAGACAGAACTGAACCTTCTATACCTCCGACCACTGCCTAACCTGTTTCAGACCTCTTACAACACAATCTTTCCTGCTCGACTGATTCCACATGTTGAATGGTAACATTGCTCCGGGCTAATTTAGGCTAACCAAAGGAGGAGCACCAACAGTAACTCAAGTTTATTTACCAAACACAATCGTTTTCGTGGGTGGCTCCTGTTGCTGTCAGCTGGAGAAATTGCCGGACAAAAATTCCCACTGAAAGTGTTTTTTTTTTTGGAATGTTGATTTATGACAGGAGAGTGTAATGTAGCCCCAGGTGTTCACTGTGGTCAGAGCGCCCTGCACCTTCATTATTATAATTAGAGAAAGCCTCTCATTTCAATGTGAATAATTGAGTAAGAGTTATAACACATGGGCTGCAGAGTCTTGGCGCAGTTCTCATGTAATGGAGGTGATCTTTGAAGCAAACAGCACAGGGGGAATGCTGTAGCCTGCCCTCTCTAGGCAAGTCCCACTTGGCAAAGAAACATAGTCCTTAGTGAGGTGACAACCTCACTAGCACAGCATGCTACAGGACATGAGTGCCATAGAATCAAACTGTGTGCAGGAAAAATCTTACAAAATTTTTTGACAATCTAGATAAAGGCAACAGAAATGTCTGTGATTTGCCCTGATGCAGGGGTATTTTAAGGTTCTTGAGCTGGAGTGCAGTAGTGTGCTCCATACTCACCAGTGGGGGCATCATTCCTTTGCTAGATGGAGGGATAACAACCCTTAGGTCTGGCTTGCGGCTTCCCATTCCCATGTTCCCTCCAGGGGGTGGTGGAGACTTGGTGGGCATGACTTTACCGAGGCCATTGCCACTAGGCGTGCTGAGGAGGCCTGGAGAGCCCCTGGGGTTAACAAAACCATTCCCTGCAGAGGTACACAGCAACAGAAACACATCATCAAACCACAGACTGTGACTGACAACAATCCCAGTCATCAAGCAAACCTCTCACACTATGTTGTTTTCCAGCTTGCTGCAGCACGCAGCATTAAGTGTTTCTAACCCTCTGGGAAGTTTTAATAGACTTGGATAATTATCCTGCACATTTACAAAAGTAAAATGTCCATTTCAAAATTGATGAGCCTTTTATTTTTATTGTGAATGATTGCATCAAAGTCAGCTCCTTGCATCTTGGGATGAGGAGCAGTTCACTGACAAATGTACTGTGACTGCTTAAAAGAAATAGCTGAAGCCATTACAGTAGGATAAAAATAATAAAAGAGCTTGTTTTTCCTCTGTGCTTACTAACAAAAAAAAAGAAAGAAAAGAAAGAAAAGCTAAGTGTTAGACTCTTCCTTCACTCTTCACACCTTTATGTCCCACAGTCTTCAGTCATTTCCTTTCACAGTTGAGTATTAACCACTTTGTTCTTGGAACTTCCATCCTCTTCACCCCCGCTCTATAACTGGACAAGTAATCTATGCAAAAGGTAAATTTACCAGAACTCAATGGCAGAAATTTATTTTATTGTACTGTGTAATATTTACATCAAGGTTTTTCAAACCTCTATTGTATTATTTTCAGTTATAGTCTACAAACATGTTGGTTTTTTTTGAACATATATTATTTTAGCCTAATGATTCTTCATGTAATGAGTGTATTTGTGACTAAACTCACAATTTTAAGAATGAAGATTTATACATTAATTTAATTTTAAATGTGGAATTCTGGTAGAAAAACTACAGACTCAAACTGAACTTGAACTGAATTTGATGTTTTAGAGCACAAATATAATGCAATTTTCCTGGTATTGTTGTAATGCATAAGCTGCATGAATTTTAATTATCAGTGTCAGAGAAAGTTAAACATTCCTGCACCACAAATGTAAGACTCATCTGTATAACTTTGTAGTAGACCCAGTATAATAAAATAAAGTAGTGGATTGTTTTTGAAAGAAAACAATCACAACAAATACATTTTTAAAATTTTCAAATGCAGGTCGTTGGTTTTTTTTTTTCGATAAAACCTTAAAATTAAAAACTCAAAATATCTTGAAATCCTGAGAGCTAGGGGAAGAAGGAATGAATGGTATCTTGTACTGCATCAAGAGATCAGTAACACTTCAACAAGTTGCTGACTTCTCCATTGTGTTCAGTGTATCCAACGAAACACAAAGTGTATGCACGAGTAGGTTCTTGCATAGGAACATAATGGAACAATAGCCCCTCTAACCACAGATAAGGACATCAACAATTCATGGTCAAATAAACAGTTATGAAGCCTACAATAGTATCTCACAGCTGAATCAACAAGCGGCTCTCGCCATCAGCTCTAGCTTTGATCATACAAGAGTTGGCTGCTGCAAGAAAACAGTGTTTACAGAATTAGCAGAATAAATGTCCGATTCTCTAAAAATAGCAAAGCTGATTAAATGTAGTGAAGATGTCATTGAGTGGAACAAAATGTTAGAACAAATAAAATTTCATGTATGGGAATGGGTTGCAGTGTAGCCGTCTGGCACGCAAACACATTTCTGATTAAAATCAGTGAGCTGTGATTTAATGGAGACATAAGACATTCAGCTAATGTTGAGAAAAAGAAGATAAGGTTATTTTTCATGAGCAATGTTTTGACTGGCCTTATTAGGAAAAGCACAGGTGTGAATTTATAAATTATAGCTAAAATTGGAACACATCAATCTGCCAGGGCCATGAAAGTGGTCTCACTTAATGTAAATCCACTCTTTTTAAGACATGACATGTTTAAAAATTATCTGCAAAACAGCCTCTATCTCATCTCATGTCCATATTAGCTATTCAATTAGTTACATCTGTGTCTATTGTTTTTCCCTGCACACATTATGAAAGAGCCAAGACCAACTCAGAGTTTTCAACTTTTGTTTGTAACATCAGGTGATCCATAAATCCCACATTTCAATTAAAGAATTGCCAAGTGCGGGAATTCGAGTGTACACAAATACTTGGAGCACAAAGTTTTAAGCTAAGAAAACAGGCACAAGTTTCAGCGAGACACTTCGGTGGGCATTCCTGAAGTCTACCCTCATTCCATATTCAGACTTCTCTAATAGATTGGTTTTGCCAATAAATCCTCCCTAACTGAAACCTGTGCATGTTGAAAGCTGTTTGGTTTCTGTTCATTGTCCTAAATGATTAACATAGTCTGGGACAGTGTATTACATAAGGGTTTGTGTTGACAACTGAAACACTGTTTTCCATTGGAATTATAAGGGGGAAAAAAACAAAGTGACTTATTGTGCCCAACATCTCATGTGTTTCACATTTAGGCAAAAGTGAAAATGTCTTGATGAATGAGAAGAAATAAAAGATGAGAATCATAGGGCTTCAGAAAAGAGCACAATTTTCTAATGATAGGTCCATCACAGGCCTATTGTTCATGTATCAGCATGCTAAGACCAGGCAGGATGTGCAAAGGGTGATTTGTTAACATGAAAGACAGATGGCAATGGCCCTCATTCTTTTATATATAAAAAACAAAACTGTAGTACGCAGACATTTAAAATAATTTCTGTGACATAATCAGTCTTCAGTTTTAAAAAAGGTAATTCATTTGTGCAAATTAATGTATGTATTTAATGAGACCACTGGAACTGTCAATCCCTAACAAGGTTTTCATTGTGTTTCACTTACAAATATGCTTTGTAATGGTATACCACAGCCATGTAATGCTTCAGTATTAATAAATATGTTAAATAAGACAGAGCAATTTTTAAAATATCCTCAAGTCTCTCATCAATGTGGTCTCTTCAGTCAAGGACCAGAGGTAATAATTAGATCTTGAAGAGTGTATATGAGTTGTAGAAAGGCTGTATTAATGGAGTAATAGTGTAAAATGAGGATTTTACAAAAAATTTTCTGAATGTGTAGTAGCTGTAAAGAAATTACCTGAATCAAGGACATATCCAGATACAAATGGCAGATATAAAACTGTACATTTACCTGGAAAACCTTATATATGCATGAATCAAGTCATGCATTTTTTAAAATGAACCAATAGCTAAGTATTCACTCCTTAAAGTCACACAAAAGCAGCAGATTACTTTGAAGAGAATATCCAGACTTCTTTGGTTTAGCTTACAGCACACCATAAGAGACTGTTCTATATTTCATTGGTATATACATGTAATCTTTTCAGTGACACCTTCAAATCGAGAGATAAGATCACATGGTGCATCTTCCATCTGGCCACTTTGAAAGGCCTCTGCCGTGGTCATAGCTGCTGCTTGTGAAAAATCAGAGCTATGTCAGGAATGGTCATCTGACAGCAAGGCTGGAGAGATTTCTCCTCCCTGAGGTCTCCGCTGTGTTACACACTTGGTACAAACAACAGCTGCAGCATGCATACACTGTGCCAAACGCTGACACCCACTGGCAGATGATCCTAACTCTACCCTGACCCGGTACCACACCCCACACTTAAAACTTGACCGGCTCTTCACTCAAAACGCTGACTGCAAACTGATCCAATGCGGTCATCATACCTTCTAATCCATATATAATTGAACATGCCATTGTATGCTCATATTCTTGTAGTCATTAAATATCACACGTTTTTCTTACCAACGACTCAGAAACCGTATATGAATGGCAGGCTAAGTGTCAAGGAAAGAGTTAAACAGCACCTGCCTCTGCCTCTCACACAGCACATTGCAACCATGACAGGCTGTCCGGTCATTGTGTACTAAGGACTTAGTGGGATGTCATGGCCCGAATACCTACAGGGTTATGCTGGTCTAGGCATCTTACAGACCCTCTCTAGCCTTATAAGGGCTGCCAGGGTAGGGGAAGAAAACAGATGCACCTGTCAATAGAGAGAAGGAAACAGGAGGAGGGCGAGCTACATAGAGGTTACAAGTTTAAAGGAAATATAGCGTTTATTTTCCTGCCAGAGTCAGTTGGACAGCTAATTGCCTCGCTTGGTTACCCTTTTCAAGCACAAACACCACACAGTGTGAATGCTGCAGAGCCATTTCCCATCTCTCACACATGCATTTACTCAAACACAACATAATATTTCCTCTGTTCCTCTGGAGCAGCACATGTAGTCCCTCAGCATGCAATGTAAATACACTCAGGTAAAGTCACTCTCAGTCAATAATAGTGACAACTGTCTTGAACCAATCACAGATGGATACGCAACTATCCAGCCCGCATGCTAAGCAGGAGACCTATTGGGCAGAGCTACACAGAGCTAATGAATCTCTCCGGGAGGACTTACCCGCTGGGCTGGAGCCCGCACCACTTGGCACTGAAAGGTCTGTGGTATCCAGCATGCCACCTAATGAGATGCACAGAGTGATATGATTAACCATCTGGATCCTTCTGCAAACTAGCAGAGTATGTGATGGAGATGCCAGACCAGACATGAAAATGTCATGTAGATCTATCTTCACAACACCAAGGAGGAAGGCATGTTCACCTGCCAGAATCCTCATACTGGGAAATGTACAATATTTAAGTAAAGAGAGCCACCTCACGCTGTATTCTGCAGGACATTTATCATGTTTGCTAAGTTTTGATATGAGTATTCCGCTGTAAGGATGCATCTGCAGCAAGCGATCATTCATTCTCTTGGAAACTATGACTCTGACAGAACTTCTAAACAGTCATGAATATGCTTCCAAGCAGTCACTTTCAACAGGCAGATTCAGATCAAAGTAATCAGTCCCTGACAAGATCATCCCATATTTAAATCTTGAGAACATCAACAAAATAACACAAACCTTGCTGCTATGAATCAAGCTTTGTCAAATACAACTTAAGTAAACCCTTGACAAAAGGGATATGCCCACAAAGGTAGGTGTCACCCATTTCTGATATGTGGTTACATTTCAAGAAAGTATTTCACGCCTTGCACTCCTGCATGTATTTCTGTCAGGTGTGGTTTAGTTTAATCGTTCAAAGCCATCTGGACTGACTAAGGGAGGCCAGTCATACTACTAGTAGACTGACATCATTTTTTCCAAAATGTTGATACAGTAAAAGGTGTGATGATGAGCATTTCAGAGTGTGAAAAAAAACACGTCACACAAACACCAGTTAAAGGGTGTTAGTATGACATGACTGCTTGACGTTAGCCCCCCTTGAAATCTTGGAAAAAAAAAAAATCCTCTCATATGCACTGAGGATTCAAAAAAGTTTTAACTCACTACAGTTGAAATATCAACAACTTTTCTACAAAAATATATTGTTAGAATGCAGTGAAAAGCACTAAAATTGCATGAAACTGTAGACATAAGTATGTGTTAAATGAGACTGCGTAGTCGAGATAGTGCATTGTGTAATAAACTACTTTGACCAATTGGCTGTTATTGTTCACTAACCTGAGCTGCCTGCACTAGTGGGCCTCTGGGGGCCTCCACTAGAGCCCACATTCCTGTGCAGAGAGGCCTGCGGAGGGGACAGCATCCCACTGTCACTCAGAGAGGCTGTAGCCGCTGCCAGGGCCTGGCTGCCCAGAGTCCCTCCTGGCTGGTACATGGCATTAGGATTGGATACAGGCACTGCCACATGCATGGAGAAGTTCTGCTGAGGCAATGCTGTGGGCTGCAGTGGGGAGACAAACACAGGCAGTTATTTACACAAAAATACACTCACGATCCAATGATGAATCTGTTGGGTCAGTGGTTGTCATGGTACCATTAACGGAGACCCTTGAGGGTTAGATAAAAAAATAAAAATAAAACATAAAATATATGAATCAGGTATACAGAGCATTTACAACAAAGACTATTTCAAGAAACGTTTCAGCCCTACATTGTAGGGTTATTTAGTGACACCATACAACCATAAAAAGTGTTTATTCTTATTACATACATATACATACACATCTTCAGTGCGACCGCAGTGCACACAAACACGCAAAAAATCCAAAAAAAAAAAAAAAACATGCATTCAGTGGATCACTTTTGCTTTGCAACAGTCAGCACTGGGAAAAACACACACTTTTTTCTTTCTGCAGCACCATTGTTTCTCATCACACCAAAAAGGGGTAGCAGGCATTCACAACTAAAAAAATTGTGACTCTCTTGCTTTTATCTACAAGGTGCTGACTGTGCAAAGTGTAAGTGAGAATGACAGGTGACAGTGAGAACGTTTCATCATAGCATTATCCAGTGAGCCGTAGGGTGTTATCATTAGTTTGTTAATGGCAAAGTGTTGCTCTCCATGTAAAGAACATAGAAAAAAACAGTGCTTAGTAAGCACTACGTTCTTGCACAAGTCTAATATTGTCACGCATGATAAGATCACAAAGATTTGTGGTGTTTTAGAGGCTGAGTCAGTATGGTATTTGATGAAGGAGAGGGAAGATGCTTAATGATAGTGGAGCATGATTATGCTCTGGGAACACTGTACTGCTGGAAATGCTTAGGGCTTTCAAGAGATATTCTTTCCTATATACTCTAGAGAAAGCAGTAATAGAAAAAGTTGAAAGAGAAGTAAGATAAACAGTACATTGTTGAGGGATAGTGAAATATTTCTCTTGTTTTGCTTTGAGGTGAAAAGAGGGTTAGGGGAAAATAAATATATTTTTACATTTCAGAACCTGTAGGTGAAAAATATTGTATATTGGTAAGCACTTAGAGTAAAGTCTTGATGTATTTAAATAGCAACTGCTGTTTGATTAATCATACCATGACCATGATACTAGAGTGGAAATCTTTCCAGCAGAAGCATGCAACATTTCATCTGTTAATGAAATGTGATCTTATCAGGGTGTGCCAAAATATCAGTTGCAGAACAAATCAACAAGAAACAAATGCACACCCAGAGAAGGAGGCATTAATCTTAAACTAGAGTAGTTCTGAAAGAAGTTATCGAAGGTTCCGGGGGAGTAAAAAAAAGAGGAAAAGTTAAATGGAAAAAAAGAGTGAAAATCCTGTGTGCCACAAAGCCAAGCAAAAACGTTGCATTTACAGTACTTACGATTTTATGATTTCTCATCATATTATCAAACTCCTCATTAATTTTTTTATACTTTTCTTCTGTGTGAGGAGTGAGGACATATGAGGCATCAGGGTCCGGGCTATCACAACCTCTGTGTTCTTTCTTGTTTAGCGCCTGTAGTGAACATCAACATAAAGACAGAAATCAACACAAAATAGCAGGGGACAAAGGAAGTACTTACACCACAGCGCTTGTACATTAAATCACTCTCTTCGTTTAGTTTGCCGAAATGGTCGTCCATGAGGGGGCTGTGCCCAAAACAGTCATCGGGATCAGGACTAGCACAGTCATTATGGCCTTTGTTTCTCAATTTCTGAAATGAAATTGCACAGTTGAAATGAAACAGTATACAAGATGTGGCGCTTTCTTTTTGCTGTTACTTAATATTTACGTGCATATCTAACAAAAAGAATCATTTTAAATGTCTTATTTTTCCACTAGAATGTTAAGTCATTATATTATGCCACACCAATGCTAGGGTAAACGGTAGCTCAGTACAGAGCTTTGGTCCAAGGGGAAACTGAAATGTCACTCCATATCCTTTCACCCTTCAGAAGTGTTCAGAGAAACAAAATATTGTCCTCCCTTTTCCCCTCTTTCTCTTTCTCTCTCCCTCTCAATCTCCTCCTGTGCTGCTGTCCCTCTCTGTTCTTCCTTCTCGTTCACTGCAAGTGTTTGCATTTTTCATTATATTTCAGTTATCATAAGCCATCCAGCTGGAAAAAAAAAAGCCCCTGCATAAGAAGATCCTACAGCTGAATGTATTCGACAGTCCTAGTGTGTAATTCAGTATGGTTGTCATTTGTGGGATCTTATCAATGTTAATGCATGTGGGGAATAAAATGGATTATCAAATGTGGTCAAAGATGCGTATTTGGGCATGAAATTGAGCAATTATTGTAAAAGCAAAGAGCCCATAAGTACATGGGGTAGTGTGTTGTGGTGTTATAAAGAACCTATTCTAACTCTTAGCAAAAAAAACCCTGTGAAACTAAACAAACACAACACTGTGCTCTTTTGCTCACTTTCATACAGACTGGTCTCTGCTCCTCATTACAGCTCTGAATAGCCGTGTTAACAAGACGTGCTGACAGCATGTGACAGCTTGTGATATCAAGGCAGTGTACATCAAAACATGATTTATGTGTAGCTCTCAAGGTTCCTCTATCAGGCTGCTGCAGGTCCACAGCAGTGCCCTGCTCTGTCTGTGGGCCGCCTTGGAGGCCTGGTGTCTACAGGAAGGTCACTGACTCCTGTGGATGTAGGGTCAGAGTGTGAACCCAGCCACACACTAATGAGACCTTACTCTGTGTTTCTTGTCTTCTTCACCCAACAAAGTGGAAAATGCATGTGTTAGTCTGTGTGAAGAAGAGAGAAAACGGAAACTATAGGAGTGAGAGTGTGCGTGGTATTCATGTCGATGCCTATTTGATACGTTTGGTGTGAGAGTGTGTTACTTTTGTGTATGCGCGTGTGGTGAAGGGGGGGGTTGTATCTACAGCTGCTACATCCTCTGACAGCGATTTGACAGTGTGCGTTTAGGTCTGTGCAGACAATGCGGCTAACCCAGCACTGCTCACCACAACCTCAATGTAAGTCACATTTCCTAAAACCTGTGCAATGGCTTTATGGCACTCCTACATATCCTGAATCCCCCGCTGCTGGCTCTGTACTGCAGTAAAATGCATACACATTCTGAGGAATCCACATTATTGGGCAGAAGAGCAATGTTTTTCTAAATTTTTAGACAGAAGTGTGACACTGAGAGCAGACGAGACAAAAATAAGGAAGTTCTGAAATGCGCCCACATCTCTTAAAACATATGTGTCTGCGATGCTCATAGGAGAGTGGAGAGAGAGAGAAAGAAGTCCTGTGGATAATGAATGGCCAGCACTGTACCACAGATGTATAACTGTTTGGTGTGGTACAGAGCAGTGGCATTCTTCTCATTCTAAGAAAACGCCTTGCTGGTTCATTTCCTGTTTACTGAACGAACCTTCTTTAGTTAGGATCTCAAAAGACCTGTGTTTACTGGGGTTAAACTATGCACTTTCTCCACCAGTGAGCCAAAGATCTGATCTGAACCTGCAAATTTTAGTTCCAACCTGCTCATTATGGGAATATGTTGGTTGTACTGGTCAGGCCCAGCTGTGCAAGATGGGCAGGGCTGCTCTACTTTCACAACAAGCCTGGCCAGCCTTCAGTATGCCGCACCCACTGGCTCAAGCCATTTAGGGAGGGGTTGCAGCAGCACAGTGGGTGAGCAGGAACCAGATAGCAGCCGACAAGGACAGGCAGTGCTCAGATCTGCTACATGATACACAACATGAATCAGTGCAGCACATATATAATATCCAAAGAAAATACATTAAAACTATTGTGCAAGATGCCCTGCAAGTGATGTGTAATGTGGATAAGTTAGCATGTTAAAGAGTTAATTATCACTGCAAGTGTTTTAATACATCTAAGACATGAAACGCCTGAGAAAACATGGCTGTAATTTGCTGTTAAATGACTTGGCATGTTTTAGGTGTCCCACAGATGCTGCCCACAGCTCCCAGTAAATGGATCACTGAATCAGCACATGGCCAAACAGGTGTCCCTCTTCCAAACACCTGTCAAGACCTGGCTCCCCATGCTGGCCAATCAGAGTCAGCCGCGCAGAGACATGGCCATAGAAGGGACTGCATGAAACCCTGAAGGCCATATGACCCCAGATCAACTTTGCTCTTAAATTTATATTTTATTTATATATATATATATATATTACAGACTGTTAAAACAGTGTTCTGAACTACAAGAGGCATATCCTACCAGATTATCAACATGCAAAGCAAAACTTCATTTCACATAATGAAAAATTTGAGAAACTGCCTCTCAAATGTTTCAAGCTGTGAGGTTAGTACACTTGGTTACTACACAAAGTTGGCTTGGTGTGAATACGGCTGACATTGGGATTTTCAGTAGCCTTTTTGATGAAAGCTATGGGCTTGGTTTGTTGTTGGAAGGGGGGCTGCAGACAGTATAGACAAGGGAACTTGTGTAATCTATTCACAAGGCCCTCAGAGGCTCAAAAGGATGAGTGGGAACAAGGCCAGCTGCTATTTTCTCACAGCAGCCCAAACCTGTATTGATAGAAATTTGGCTCTTCAAATAAAAATGAGACTGTGAGTGCATTACGTCAAACCAACTGAACCCTCCTGCCCGTGCGTGTGGTTACGTGCATGTCTTTGTGTTTGCAAGTTTGCTTGTGTGTCACTTCAACTTGTGTTTATAAGAAACATTTACTAAAGCGGGGGGCCTTGAAGATTCCTTGTCCTGATGAAAACATCTATCCACCATCTCCACCTGAGCCCAGACTATTAGCCTCTTTGTAACCATGGGGAACATCAGGCAGAGTAATTGCTTCTCCAGGTTTGCAACATATATTCAATACAGAAGGCCATACTACTATTGAAGTAACCTTGCATACTTCTCTGATTTAGTATCAGAGCCTATTCATTTTAATATAATTCTGCCCACCGTGTAGAAGCTTTTAAATATTGTGACAATTGCACATAATGTCTAAAATGTGTCATATAAGGTCCATCCAAGAACCTTATACGGCTGGAATACACAATTTTTTCTTGCAAAATTCAAGCAAACACTATTCCAAGGATTAAAAATAAATCTCAACCCATTGCATAAGCCACCTACATCACCTGTTCCTTGAGAAGTCTTTTTAGAGAAATGGGCTCGAGCAATTTACTCTGTTGTGTGTCTTGGAAAACCATTTCACTCTGATGTTCTCCCTCTCTTGTGTCAAGAGAGCTTTCTGCATTTAACTTATTCATGTACTGTACACTACTGTATGTGAATAGAAGGCAGGGTGAAAGGAGAAAGATAGTGGTTAGGTATAAAAGCTGAACTTCAAAATTGTGGGGGAGATGGCTAAAAGGAAGGCATGAAGTGGCTGTTTCCATAGTATCTTCCATTGTGCCTGAATCACAGGAAAGGGCTATACTTACTGAAGCTTTCACAATTGGCAGAGCACCACCTGACCCTGGTGCACCACAGCTCTGATTACAAGCTCCTCACCAGCAAGACAGTTTGTAGCGTAATGGCAATAGAGCAGGAAATTACACGAAATGTTCCAAAAGTGGAGTACATCATGAAAGTTTAATGAATGTTGTGTTTATTCCAGCCTTTCCTAAAGTACATAAAAGCTATATTTTAACTGCTGGTTGTGCAGAGCAGCCTGCCCTCACCTCATTTTAGCTGGGTGTCCCAGCCTCTCACCCTGCAGTACTGTGAATTAGCCCTTGTGCCCGCTGCTACATTAAGCAAGGTAGCGTGCTAATCCTCATGACATCACCATTGTGTCCAGGCCGTTCCATCTAATGTGCTTATCAAAGGGCTTCTTTGAGTGTGAACGCACTAGGAAATCAGCATGGGAAGGCGGCTGATAGGAAGGCTTTTATCTGCAAGGAATATTTCTCCTCTTATATAACATCTTAAGAGACTTTCACTACCACCATGTTCCCTTTCCCCTCTGGTGCTGTAGTCTTTACTTGAGGGGAATAAAAGCCTCCTTTGGTTGGTCTTTAGGCACTGTATGCAATAGACCAACACTCAGTTACTGTAATGTGGGAAGCCTTCATGTGCCTCGGTAGGAAGCTTCAGTAATTCCCAGACATATCTTGTTTAATCTCATGACCATTACACATTACCGAGAGGACTGATATCAGGATATGAGGCTGGATTCATGTCCTTCCTTTGGCTCACTCTATTGTCTAGTTACTCACTGGACAGGAAGAGCAGCAGGAGGGGGCATGGGCTCTGAACTCAACTGTCTGCATTTGATTTGGAAATTATTGTCTTGCAGCTGTTAGGAAAACAATATACAACATAGTAGGATTCAATCCACCTGTCAGAACAATAACAATGAGACATACCACAATGAACACAAAGTAGTGTCCCATTAATCCAAAATAAATTATGCCCACTGTGATGAAATCTAAACAGCAACAGATACATGACAGAAAATTCTTGTTTTGTCTTGCACATTATAAATGATTACCTGCATTTAACTAGATTATAGATTGCCTCTTAAAAATGGCCCATCCATTTCACCAAGAAAGAAGCAATTGCAGTACAGTGAGCAGTCCCATCAGAGCTTTGTGCTCTGAGACTGTGGTGAATGACTGATGTGACAAAGCTATTAGCTTCCACAGTCAGAAAGAACCGTCTCAATCAGCGGACTGCATATTTTCAGTACAGCCAAGAGGGAATTAAACTACAAATTGAGGATAAAGGCAAACCAATGTCATCATTATCTACAGATTAAAAAGAATGAGAACACAGACTACAAAGAAAGAAAAGGTAGCAAACATTAAGAACTAATAAAAATAAATTACAACCATGACAAAAAATTTACATACAGTTCATTGAAAGTCTTTCTGTTTTACTCGGTCTCTCAGTCTCCCTCTCACTCTCTCTGGTCATTGAGTGGATCATTAGCTGTCAGGGCCCTTGAAACCAAACCCCCAACCCTGAACTCCCATTCCTGCTCGCCTCTAAAATATTCATAAGGACAATTAGGAGTTCCGATAAGGCGAGTACGGAGGACTGGGGGGGCGTGCGGCAGAGAGGGCAGGATGTGCCAGCAGGACGTCTGTTCTGCAACACTCTATACCCAGACCACAGACCTGTCCTCATCAATCTGAGACACAGCAGCCTCCCTCTTTGCCCCCAGTCAGGCCATGCAGCAAGGGGAAGGTGGCATGGTGCCAGGTAACCCCCAGCCCCCCATCCCAGCAGGCTTTGCTCTGTCCTCGCCCCTGGGCAGGAGGGGATGGCCACACAGCACGCACAGTGGGAGGAGGGGGGCACAAGGGCAAGTTGGTTGTTGCACGAGCTAACTCACAGAAGCTACTGTGCACGAAAGGAAGGTCTCATTTCAGCCATTCAGCCCACAAGGTCAGTGAAGAACAGGCTTGTGGTTTTAATGATCTTTAACATAACTGGTGTTACTGTTGCTCTGTAACTAGATCAAACCAAAATTAGGTCAGCTCCCTGTTTGGCCTATTTCACGTGATACATACCATAGTGAGTGACAGGTGTATGCAAGTTCATTCTGAAGAGCATCAGATCAGGTAAAAATGACAACTGCAACAAATGCACTGGTGTGCAATGCATAAACTTTAGAATTTCCTCACGAAAGGCAGTGATTTACAATAGTCCTTACATTAGTTTTGTGTTACATGCCTCAGTATGTTAAGGTGGGTAAAGTTTAATGAGAACTGGCAGAGTAGTTTTCACATCATCCTGGTGATGGATAGAATGATAGACTGATGCAGAAAGTGGTCACACAGCCTCCATTGTCGAAGTAAGTGTCTATGTATATAACATGGCATAAAATTAAGTCAATATTACTCGTTTTAATAAACTCAAAGGATTTTTAAAAATGTGCATGATGTAGTACAAATTTAATTTGTGAGTAAAATTGTAAAAACTTGACATGTATAATATTTTTTACTTTCATTATACATTTGAACATGCCTCAGCAAAAATCACCACAAAGCAAAAGCTGATACTGTGGTGTGTAATAAGTATTAACTGTCAAAGCCGAGAAAATATCAAAGCATTTTAATTGAAGAACAAAAAGAATGGTCACATTTAATCTTTTCGAGAGTCAGCACGAAATGATGCCAACATCAGTTATTTGGCAAACCACACACAAAACACAGCAGACACTTCTGAGCTTCAGTCTGAAGCTTTTTTCAGCTGGTACAAGATACGAGAGACAAAAGATATGTCAGACATCCTTGTTTCTCTGTGATGAGCAGAGCTGCATAGAAGAAAGGTCCAATTTTTCTCTACTCTAAAATATCCGCACTTAGAAAGTCCACAACTCTACTTCACAGTAACACAGTGTGTCACAGTTGCTGATGTTAACCCTATTAAACACACAAAAACATGACAATGCATTAATCAGATTCTGTAAAACACTACCACAGGATTTATTGCTGGTATGTTCAACCATGCCAGTCTGCAGTCACATAAGGTTGAGCAGTTTCTTATATCTTTTGTTATTTACAAGGTTAAAAATACATTTCTTTCACACTAGGTTTCAAGTAAAAGCTACCTCCACATACTTCAAATGCAGCTTCTGTGTTAGTAGTTTTGCACATGAACTTAACAAAACCCCATCTAAGAAGCAACTCTTTGTAGTGTGACATTTTGCAAACAACTTTTAAGACAAAAAAAAAAGATACATATAATTCCTCAGTGAATGTACAAAAATATCTCGTGAATCTTTTTTCTTTAATGAATAAAATGTTGTGTTTTTAAATTTTGCAATAATAAATTTTAGACCTTTGAACGTTACCTCATTAGTGGCACTGGAAACTAATGTTTAGAAGATGGAAGGGTCTTTTGTTGTTGTGACTCCCTTTATTATATGCTCTCAAAGAGACCCTCAACTTGAAATGAGACATATGCAAGGTAGTTGAGAGGCTGAGAAAAAGCTCTGACGTCAATGAAGCACGACATGTGCCAAAAGCAAAAATCTCTTAGCAGTAACCTGGTAACAAGCATCACACACTGTACACAATAAAACAATAAGATCTGGTAGACCATGGACTTAAAATTCACTGAAAACCAGTATTAAATGGTGTTGAGCCATTCTATAGTTTTTCTATGTACTGTAGGTTAAATGCCATATACAGAGCAGGAATACTGCTGGCTTTCATTTAATACTAAATAATCAAATCACAGCTTAAAAATCACAAGCTCTCTTTAAACAAAGTTACATTTATTATGTACCTTTACCAAAACACGAGGACGTATACTACAAAACAGTTTGTGAAATACTCTCATGAACGTTAACGCAATTATTTCATTACACTCAGAAAACTACAAAAGAGGATTGGTGACCCTTTTTCACTAAAAGCCCAGAGGAAAAGGAGTCCTTGTCCTATAAAAAGGGGCACTTTGAAACCCAGCATGTTGCTCGCGACAGAACCATTAATACAACTTCATTCACAGTGGCAAGAGAAGACTTTGCAAAAAACTGCCACCAGCCTCATCCATGTGAAACATTAATGATAAGGAGGAATTTCTCCCATTTATAATGTCAAAATAAAGACTATTAACTCTGATAATTTGTTAGTGCAAGTTTGTAAAAAAAAAAAAAAAAAAATCTAATTATTCACGAATCATTACTAATGAAACGTATATCATAATGCTTTAGGATACATCTTCATCCATCTATTGTTCATTAAGTAAGACACCAGTGGCACATAAACACTTCCACTTTACCATTTACATATGCGTTCTGTCTTGTGTTACTGTTGGTATGAAATAAGGTGCAGCTTTATTAACATCCGGTGTGTTTGTTTTGACTATAACGACACATAATGACTCTGACCTGGCCTGAAAAACAGGCCCATAGGTTAAATGAGTGCTCTCAGGTGTACAAAACAACATGTGCACACAGGAAATAGGAAGTAGCTCATCTTCTCAACACAGTGTGTTTATTTGCGCACCAAATGAGGAGGCGGTAATAGGATTTCACAAACACAAATTATTGCCTGCTGCTGTATGTTGTTACCTTACCACCTTTCAGGAGAGAACATGTGGCAGCGTACAACACATGCTTAAGTAAAACATGTATCTATCTATCTATCTATCTATCTATCTATCTATCTATCTATCTATCTATCTATCTATCTATCTATAAATTACAGGCGTAAACTTACAAAACTCTATCATCATGATACATACTGTAAATCACAGAACTATATCTACAAATAAAATAGAAATATAGAAAATAATTTTAATATCACTTCAATAAATCACAGGAGCCCAAAAGTGCACATACTTTTTTCTGTAATATTAAAAATGAGCTGCCAGAAAATTTCACATATTGGAAAGCCCTGGAAAATCAACATCAACTCAATAAGTCTATGTCAATAGCAATGACATTTGATTTAGCTTAAAAGGGATTTCTCATCATTGCTATCTTGAGCTAGCTATGGTGAAATATCAAAAGGGAGAACAGTAATATGATGATGGCATACTCAGGGAAAAGAAGTGAAGTATATAATATTTGTTAGGAGCCAGACATGAAAAGTTTAATTTAGTCTGAGATATAATTTATTGAACCTATAAATTTGCTGAATTTTTCTACAACTTCCAGAACTACCATAACTCTTACTTCAATACGTGAGATTTATTATTATATTTTCTACATAACTTACTTATTTGATTTGTTTGTTAATGCACCAAATTTGGATTTTTTTGTGTAATTACATTCGTATTCTCCTCTTTTTTTTTTAACCATTGTATTTTCATTATCAACCCTATATGATGAATGTGTCGATAAGTGTCAATACTGAGAGCAATAATTGTGTCTGCTTTGTGGAGACTACATCAGCTCATTAATTTGGCAAAATGTACGTAAAAATAAGAAATTAATTCATAGAATGATACATACAACTTGGACTGGTGCTTATTGTTATATAGTAAATTTGTTTTATTATATCTGATTCTAGTAGCCAGTTACAGTAGCATAATGAACACTAAATTAATCCAGTGGATTTACAACCTCAGGTCAAATGTGGGGGGAAAAAAAGGGGGAAAAAAACCTTAACTCTCAAATTTCACACTGTTATCCTCTTAATATATTGACAAATAGGCTGTGTGGTGTCATTGTTCATGTGTTGCCCTTGGACATCAACACAAAGCAAGGTGGCCTCTTTCCAGAGAAAAATACTCTGTTTGACAGGAAGTGATGTCATACAACAGCAACGTCCGCTTCTTTAGAATAAACAATGACCTTAAAAAATAGCATTAGAAGCATGCCATGCTGCAAAGAAATTAAACATTGTTCCATTTGTGTTTTTGCTTTCAATGTTTTTGTGGGCTAAAATAAGTCTACTTGTCCACTAGGTCATCCAAGTACATATGAGTATAAAGGCATAATATGTGCGTATATACAATCACAACATTTTTGCATAATATCCAAGTCACCGTTACATTATATTGATGTTCTTCAAGGATGCAACTTCTTTTAATGTTTGTTGCAATGCTTTTACAATAAATACACAATTATATCAACTTGTCCATTATACATGTTATCTCAAACGTATATGTTCTACTCTGAACAGCTAAAGTCAGAACTTTTTAGACATTTTTAATATATGTTTCAGAGCCTTCTATGTTTAGTGTAATCAAATAAATCATCAAATCCAGTCGGGAAGGTTTTTGTACAGTTTCATGTTCATTTTTTCTTATGCTCTTTCATCTCTGTGCCTCCTCTCCACACTGTTCCCCAGCCTCCATTTCCAGTGAGCCACCAGCAGGAGGATAATTGATCAATCATGCTAATTGAAGAGTCTGGACAGCTAGCCCACCATAGCAGATGTGCCAATTTGCATTCATTAAGATAGAAATGAGTCTTAATCACCGCTCAGCCTTTGACTGACAACATAAACATCCCATGTCTGAAACTCCTGGTGCCCATTCAGCTGAAAGGTCTTTAAGGAATTCATTCCATAAACTGCTAATAAAATGTATTTTTCTCTGTGCAGGAAGTCTTTGACAATACATGTTTGAAACACACAGGGTGCATTAATATTGCAATAAATAGTGTGACTGTTGCTAAAAAACTAAATGTAACATAAGGAGACTGCTTACGTCCTTAGCTGCAATGATATAATGATTTTGTTAATGGCTTTTGTTACTGTGAGATCTGCAAAGGGTACTGATGAAATTCACTTGAAAGAATAATCAATAAGGGGAAAAAAGTGTGGTTCAGAAGAAGGATTGTACACCGGGCTTGGCATTTTGTGATGGTCAAAATTTACATATCTTATTGAATGAATAATACAGCGCCATTCATAACAAGGAATGATAGTGATCACAGAATTAAATCTAATGGAAATGGTTTGATAATTTTATGCTCATTTCTGTTTACTGTGGGGGTCTTGTGAGTGACAGAATGTTCCTTCATAAACAGAAAGGGAATTGTCTGTTTTTCCCAAGTCACATCAACAATGGCCATCCCTCTTTATTATGAGGAAGATAAGCACATTTCCCTATGAATGATCTCTGAATGTTTACTCTCACCAATCAGGAGGGTAAAAAATAACATGCAAAACAGCTGACAAAAGTAAATTCTTTGTATATAGAGCAACCCAGTTATTTATAATTGCAAGTCATTGGCATTTGACTAAAATTGCATTCTCAAATTGGGTTAAAGCCTATTCACGACCCTGATTTTATAAGATTACAATTAAGTGTTGACTTAATGTCCCTACTGTGCTTGCAAACCTAATTCTTCCTGGCCATACAACAATATACCTTAATTTTATTGAATTGCTCAACGTCAGAACAGATAAATGGCCTCTAATGTCTGTGAAGTTGCCATCTGATTTTAAGGGTTCTCCTGGAGATAGGGACCTTTCTGTGTCTCAGGAAACGGTGTGAGGTTATAGTGGAGCATGAACAAAATCTCATTAGCTCCACTAGCGGAGAGGGGAGGAAGAGTAAATATTATTAGATTAATCTAATGACTAACAGCAGCGTTTTCATTTGTGGAATAAACAGAATTCAATAAGTAACACAATAGAAGCAACACTATACAGCCTTCAGTCATGAAAACTCTGCCTGAATCAAAATAACACAAATACATCAAATGCCACTTATTATGTTGCCCATTTCCTCTTTGCAGGTATAAATATGGATAGGTATGAAGAAATAACATAAGGAAATTATAAACAACCTATAATTTTCTATTACCTACAACATATAATATTATTCACAAAATATGGAACCTGTCACTAATGCTGGTAATGAACACACACACATAGTAACCCAGAGAAACAATCTGAGCCTACTGCTTTGCTTTGGACTGTGAGCCAGGTTTGAAACAAAGTCCATAGCCCTCCACTGGGTTATCAAACTGTGGCCCAGGCATGCATCCATCTGTGGAAAACATGGAGACTGTTCTCCCACACTGCACAGCTCAGCCTTTATCTACAGATGGTACTACTGAGCAGGAATGTGACCTTTGATTTAGTTTCTCACACGGAATGAGATTCCCAATGAAAAGTGGGAGCGGGTTTGCTGGCTTCTTAAACAGGACAGATGAGCACATGATTGTTTGCATGGCATGGTTTAACACAATTTAAAAATTTAGATAAGTGTCCGGTGTAAGTGTC
This sequence comes from Ostorhinchus rueppellii, assembly GCA_030068375.1. Classification (NCBI taxonomy): domain Eukaryota; kingdom Metazoa; phylum Chordata; class Actinopteri; order Kurtiformes; family Apogonidae; genus Ostorhinchus; species Ostorhinchus rueppellii. Next base: position 14,621,668 of record JAQQZY010000024.1, on the reverse strand, counting down.
CTCATGTGAGGCCCATTTCTCTAGATAAATGGGGGAGGGTGGATTCTTCCCATCATTACAAATGCATCACCCTCTCCATGTACTGTACAGCAAGAACAAAAAAAAGCACCTTTTTCAGCCTCGGTTATCAGCAAGATGCTTAAGCTCAAGTTTTTTTTCTGAAAAACATAATAAAATTATAGTTTCCTGAGATTATCAACCACCTCCAACACTGTATTCCTGGCCTAATGAATAGAGGGGTTGTGTGTAATGCTGTGAACTTGACTGTGTTGGTTACTTCTGCTCTGCTTCATCACTTCTGAACCTTTACCATGTAGCCAGGAGGCATAGGGGGACTCGTGCATATCTGCAAAGATGATGGCCGAGTGAGCGGGGACAACAGCGGCTTGTACTCGCCTTTTGTGGACTGGGCAGCTTCACTGAGAGTAGCCAGAAGGTCTAAGAGGGAAATCAGCAAGGGACCACTGGTGCTACATTATGCACAATGTACATTCCAATTACACCCTGCTGACAGCATGGGCATGCACAGGAACACCACTGCAGATTTATGTGATGTAAGAGCCTGGGGTAAATGACAACACTGATCCAAACTGACCCATAATGGTTATGAGTATGGGGTCTTGTTGTGTTTGAAGGAAAGTCTTGTTTCAAATAAGACGGCTTCCAGAGTCACGGCAAAAACAAATTTGTGGTCAGTGTTACGTAAGTAAGGAATGCGTCCATGTATTTTTTATGCAGGTGAGCCCCTGCTCTGCTCTGAGGGCCCTTGATGGTGGAGTGACTACATGAGTCTACTGGATGCCAGAGCACTCTTCTGCAGCTCTGCCAAGCAGGTAATTCACAAGCAGCAGCAGCATGAATAAAAGATAATGGGCCACAGCTGACTGCTTTATGCTGCATGTAATTTCACTAAATACTCCAAGTGAAAGTCTTTTCCAAAGCTTGCATTCTAGAAAATTTTCAATCTCACCCCTCTTAAACTCTTAATGTCTCTTAATTGGGTAGCAGTAATAAAAATACCCTATGTTTCGGTGGACAGGTGTCTGTAAAACGTCTTGCTATGCAGCCGTCTGTATTGTCTGATTAAAAACGTAGTAAAAAAGCTGAAATGGCAGTAAAAATAAATGGCCAGCTGTATACTGGTAGTTTCACAATTTTATCAATAGGCATTAACATATATTGTATATGCTTTCAGTTTGTCTCTAATGACTCAATAGTTAGATCTTGAATGAGCTGTAGAACCACACATGTGCAACTGAATGATTTTTGGAACAGCATGAATCCCTAATCATTCTAATTTACTTTGGTTTTACACTTTTGGCTGACAATTTTGTATGCTGGCATAACAAGTGGCTTACTCTTCCGCTAGTCGCTGGGCATGCAGTGGAAGCCAGAGGAGCCAAGCTCTTGTTGGGTTGTATAGAGAAGTATAGAAATTTCTAGACAGTGTATTTTCAAGATGAGATACAACAGCAATAACCGGGTTGAGTATATGTGTCATGACAAAGAGCCAGAAAACTAAGAACTACAGGTAATATCTATGGGAAACAGTGTCATGGTAGTGGTCAGCAGCTACTGTGTGTATGCTTGTGCAGAGATAGGTTTTGCGTGTCAGTTGGGCACAAGAGAAGTTGAACTTATCAGGGACTGCAGACCTCCTGTGCCCTATCTAAATGGTGACTCAAAGGAAACAGTTAGTAATTCTTTACTGTTGCATGTTTGAGACGTTTGCTGTGCAACAAAGCTTTTGTTTCTGAGGATATTTTTAGGATATGATTCTAGCCCTTAAATAACAAAAACTAGTGGCTTATTACCAAAAACAAATCACCAATTAACTTTGCCTAAAATTGGAATATAACTCTCCTCTAACAACTTATTATTAAGAAGGGGGAAAAAATGTAATTACAGCAAGGGAAAAGACATGATGTGAAAGTTTTCTCTAACGAAGTAACAAAGAGACGCTCACTCACCTCTACAATGTCAGAGTTGGTTCTGCTCTCATGGGGCTCGTTGTACTCTGTATATTTCAGCAACACTTTGTCCATGTCTGTGCTGGCGTACTGGAACAGTTTGTTAGAGCTGTTGAAAATGATGAGGGCTATCTCGCAGTCACATAGTACGCTCAGCTCATAAGCCTTTTTCATTAGACCAAACTTCCTCTTTGTGAAGGTAACCTGAAAAATACACAGAAACAATAATTCATTAGAGGGGGAAGCAAGAAACAAAAGTATCCAAAGGGAAGCAATCACTATGTAGGAAAAAAATATCAATATCTTCTGCTTTTTGTAAAGCATTTCATAATAATTAGCAATTAGGCATCAAATGTAACCAGTTGTAGATATTCATAATGTTAATATACCTACCAGGTTTCATAAAGACTGATACATCTATTTGTGAGTGGTGCTAATAACACACACACACACACACACACACACACACACACACACACACACACACACACACACACACACACACACACAC
>JAQQZY010000024.1:14594056-14613592 GCA_030068375.1 Ostorhinchus rueppellii | reverse complement strand
TGCAATTACAGACCTCAGCCTGTGCCACACTATATGTTATAAATCCTGAAAGGTTAGCTCTCCTAAAGCACTTGCAGTGATAAAGCAAGGAGCCCTCATTGTCCCTACACAACATTGTGCACAGTACTGTGTATTATGTATAGTATTTAATTATACTACTTAAGGACTTCTTTCATTTTAATGCAATGAGTACGGATAGCTAACATCAGAGCGGCGTAGATAAAGATTCAAATTGTCTCTCAATAACAGGGACCATATGTTAATGGTTATTCCCCCTCGGTTAAGAGCCCGCTCCAGGGAGATGGCACTCTGTGCTTCATAGCCCAAAGAAAGAAAGAGAAAGATACACATGCATACATCACTTTATAGCAAAGCTTTATTTTACAACAGCAGCCTTTTGTCATAGCAGACTCTCTGCTGAGCCAGCTAAAACAACTAAATGCAAGCTGAAATGCCTGTGTTCTGCTGATAAACTTTCTCACAAATTATACAGTGAGGCATTTAAAATCTGATGCAAACACCAGACTTTGGAAGACACATCAATAATAAGCAATGTCTCCACTTTTCCTGTGAAACAATAGAGCAAAATACTCTCCTTCACTCTCCTCATGTGCATTGTTAAAGATCCTTTCACAGGTTAACTTGGTCACCTAGTTATCCACCTGACAACCTGTTTTCATGTAATTTCCTATGTGCTTTCTTTCCTTGATGTTACAGGTCATTGCATACAGCGTAGATACAAAAAGTGAGGGAGGAATGACATGTCCCTTGCCCTCCTGCTTGGATCCCACCCAGAGTCAGCTGTTATGCTGGTAATTGGCCCGTAGTGTAGATTTTTGTTTCGTACTTGGCTGAACTGCTAGCTTTACAATAACAGAGACATAGTCTGACTACCAACTGGATACTACTGTGAGCTATTGTGTATCACACTCAGAAGAGAAAGCAACCTCTTGTGAATTTCTGTGTGCACAGCAAAAAAAAAAAGTGAAGAAACACCTGTGAAGGAATGCAAATTATATTTTAAGGGGATGCTAACAAGATGCTTTCTATTTGGCAATGCAAAACCTAATTGGTATAATTTGTCAAAATCTGCACTTGCAGTTTAACTTAGGCCTTAAATCACAAAAAAAAAGTGCAGCTAAAAAAGAAATAGACTCTCTGCTATAGATATCATAGCCTGTTATTCTTGTTTTAAACAGACCCTGGCTGTTTTGTACAGTGTTTTGCTGTTTAGGAGTTTATATATAACATGAGCAGACAGAGTGAATTCCAGCTTTCTCCCTCCCTGTGGCTAGCCAGGACCAGTGTAGCTCAGGCAGAGAAGGGTGCTGTGTCTCCTGCTGACCCACCCTGCAAATGAGAGGGTGCTGTGGTGCAGTGGCTGCTTCTAATTACTACCAAACAGCTGCAAACACATAGGGCTACAGCAAAGGGGCCTAGCCATATACTGCCAGGCCAGGGGACAAGCCCTACAGTGTGGGGAAGCCACAGGCAGCCCGCTGTGCTCCACGCTAGCCTCAGTTCACTCCCACGCCATGAGGCCCCCGCTGCAGCCCAGTGCTCCTGCTGCCTCATCAACTTCTCTGGCTGAAATTGCAGGGTGGCAGGGGAATCATGTCTGTAAATACAACTGCACTGACAAAGAAATGTCATGGTCCCTGTTCAGCTGGCAGGGACTTTAGGGAGGGAGGTATGTCTGTTTAGATCCATGCACACCATGACAGCTGTTGAACTCTGGTCCATGCCAAGGAGTGGAATGGAAAAGACTGTACCTTCAGACAGGTAGAAAGCAGCTTTCTTTGTCACCAGACACAAAACTATGCCAAAGAAAGGATAGATAATTGATAGGACAGACAGACAGACAGATAGACAAACAGACGGACAGATTTATTTAGATTTATAGTTCTGACACTCACCTGTCTGTTCCTCTCATCCATGATCCTGGTGATCTGTATCTTCTTCCGCCCCATGACTGCGTCCTTTCCAGTCTCTCTGACACCTCAGCAATATCAGAAAAACAACACACTTTCTTTCTCCACTCTCCTAGCACATCGTGCAACAGTCTTTCTTCTCGTATACACTCTTTCACTCTTTGGCAGACCGCACCACAATCTGCAAAAGGACAAAAAAGAGAGACACAGAAAGACAGAGGAGGGGGGAGAAAAACAGAAAGTTAACTAGACACCCAATGATATCTCCTTAGGCACTTGAAAGCACCAGAGGGCTCTGTGTTCTGTTCTGAGACACATTGAGAAAGTATGAGACCCACATGGTGAGCCCTTATCTCTTCTGCTGCTGCACTTGAACCACAGTTACACTCAGCAAAAGACAGTTTCATATTTGCACAACAAGAAATATACTTACAAACAGCATTGAATTGTGACTTATTACTTAATAGTAAGAATTATTTTACCTGATGAGTTGGAAAATTATTACTTTGATCATTTTAAGTCTATAGTAGAGCTTTGGATCGCTTTGAACATGCTTGTTAGACAAATTCCCGTAAATCAGAGAAAGGCGACCTTCTACTTGCTACAGAAACAGAACAACAGCATTTCTTTGCTCTTCCTGAGCTGACCCACCCTGATGCCAGCTTTGCTCTTAAGATGATTAAGAGAGCACCCAGGCTGGGGTTGACAGTAGCTGAAATCTCATGGGCTAGAGATGAAGCCAGAGGGACTGAGAAGGGTGGGGGTATATTCCCATATGAGCTTGTAACCTGGCCAGTGGTTCAGACCAAACTTTTCTCTAGGGAACATCTAACTGTCCTGTCTCTGTAAGAGGAGATGCAGCCACATCCCTGGAGACACATCCATCACTTACACACAGCAAACAGAAAATGTCTAAACAACTACATTTCCCCTATGAGTACAAATGTAGAAAGGTTAACAACTCGCACCATTAGATGCAGTCAGCAGTTGTGAGCAGAGGAAGCCAGGGGCCGAATTGGCAGTGAAAATGAAAATGACCAGTTCCAGTGACACACAGTCATTATGGGTTACAGATGGACTGGCATTATGGTGTCTGGCGGTCTCAATCGGGGCTCCACTGTAGGCAACCTTGACTGAGATCACCTCGCTAACTACCCACGCATAGCTGTCTGAGCCAGGAAAGTAATCGTCTGAACCCCCACAAAGAATTTCCCCAGACCACATCACAACAGGCCAGGGAGAATGACGATGTTCTTGTTCATTCACCATTTCACACACAAACTGACAGAGTAGTGTTTAAATTAGATGGGAAGCTGAGGTAGGCTTAGCTTCCACAAAAGAAACCTGAGCCATCCTGAGAGCAGTATTTGTTCATGTGTCAAAATAAACAAGAGTATAATGATCATTCTGTGAATTCACTGTTATTACAAGTAACAGAAATCTGACAGACAGGCTGTGTGCTTTACCTGCACATGGGTAAGGAGATAATTTTGTCTCATTCCGTGTTTGTATATAGACTGAGAGGGTTTATATTGTTTACTGTTAATCAGTGGTCATAATATACAGTTCTGTGCTAGTTTACTGTGTTTTATGTGTGCACCTATGTGTGAAATTTTGTGTTGGTTTAGAACTGATCTGGGGAACATTAATCTGTACTGACTTCATCTGTTGCAACTGCTGTGAACTGGCCACGAGAGAGTAGATGGGAATGTGTGTATGTGCGATGTGCTCTGTCTACAGAGAATGTGCTCTTCCGAAATCCTGCAGACTTACTCGTTTAATCAAAGTCCAGTATATCATGTATGGAAGATACCTTTATACATATATGTTCATTTTACTGTCTTTATGCAGAGGAGGTCTTACAGAATAGTTTGTGTCTAAATGTAGAATAAGACTGTGTCAGGACACATTTCCTTACAGAGATGTGAAATGACAAGCTGAGAGCACCTTCAGACTGCAGGTGTATCACACACTATGCTTAGTCCCGACATTCATTTTAACCAAAGACCAAAACATCTTCCGGTAAAAAAAAATATTTTTAACACATGGATGATTCTATCATAAAATATCTCACTGTAGATTGAATAACACAGCTAAATAGGAAATTTGTAGCTGGCACCACTATCCAGACAGACATGTTAGAAGATGGTCAGATTACAAAGCAGAACAATATCTGCACTGTGGCAGCGTACATTTTTGTGCGTGACACCCTTACTTCTCTTAAGCGTTAAAACAGGACAGAGTATCTGTTTATGGCTTAAATCATGTGCTCTGTGTGTGTGTGTCCAAGATGGAGGGAAGGCACAGAGGATGATAGACACAGAGGGAGATAAACATAAAACGATGAAAGGAAAAGGGACGAAATGAGCCTTAAAGCAGAATCAGCAAATAAGACCATAAGTAGTGTTGGGGAGGAACAAGTTATGTATAATGGCATTAGATGCTTAAATAGAAAAATAAATGTAATGGAAATCAGATACAGTCACTGAGAAAAAATATGTAATCAAATTACAGCTTCCAGTCAAAATGTTTGTGATGCTGGCAATTACAATGGAATTACGTATTATTTTCAGTAATAAGTTTGAACATTGAATAAAAGTAACCCACACCAAGGTCATATTATAGCATAAGAACTCCTTTCATTGCTGGAAATACATTAACTTCTTCAGCTTGAAAAGGGCTCTGATATTACTGTATTGTTTATATGTATGTATGTGCATTTTCAGATTTACTGCCCAGTTTAAAACATTTTGGTAGAAATTAAAATTAAAAATAGGATTGGTGGGACTAAATTAACCGTTGGTTGACAGTGATGCACTCAGAGTAAATATATTATATATATTGAAATATGTGAAATATGATTGGAATAGTAAGTCAAATCACCAAACCTTGTTTCTACAAAAAGGTGCACATTGTAAAATAGTACTCCATCATACATTCTACAGAAAAGACCTTGATATGATACACCTGGTCTACTCTGATATAAAGCAGTACAGCTGTTCTGAAAGATGCTTACTGAATGTGTAGCACATAAATCAATGTGCACAGAAGATGTCACCATAGGAACGGTCACTTCATCTTGACAGAAAGCCAATATGACACGTTAAACTCAATGACCAAGCGCATCTAATCTTAACTGTAGTTTTGTTAAACGTTTGGCATATGAATCTATACAAGGAATCTAACATTACAATCGTTGTTGACCAGAGCTACTTTTATCCACCATGATGTGTTGTGAGATGGGTCTCGTGACAGGTGGGCCAGTCTGCCTCCACCTCCTCCCTTAAGACAGGCCATCGAGACACTGGGAGGCTTGGTGACAGTCCTGGCCCTTTCACAATCAATAAAACATGCTCAATTCCCAGTGTAATTACTGAATCCAGTACATCCTCCTCCCCCTCTGCTTGTAAGCATGTTCACTCCACACAAAAGTTGAGGGATTACTCCCTTAACTGTTGTCCTATATAAAATGTAACATAAAATAACATAGTAGATTTATGTAGCTGTGTTTTCCTAATGAACATAGAATGAGGCCAGTGTTACTCTGTAAGTTTGTGTATGAACAAAATAAATTAACAAAATCTACATCAATTTAACTGAATTAAAATTCCACAAAAAGTACATTTATTTATTCACAGTTGATTTGTTTGTTAGGTTTGTTAGTTATTAGTGTTTGCAATTACACAATTATCAGCGTTCATAGTAAATGCTAATTTGCGACATAAAACAAAAAGGCTCAAATAAAGATGTAAAAACTCAACACAAGTAAAGGTTTGTTGCAGAAATAGCAAACATTTCATAGCTTCTGTTATGTTTCTGTTAGCAAATTTCAAGTGAAAAAGCTGTCTGAAGTAAAGACACTGTGCAACTGCCACATAGACCTGCTGCTGATATATCTGAATTATCCTTGTATTAAAGAGGCTCCCACTAAGTGCAGTTAACACCCCTCCACTACTTTAAAGGTGATGGACAGACGCCAAAGTGTCGGGCAAAGCCGTGACAGTTGCTCTTCCTGTGTGAGGCACTGTTAGCCTCAGTATCCTACCACAGGCCGTGGACAGACAAGACTCAACTTCCTGCCCCTCCACTTCCTGTTATTCAGGATCCTTCCACATGCCCTTTGCGGGGGAGTCGGAAGAAGTCAGAGAAACGGAGAGGAGGAAGAAAGGGAGGGACTACCTTGGGGACACCCTTCCCTTCTGATTCTTCCCCTATTACCGTCCCGAACTGCATGTCTGAGACTAAACAACAACAGAGGCTCATCTCTTGTGGCTTCGTTCTGTGCGTTTATAATGTTTACTGGATGGCTCATTACACAGGCTGGACAACGTGCTCATGCTGCTCTCAGCCACTCACTTTACAATTAGTAGGCAAGGACCTTTCCTTGTTATTCAAACACTCCACAAGGGTTACATAAGAATGAATCATGGCTCTTGCAGCAGAAGTTAATATACATTGAAACAACATGATTTTGATAGAACAACATAGGACAGAACAGCCTAATCTGATTCACATTGATATGGGGATTCTGTGAAATAAGCCATGACAACGTTCTTAAGTGTATAAAACTGAAAGTGTCAACATTGTGGCTTGGTTATGATTAGCTTCTGGCAGACTGGAGACATAAAGCGGAGGAGCATAAATCCACCGTTATACAGATTTGGACACCAGCGCAGTAGGAAATGAACATCCACCTCTTTGTTCTTGCTTTCATCATGAGGTGCTGTACCTGTAAATGGGGCTGTTGGCCTGAGGGGAATGGAGGCAAGCCAGCCCTCTCACGCTCTCTCCCTCTTCCCTTTTGTGAGAGTGCGCTTATCTCCCTCTCCAGCAGTGAAAGGCAGGATTGTGGCCCCAGTAGCATCACTAGTGTTAATGTCTCCTGATGCTAATCTGACACACGGCTGATCCCTCAACAACCACTTTCTCCATCCTTCTTTTACAACCCTCCCCCTCTTTCTTTCTTTCGTTCTGTCTTGCTTTCTTTCTTTCTTTTCTCTCTTTCTTTGAACTCATGTTATACATTCCCTCACCTCAGTTTCCAAGGCAACTAATGAGATATAATTAATAAGGGCTATCGCAAGGGCATGCGAACAAAAAAGTGAAAAAGGAGGCTTTGAGAAATGTAGATTGAGGCGGGGCAGTCTGCAAAACATGGACTTTCTGCAGCACTTCCCCTTCCTTTGTAAAGCATCGCTTCGGGTGACATTTCTTGTGCCCAATAATGATTTAAATAACATTTAAAGAAGAGGGTAAGTGATTATGATATGAAAAACCTTGAAGGTGTTTTAGGAAAATCAAATATATATAGGTTTGCACAAAAATACCCTGCAGGCCCAAATTCTTAGAAGTCCAACTGCAGTATTAAGAATGGGAAGTCTTTCATGTGCTGCTTAGAGATTTCAAGCTGCATCAGATGGTTGTCAAGTATCCTCCATATTCTAAATCAGCCGGAACATAAGTCAATCAAGACACAAAAATGCATTGTTCAGAAGGAGACTGACCTGCACAGTAGGGACAGTCACAAAGCTAGCAGTGAGCCTGCACTGAAATGGCAGCCAAGCAGGCAGCGAGTGGTTAATCTGCCCTGATGACTGGTAGCTCAGTCCAACTCTCCAATGACCCAGCTGTAATCCCACATTGGATCAATGCAAGTTCAAACAATCCTCCATGCTGCTAGCACCTTGCTTGGGCTGGGGGATGGTGCTGTAGACAGGAACCAGGAGACAGAAAGCTACTTATCACCTCCAAAATGACATCAAAAGGAAAGAAACCCCCACAGGATGAACCTGAAAAAATGTTTCACTGTGTGCCACGCTACATACAGCCGACAGATGAGAAATTATGTCACTCTTCAGATAAATACTAGACATGTATCCAATCAACAAAATCTGAATGATGATGAGTGGATACAGCAACCAATAACCAAAGGACATTATATGCTGACAGCATTACCAGACAGACATCCTCCATCTCATTCTCATAGTACTGTCAAGGGATGAGAGGACTATGCAAGGTGACTTTGACTAAGTGCCTAGGGGTTTCATGAGAAAATGCCATTGACATTACATTAATTTCATGTCTCTTTTTTAACTGACTTAGTGCCATATACTGTAGCCCTGGATGGCAAAGAAAAATGAAACATTTTGCTTTAGCTTCAAGGCAGAAGAAGTGGGGATGTAGAGGCCAAGAAGACAACAGAGACAAATAGGTGACATGATAAGCTACCAACTTTTTCCTTACTTTAAGAGTCATTCAACACAGGGACGAGACATTCACTCAACGGTGCAGGATAAATGTTAGTCAGAAACTTTCCACTGCACCTTACGTGTGTTTGGTTTTGATAGCATATGTGTGTGACAGCAAAGCAGAGAAGAAAACAAGAGTGAGAGAGAAAGAGAGGACGGGAGAGAGATTCAGACACAGAGTGGGAGAGAAAAGACACTATGACTGTGTTAACTATGTGGAAAGATGTAAGGGAAACAAGACTAAAAGAAGCACCCCGTGCCCATCCCACCTCTGTGGTAGTGTGCGGCAGTGGCGTTGTAACATAATTACTGCTGGGACACTTCTATTCCCAATGATCCATTTGCGTCAGTCAGGTTTCGAGCCCAGCCAATGAATGGATTCTCAGTTTCTCAAGGATAAAGAGATGACCCTCTCCTAACAGTTATATCCATTTCATGAAGAAAAGCTACTCTCCTCCTCAAGGTAAATCCCTTGATGCATATTTCAGTGAAACTCTTATGAACAAAAAAATGCTAACTTCCTTGATGCAAGGGTAGGGTGATGAATTATGTCTCATTAAAAATGAATGCACTTGACGAGTGAGAAATCATAGATGCAGCATACACTTCATATAGTGTCCTGCTAAAGTTTCAAACTATTAAGGCGACAGTTTTTTTTTTTTTGTCTCCCACAGCGGCACAGAGTGAAGTATCACTGTGACCTGTGCATCTTAATAAGGTTAACGTTTTGACTGCCCTACAGTATGTTATGCTATGTGTGTATAATGCAATTGACAGACTAACAGCTAACTACTCACTTCATATTAACGCCACTGATTCAACAAACTACATCTCTAACCTGAAGCCCTATATCAAGGCCATTCCTTATGACAGTATGTCAGTTTAACAAGTGTGTATGTTGACATAGTTAAAAAGTGTTGACAAAACTTAAAAGAAAACAATTTAACACCAACAATTCCTGTGTCACAGTGGTTCTTTCCCTTATAAAGTTACATGTGACACATCAGGGATCTTCTCCGTCTGCACACTGATGCACAAATACAAACAAGGAAAAAAATGCATTGCATGTTCCTTGAGATTCATAAATTTACATAGCAATTTAGTGTGGCGCTGTGGTGTGATATGGTATGATGGCATGTGTCCACTTGTGTGATTGTCTATTATCAGATGAACTTCTCACTGGGGAACAATAATAATGCCAACACCATGGGGAGCAACAGTCCCCACACTCCAAGGAACCCCTGCGAGCTGTGTTAAGTGCCATAGCTGCCTTTTGATGTTGCGCAGACCGCAACTCAGAAATGATAAACAGGCAAGATGAACCAAGATCTTCCTCCAGGGGGAATCCACAGTGTAAGGATATTAGGGACGTCATGCATAATGTGTCTCAGCAGCAGCACATTTGCCTGATCTCTGTACATCTTTGGAAACACTCAGGATCCAGATTAGATGCTGAGATTCCAGATATTCAATTCTCCTTCAGTGTTTGATGATCAGCAGGGAGATTTCACTAAATAAATAGTGAGCCCTATGAAACGACTATGTACCAAACAGTTTTGGTACAAAGAGTCCATATTGTTTAGGATTATAGTTACTGTGTTCTTTCAGAGAATGTCTGCTTTTAATGGAAAAAAAAATTAAAAAGCTCAGAATAAATATTTGATTTAGTCTTCCCATTTTTATCTTCCACTCGATGCCTCTTTCCCACAGTGTTCCATTACATAAAAGGTTTATGCAATCTGAGCAGTGAAGATGGCCATGAGTCATAACAACAGTGAAAGGGCTAAGTAGAATTGATTTTTTTCTTACAATTTTATGTTATAGAAATAGTCTATTAATGTTCTCAAATAGGCTTCTGATTCACGTTTTTCATTTCATCTATCAAATATTTCAAATCAAAAAAATCTTCCTCAACCTTTCCAAAAAGTGCAGAATAGCATCAAGAGGCTGAAAGTGGCTGTAAAATCTATAAAAATCAGTATAATCAAAGCTTTGTGACAGTTTCTATGTCATTACATTCCCCACACAAACACAAATTCATCATTTGTAATAATCAGTCCGTGTTCTGACTGAGTAAGTGATGTGTTTTAACAGTAAACAGCAGTTTAAACAACAGCCGATCCATGAAAGCCCTGTCGTTTCACAGTAACAGCAGATGGGAGAAAAAATGTGCAAGGCTCCCTGCAACTCCTTTATGAAAATCGTTGAAATATTATCTACCGCTTTTTTTTCTCTGTTAGTCTATTGCAATTCAAAAATTTATTGATATTGTATCAATGGGCGGCATTCATTGAGCAAATAATCTAAGGGGGGATTTCTGCAACTAGCCCACAATTTCTTCCAAATCAGATGATGTGTGCTAGCTGTCACATGAATACTGTGTGCAAACACTGTGATAGAGAGAGAGCGAGACAGACAGAGAGAGGGAAAGAGAAAGAGACCCCCACAGGCTCTGCTGCTCGCCTCTCCAGGAATCTTTTAAGTCAAACTATTTGCTGATAGCCTCTGGTATTGAGTCCCAGGGCCAATGGCTGATGATGGATGCCCCCTATATATGCTCTGAACACCCATGGCAGTTGGAACAGTGACAGAGGTTGAGGGTGCGAGGGAAACAAAATCAAGAACAACACAGGCTGACATGAATACAGGCTGGCAACAGCTCACTGGTGGAAACACGACACCATTTTCACCTGGACTTGCAGCCCATAGCACACAGATGGAAAGTGGACTGGGAGAAAGGGAGGGCACAGGCGGGCAGACGCAGAAACAGCGGGCAGACTCGACGCCTCACTCACAAGCACAGTCACACTATACAGAGCTGGGATGTAGGGTGTGGAGATGCAATGACAAGCCCTTATAAATGTCCTTGATTTAAAAATACTACTTTTGACTGAATTCAATCCCATGGCATGACAATAAAACTGACAACATACAAAAATTGAAAACTTTGTGCATTTCATTTTTTGTGTCTTCAAGAGTAGATGAAAGTTAATTCTTCGGTGTGCTGTATAAACTCTAAAAGCCTAGAGATTATATCAACACTTGTAAAAATGATACTTAAGTTGACTTGCTCCTCCCCTAAACTCAGCAAGGTCAAGCAGAAATTGCTGTCTTCCAAATCTGCCCACTCAACATAAACATAACATAATGTATCTTGTTCTAATGCATGTTAGTCGCCCTGCACTGATTTTCCGGGATGATTACATGTGCTCATGTGCCAGCCAGTGTAGTAGGCATTGCAATAAACATACTGCTAAATCACAACCCTTACAGCTGAGAGGAACACAACTCTGAACTGCAAGTCAGAGCCCTGGGGTGGACTGGAGCAGCTTCCAGAGCAGAGGAGGCTGGGTCACTTCCCGTCCCTGTTCGTACGGCTGATGTGTGCTGCAGAATAATGGGAGGAATCACATCCCCCCCAGCTGTCCTGGTTCACAAGGCTTCTCAGACAGACAAAAAAACAAGCATATCACAGGCCAGGCCCCCTTCCTGCAGCTCAGGGGGCCACGGGGCCAGTCCAGCTGCAGGAGATCCAACTGTTCCAACCAGCAGCTACTGAACTTTGTCAAAGAGCTCGCTGTAGGAACTGAGACAGCCAGGTCTCACAGCTGCATTTACTACATGAGCCATTGATAAACACTTTTTCATGGACAGTGCTTCTTGCTTGCTTCGGTAATATGACACAAGTCTAGATTAAATGGTTGCAAAGGCTATTTTAGCAGTCAATCAACCTAAGTAAATAGATTCATCACGCCAAGCTTACCCGCCTTTGAAGAGTTTACTTTGCATACAATTCAACTGACTGCCTTTTCCTGATACTTCTACTTAATCTACTCTATACAGAACTGGAAAAGTTAACTCTCCAGTGAGAGATGCTTTTTAAGATCTACATTAAAGCATCACCAATTCAATACGGTGGGGTATATTAGCAATCATGGGAGATCTTTTGATCTAGTAAATTAGATTATAATATATTCCTTTGATTTATGTTTTTTCAGAGTCTCATTAAAATTCAGTTAAAATGCAACTCAGCAAAGAAATGTCTTTCTTAACTTTCCTTTTAAGCTATCAGTTTGGCTTTGTACATGATTCAACTAAATACTACAACCACTGTATTGTGTTGTGTAGTTGACAGCTGTCATTGTTGCTCCATACAAATGTCTGGTAAATTTAAACAATAAAAAAATCCCCAAGATAAAAAAAATAAATAAATAAATTAAAAATTAAAAAAACACAATGACTTGCCAAACCACAATGGTACACAATTTGGGGTGAGTTTTTTTTTTTCAAAATGCAGCCCACTCACTTTTGAGATGTTTCACAGTGTGATTCTGTGGTTTTCTTGCACTCCAGAGAGCCAAAGGCGGAGGAGGAGGCATCTTAGAAAGGTGCTAAATGACTTGACTTCTCAAAGTCATCACCTTTGCTCCACCGCATGCTTCCACAGTTTGGCCCCCTAAACCACACATTGTGTATGTGTTATTCTTTCTGCACATTTGAGGAGGTCTGTCAAAACTTAACACAGTCACCACTAAACTACAGGGACCAAAATGTGATGTTTAGTTAAAGGCAACAAACTCTAGCACCCCACAGAAACTATGATCCTGTTGAGTTGTAGAAAAAAAAATAACATGACATGCTTGTCAGTTACAGCCTGTGACTAGTATGGATGTACAGTGAGAGAGACAGACCAGGATCATAGTGGCGAAAGCAGATTAACAGCAGATTTAGACTGCAGCCCGGCTTGAGGATCTTCCTGCTGATTCTCCTGTGAAGTCCAGGTTGAAGAGGTGAGGAGACCTCCAGTCAGGCCTCGTTTGAAAGAGCAGGGGAGACAGGAAAAGACGGTGCGGCCTTAAGCTGCTCTGCCCTGCTCAGCAGCTCGTGTGCTGAGTGAGCCAAACAGGGTGGCTTACCACCAGAGGTCTCAGTCAAGGGCAGGACAGTTGAAAGGTCACTGCTAGCTGTCTTGCTATACAAACAGTGCCTCAGCGAGTAATACATTCACCCTCTGAGCTTACAGGCCATTAGAGGACCTAACCAATACCGGTGATTCGAACAGGCAGTAAGATTTAATGCAACAAAGGAGTTCTTTTTTTACATTAAATCAAAAGTTGCAGAAGTGGCTGAAACCCAACAAGATCTGAAAACTACATTTAGGCATCCACCTTCTATTTTATTTTTTAAGACAAGGTACAGGCATTTAGCAAGTTGATGTTTTCTGACACCCAGTTCTAGTTCATGCCCAGATCAGCCAGTCAAAATCACAGCTCATTATCATCCAGAGCACTGCTATTCATGTAAATATCACACACAGGTCCAAACAGAACCAAGAGCATCCCTTCCATGAGGTATCGGTGTTAACCAAAAGCTCAATGTGACACTCTGGATATAATAGATGTAAGAGCGACCTATTTAACATTAGCCGAACAAAAACAAGAAGTGCTGAAAAATAAAGGAAAAATTGTGCCTTCAAATCCCAGTGTCTACTTTAAAATTAATAAAATTAAATTCATTGTATGTTTGCTCTGTGAATTATCATTATTACTATTTAAAGACTAAAAGTGCGCAATTTAATGCTGAAAGGTTTGCTAAATTAATGGATTTATAAAATCTAAAAATATTATCCTCTATGTCTTCTCTTATTTTAAAATCAAATATATTAGTGATCAGACAAAAGTGCACGGATGAAAACCCCGTCTAAGGTTTGAGGACATTTTCATTTATAAACCAACCCATTTGTTGACTAAGAAAATTTAAAAAATGACTAGGTCTGTTATAAAAATAGGGGTTAGTTTCCCTACAGCTATGTAATTATAAAAATGGCAGCACAAATGTTTTTAGTCTACAGGGGACAGTCTACAGTTAACTGTGGTCTAAGAGATTATCTGCCAGGCTCAAGATTCTGCATCCAACCTCCAGGTCTCACAGGAGAATGCTGGAATCTCCATATTGTTGATGAAGCTCCAATAAACAATGAGCCATGGTAACAAGATGCTTTTGTTGCACAAAGAGAAAAGTTAAATGACTAATGAATCTGAATATTTATCCTGGCAGAAATCAGTTTTGTATGAATGTGTGTTATCTTCACTGACACCAATTCACACTTGCCATCAACAGAGTAAAGTACAACTAATAACTATTGAGAGAATAAGAGAATAACATGCAATAACATCATCAATCTGCGCCTTAAAGCCAGTTTACCCAAACAAATGCAAAAATCTTCATCTCTCTACTTTTAGTAACATGTTTGCTAGAAAATACAATTGCACATGAAGTTCACATGCCAAGCACACTGATAAGAACCGCTGCATTAAATCAATACAGAAAAAAATAAAGCTCAAATCATTAAAATTAATTCCTTATTAGGTCAATGATTGCAAAATATTTCCAACTGCTGTATGACAATGGTATTATCCATAATTATTGTAAATTCTTTACTAATTTTACAGTATAAAAGGACGTCTTGGCTTACCAAACCATCAAAGAAACACTATCCTCTTTACTGGACCAAGAATGTTCAGCTTCTATTTCTTATTGCTCATCAGTACATCCTTTGCTTTCAGCTTTCTGGTGTTTTGTCCTCTTTGGAAAAATGTCCTGGGAGGAGGAGAGTGGAGGAGAAAGACTTTCACTCAGTGATTCAGAGGCATCGTGTAAACGCCAGCATTCTCTTTCTGACAACCAGCGTTAATTGCAGATCCGACTCGCCCACACACTCCACATTTCTCCTGGAAGGAGAAGCTGAGACACAGAGATTGAAGTGGGATGAGGAGTGCAGTAAAAGATGCTACAGCTGCTCGTTCCTCACACCGTCACCACCTCTCATTTCTCCCTTTCCAATGAGAACTTGCTGCTAAACTGAGAGAGAACTGCTAAAACACGAACACGCACTTACATTTACAGAGATCTGCAGGTCACACAAACATCACATGTAACAAGGCTACAACATTTACTAAACAGTTGTAGTCATCATGGAATGCCATCCATCTACCTTGCATTACTACATCCTCTAATCCTTAATTAAATGAACCACTGTGGAATCTAGTAATCATATTACCAAACATCTTTCTGTGTTTGTGTAATGGCAAAGGTAGAACATTTTGGGTCTCTGAGGTTAGAGCAACAGTTCACTGCATGCATTAGAGAGACCTTTGTAATGGCTCTATCTCTGCCTTCACAGACATCACACTCATTCCTTTGACTAATACATGACATAAATTGTTAAAATGATATTCATTTCAGCAGCGTTGAAAGAATCCCTCATCCACACATTAGACATAAGAGCTCATGTGATGTGGATCATGAGCAACAAGACCCATTACTGGCGAAGCCTGGGGCAGCACAGAAGCTAATGACGGTAGATTGGAGGGTGCTTTACTGCTTTGCTTTAGAAATCACTTGCAACCAGCTGGCATGGTAATGTACATGCCATCAGAGCAGCAGCAGAGAGTACAAATACTAATATGCTTTAATTCTACTGTGACAACTCTGAAAAAATATATTCAAGATAAAAGCTGTCACTGCTTCAATGTGAACTGTTTTACTGAAAACAGTAAAATATTTACAGCTGGGATTAAACCAAAGCTATAATAAGTGAAATATGTTATTGAAGAATCCTGGATCTGCTATTATCATGGGTGGGAACAAAAGGTGAAAAAAATATAATTATTGTGATAGTTGTAAATTGCCAGATAATTAAAATTACAAAAGGATAAAATTTACAGCAATGGTGAAAATCATAAAGGTAGCATGGACATTTAGGGGAGTAGTACTTCAGTTGAAACTTAAAGTATTGTTTAAGTACCGCAGTTAAACATACACTATAATGTAGGCCAACAGTAAAAACAGTGGGGGAGGTCAAGTTACTGGTGGACGTTGCCCACTCTGGCCAGGGGTTAAGGTCACAAGTGTCCCAGAGATTCAACGAACAACTGTACGGCAAAAATAAAAATTTCTCTCAGACTGAGTTACCTGTAGGCTCACATATCTTTTCATGTGCACCGTCGCTCATTCCTGTTTGCACTGGGATCCTTTATTCCAACAAAGATTACCTTCAAAAAAATATTACCTTAATTCCAATGATTCACTTAGCTTTAACTGGTCATTTACTCTAACTGATCCCAATCTTTGAAATAAAGTGTATACTGTCATAACCACACAGATTACTTTCTATTAAAATAATGTGATTTTAAAGTTTTCAAACAGACGGTATATCATGTTAAAGGTCCTAAATGAGTGCTAGATTGTATTTGGTATGCATCTCACCCTTAAATGCAGCTGGCAAACAGTCTCCAGTTGTAAAATGAATTAAGTTGCAGGCATGCAAACAGCACTGGTGCTGTCATGTAGGGCAACAAGCAAGTGTAGTGATGTAGTGTGAGTGCACCAGCTGACCAACACCATCTGGATTTGAGCACCACAAAAGTGAGGCAACTATTAAACCGGGCAACGTTGTAAAAATCCGAAAACGTACTCAAGAATCATAGTTATGTTCATGCAACACATAGACTTTCCAGCAAACACTATATCAGACGTTAACCTCAAGGATAGACAGCATTAGCCAAT
This sequence comes from Ostorhinchus rueppellii, assembly GCA_030068375.1. Classification (NCBI taxonomy): domain Eukaryota; kingdom Metazoa; phylum Chordata; class Actinopteri; order Kurtiformes; family Apogonidae; genus Ostorhinchus; species Ostorhinchus rueppellii. The sequence goes on along the minus strand of JAQQZY010000024.1, from coordinate 14,596,845 downwards.
TGTTTTGATGGTTCCATGGTGTTATTACATACACACTGATTACTATTTTGCCCATACTGCGCGCCTGTTTAACAAAATACAGTTTAACAATCCGCACTTTCCATCTCACAATAAACTCACAAGGACTTTTAAGGCTGTACTTTAACTCTGCTACAATCTCTGAAGGGCAGATACGCTTTTATGGGCGCATTAGTGTTGACGATAATTCCTGTAAAAGTTTCTCGCAATTAAGTGATATCAACAGCGCGCGCCTCACTTGGCCCTTTAACCAAGCACTTGGACATTTTACGCAATAAAAATGACTTTAAAACGACTGCTGGTAAATAGCGCGGCACGGCTTTTATAGGCTGTTATCTTGTATTCGGTATGTACCCCGGAGAAGATAGATAGATAGCATAGATATCCTGTTAATATCTCCGTCTTCCAAATCCACTCTACGTCTCCCTCTTGCGCCTTTCTGCCCTCACTCACTGGAGCTAACGCCGCTACACTCCGTAACATTGTTTCTATTTCCGTTACTCACCTTTACTCCGAAGTCAGTCGCTGTATATAGACACACTATATCGGTGGCTCCAGTGGATAAACGTAATTTCAGTTCACATTTACACGCTGACTGCTATTTTAGGGGGAGCTGACAAACTCAGAAAAAGCCAGTCTCCCTCTTGTCAGTGAGAGACTCCTCCCCTTATCTGACGAACTGCCTCTCTCTGCCCCCTCACTCCCTCTCTCTCCCTCTCTCTCTCTCGTGTCAAATACACACGCACACACACACACACACACACACACACATATATAATGTCATCAAAACAATTACAAGAAGTACCAAAACTTGAAATTTATACACGCAACCGAACGGAAAAGTCAAAATTCATTTTCGTTTTACGCTCGGTCACGCATGTTATTAAAGCTGTTGTAGCTTTGCGCGTGAAGCAGATGCATTATAATAACAACCAAACCAGCTCCGAGCACGAGCCAGCTACAGTGCAACTCAACTTATGGAAACTTTGACAGAAGCAGAACAGGGGGGGGGGAATAGGAGAAAGCACACTGTTAGTTAGTATCTGCCCCCATGACAGTGCTTTTTATGTAACCTCTTTTTATTCACATCAAGCCTCACTTCAGATTTGGACAACTTTTCCCAAATTACTCGGCTCACCCTTATCATATTATACATTTGACGTCATATCTCTAAGACAACGGGAAAGGAATTTGGTATGTCTGACATTTGCCCGGGCCAACCACAATGCGAAGCGTCTATCAAACAGCCAATAAGAGGTGAGAAGGGGAGGGGTTTGTGTGACTAGCATAGGAAAGTAGTGTCACGTGTATTTGCAAGATCGGGGGAGGTGTGGTTCCTGGCCCGATGGACTGTTATTACTGGCACTTGGAAGCAGGTGCTACAGAAATTCAGCACAATGATGGACTACTGTCGCAATTATCTTGGGTATGTAATACACATGGGATGATATGAGAAGGTTACTCCGGAAAACTGGAGTGACTGCATGTAGGCTACACTGACAGAGGAGAAAAAGAGCCTAATAGTTTAAACCAATTACAGTCAGTTAATAGGGTTAGTGGTGCGTTTGTTTAGCCTACTGAAGTAGTACCTGATTACACTTAATTTTAAGGTACTTTTACCTGCTTACGTTAATTTGTGCTGAAACACCACTGAATTTAAGTAGAATATCAAAGAATATAAGAAGATTTAAAAAAATATATATATATACTCTGCAGCTGTTATAAATTAGCTTCATCTTGTACAGCTACAAAGTACTTTTTACATATTAAATTGATAATACAAGGCATTTGTTTTTACTTTGACCCTTTAAAACCTGTAGTTATTTTTGTGGTGGCTTCTAAAAGTTTTTGCCCCACCTTTAACCCTTCCTAAATTTATTATCATCTGCTTTTTTATTCATATTTATTCAACCAAGGAAGAAAATGAATCATGATTAAGACTAAAAATCTTGTCAGCTAAAGCATCCCGGCCAAGAGAGCAGCAGCAGAAGTTACAGAAAGTACAAATTTCAGCCATACACTAACACTAAAAATGTACATAAAACACACAGTAAAACTCGGCACTAAAACCATACATAAAACACCATAATAAAAACATACATATACGACACCATTAATTATTTAAAAGGTACTAAAAGTATGCAACAACGTTTCTTAAAAGTATCACAAAGCAGAAACTGACTCAATTACAAAAACATCTGCATCCAGATTTTGAATTTTTTTAATGAAAATGGAGCATTTTTCGAAATGAAAACTGACATTTTCAGCAAAATATATCATTAACTGAACATAAAAACAAAGGTCTACAACCACTGCCATTTGTCAAACTACATGGGTTTTACTGGTAAATCAGTGTTGCAGAAGATGACGGTGTTGCCACATTCACTATGGAGCCTCTGAACATCCAAACAGGTCATATCTGATGCCGCTGAAAAACTGTGAAACTGCATTTTATTTAATCTATTCAAATGTATTGATGCAATTAGTGGATCAAAAGTTATTCAACATTTTAGAGAAGTTGATGCTTTAGGTCTTTGATGATTAAGATACATCTATTGCAGTTCTATTTTTGCATTTAATACTGCAATAACATATTTGTAGGACTTATAATATATTTTTACATCGTGCTACTGCTCCTTTTAGCCAACTCAAAAAGATATGAATTTTTATGGATTACTAAGTTAGGATAGTATGGTTAGAGGAGTTTGCTGAAGGCGCAGCAAAGTTGCACACTTTTGGCTAGTCACAGTTTACAGGTGAAAGCATGTACT
>JAQQZY010000024.1:14582801-14593956 GCA_030068375.1 Ostorhinchus rueppellii | reverse complement strand
GTTAGAGGAGTTTGCTGAAGGCGCAGCAAAGTTGCACACTTTTGGCTAGTCACAGTTTACAGGTGAAAGCATGTACTGCATCTCTGTCTTTAACTGTAGTATAAATACACTGGTTGCACAGCTTCATGATGAATTTACTCGACATTTAGGTATTTTAACATTTTATGGATTTCAGATCTCTCTATATTTTTCAAATAAAAGTAGAACAACCCAATAACTCTGCAAACAGAAACAGTTCTTTAATGAAACTGCTGCACTAGAAATCTTCTTCTAATGAAATCCATTTTCATTATACTGAATGCTTACTTATGCAGGAAACAGGTTTTCAGAAAGTTCGCTTGCTGCTGTGTGTAGCTCATTTGTATTAGTCTACTATAGTCTGGTCCCAAGTGTATTGTGCTACCTTTTTCTGTGGTTATTCCCTAAGGAGAAGGCTATGTCTAGTCCTTTCTCATTCCTCCCAATTCCTCTGGGCCTTAGGCTAAGGAGCCACAACTCGCCTTAATGGCTTTTAATGCCGATACAAAAGTGCTACAAAACACTTCTTCCTACCAACCACTTCTCAATTTAAGTTACATTCACAATACTGTACTCTGTGCATAATAAGCCCATATTTATAACTTTAAATGGTAAAAATACTGAAAATTGCACAAAATATGCTAAATTTAGTCGACCATGTCCGCAGTGTCCCCTTTTCTGGCTCTTGGCCAGACATCGCTCCAGGTTAAATGAGGCTGTGCTTTATGGCTACAAAGGGCAATATGCGCTGGCTCCAGGGTCTTGTATTACTTTACTGTTCCAAAAAACAACATTATTCCACAAAGAGAGTCAACCTGTTAGATTTATGGTGGACAGTTAGAAAACATTCAGTTTGTATCTCATAATGTACGCCAGCCGAGACTACAGCTACTGTATATATACAGTATAAACAAATGTGCGCATCACGCGTACAGTACATGCCCCAAAGACAAGGAAAAAACATTGCCTGAAGAGTAAACCAATAGCAGCAGTAGATCTGTCATGACAACTGCGATGTGGTTAATCTATAGTACAGTAATTACCACATACTCACAACACAAACAGCAGCCACAATGTAAAGTTATAACTCCTTTGCTGTTATTTTTGAAGTTTTTCCTGAAAGTTTTTAATATTTTTTTAAGTTTATAGCTTTACTGGAACACTTATATTAAAACTTTACCCAAACATATTGAAATTTGACAGTAGTATAATTAATATCATAGAGACTTTTATTAAAAATGAGCAGTTATTGTGATTTTTTTTTTTTTTTTACCTGTATCCTAGGTTCATTTCTGTGTTTTGTGGGTATATCAAATATAACGTATTCTGTAGCATTAAAAAAAAAAAATAGAGCCAAGGTTTGTTTGTTTGTTTTTTTTCTAAAGCATTAATTTTAAAGTTTAGATTTTCTAAACCTGATGCTTTCATTGCTTTACAAGCATTTGCAAATATGTCTAGGCATTCAAAATACCATAACTTGGTGAAGGTGTAACAATAAGTCCAAAAACAATATACTGAATATATTGAAATTAAAATAATAATAATAATAATAATAATAATAATAATAATAATAATAATAATAATAATAATAATATATCCTGGGAACCATGTAAATGTTTGCAGTTTGAAAATCAGAAAGTGCTTGCATAGTATGAAAGTAAATATACTAAAATAGTATTTTTTATAACATTTCTGCTCTCAGAGAAAGCCTGATTGTGAATTGTTCTAGTTTTTGATATTTTCAGTACTTTTTATACTGTATATATGCAGTATCAGCATCAGCTTCAGAAAATGTAAATTTTCTCCATCTATGAACAGAGAATTCATGTGCTTGAGCACTGACTGCTCTATATTCATAGATTTCACATCAGTATTAAATGATTTTGGAGCAACACATATAAATCAGAATCATTATTTTATACATGTGCCATAATTATACAAGCAGGATCCTATTCTCCTCTTTCCTTTGCGTTAAACAGTGTATGCCAAAGGATGTGAAAAAAAAAAAAACAGACAAACAAATCCCAGCTGTATTCTTGGAGTGTTTTGATTCAGATTACTATCAGCATCTCCCTAACAGCATTTTGTGTTGACACACAGACACACACTCCTCCCATCTTTACAAAGTGATGCTAGCAACAACAAACAGTGATGGCAGCAAAAATAAAGCCAACACTGATATAGTGATTTACATCTACCTATTAATGTTTGATGTGATGAGCTATGAAATGCAAAATGTGGGTACACATACAGTTGATAATATCTTACATTAGAATGGCACAAAACCATAAATGAACCTTGGCACAGCATAATTGCTAATTGCCATCTCATTTTAATCATGTACAAAGAGTCAAGATCTCTCTAGACACCTGTGACTCACCTGTTTCCTGCACAACTACTTTCACAGAGCCTGCTGTTCTTCACTTTTATCACTGAATCTATGGATTTTCTTTATCTCTTCCTTTCTTGCGTTCTTCCTCTTCTTCCTGGTGCCTTTGTTTTCACTCTACCCATTCATTTAAGTCAAAGCCAGACCAGCTGGCTTTGGATGCTACCCTTTGAGCCCCAAGAGGCCCAACTTTACGCCCTGTTCCTCCTCTTGTCTGTCGGTTTCTCTGCCGGCACCGAGCAAGGGGGGCAGTGGCTTGAAGGGTAGGACGCCAGTTTGACACTTTGGGCATGCGTTATTTGATGGCGCTTGGCTCAGGACTTCTGAGCCAGCCACAGCTGTCAGTCATAGTGCCAGAAGGTGTAGAGGATTTTCTCCCTTTCACATAGGTGTATAAAGAATGCAAAACTATATTATTTCTCTATTATTTTTTTGTTTTACAAATGCATGTTTATGAATGTTTTTAACATGATAGTATGCTAAGGTACGTAGTAGCATTTTAAGGGGATTTAGATATGTGATGTGGTTAATTTTTATAATTTAATGTAGGTCACAAGTATATCTTTTACAGCTTTTACTCTAATGTCCTTGTGTATGGTTTGCCTTTATAAATTAAGCATGGAAACTTACTATACATGACATAATAAGTGATTTATTTCAACAACTTACATGCCAAATAACAGTTCATTCCAGCAGCACTTTGATGCTCGACAGCTGGCATTTCCAACATTGCACCAGACCACAAATAGACCCAGACACTCTTTCTCTCCAATTAAAAAAGCGTCTAAAACACGCGCCTCATGCAGTGAGCTTTGTTAGGCTATATAAGTCAAGTCTGATCGACAATATGATGGTTAGAAAAGAAAATAGATGTTTATTTTGTAAATGAGAAAAGCACAAACAGATCACTGAGTCACACAATTTTCTGAGACAGCAATCAGACCGCAGAGCTCTGAAATAACATTTCATAATCTGAAGCTCATTAAAACGACCTTTGTGAAAACCCCTCAGTGCCCCTAACATCCCCAGTCCTTCAGTTGTTGCACATTCAGTCATGGAAAAAATTCCCCAAATATTCCATTCTTCCTTTAGACTTTTGAGAAAAACTATGAAATCTAAAGTTACCTTTTACATAAACTACAGTGTGAGGTCCATATATCAAATGGGTTTATTAATCAAATGCTGTTTGTACTTCTATAATAAATAGATGTGATCTAAGGTACGCAATATCCCCGTGCAAGTGTAAAAGTGATGTATTCACAAAAGTTCTGATTACATCAAATGATTTTAAAGTGGTGAAACTCGATTCACATAGTCATTTTAAATTTTTATTGATGATATAAATGTCTTCTAACAAAGTCGTATCTAAGGAGACTACAGCAATGTGTTAGATAATCAAATTCAAGATCTAAAAATACTCCGTGTCTCACAGTCTGGATCTCTTCTCTCATTACCCGCTGTAATTAAAAGTAACCAAGGCCTGCCGGCTCGAAGTAGCATAGAATAGCACACAACTGTTAATGTGAAGGAATGACATTTGAAATGATATCAGCTCCATGTGGAAGGTGGAGCAGATAACATGGAGACTTAAGGAATCCTGGAAATATGGGTCAATACAAAAGCAAAAGGGTCCAGGTATGCTGAATGATCAACTGTTGTCAAAACGTGACTGTTTTTGTGTATTTGTTAAAGGGAGTGACTTTACCAGGAGTTAAGGTTTTTTTTTTGTTTCTTCTTGTTTATATCTCAGTTCTGTACAACTTTGACACTCTGCAGTAGGTTTTACCAAGCATCTGCGCTCTTCCTGAGGCAGAGAACGACAGCATACAAAGGTCCTTATCATGAGCTGATGATCTCTCTTGAGATTACTTAATGTATTCCTCGCTGTTTATCACACAGCTGAATGCTTATCATCTGCAAGATGGGGTAGCCCAAACATCCATACTGTCTTATTTGCTTGATGTGTCCCTTTTTCCTATAAATGTACAGAAATCCAGAAAATAACACAAACTCTTTAATTATCTGCAATATTCACACAAGCCTATAGCTCCATTTATAAAATGTAGTCTCTAACGTACTGAGCTCATTAAAAATTGAACAAGGTCAGGAATGAAACTGCTCTTACCATTATTCATTTTGTCCCTGATTTCAAGTACTATTTAATTAATCACTTGGAATGACTCATATAATTCACAGTGTCATAAGTTGCTAGGTGACATTAGCGAATTTCAGGCTTACAAATATACGACCAAGGAAAACATTTTCTCTGATCTCTTCCATTTCTCAAAATAAGAAACAGCTGTGAATATAAGAGGTTACATTTATTAAAGAAGAAAAATATTCCCAAAAACTTTGAAGTTGTCTGAGGTGCAGCAATTATTTACACTAAAACATTTCACTGTCATCTAATTTCACAGATTTTCTGACTTGATGATTGCATCATGCGCATAAATGTTGCTGTACGTGTGTTCCTGACATCGCCAAAGCCAGTCAGCAGGTGCCATCACTTCACATTCTCACCATTTTCCGTGTAAAGACATGTTGAGGACGAGCAGGATCAACAGAGGCTGCCAAAGGGAATGTGTGGGAGAGACCACTCTCATTTCTGCCTCTTAGCCAGCTCTCTTTGGCATTTAAACTACAATTCCACATCAACTTAATGCTACTGTAATTCATTTTGTCAGACTGTATAGCAAGAAAGCTAAAGATATCTGACTCTGTTGTCAGTGTTTACTTGGAGGCAGCATTTAGAAAACACATGGTGCTCCCCTCGCCAAATGCTGCATTTTAGCTGTAGATCATGTACAGTAGATGCATATTTATGAAAACCAAGGTTAGAAAATTTCCCTCAACTTTTGTTTTCAGTATCATTATTTCTCAATTGCTGCTACACTGCTTGCTTTGAACATTGCATGCATATTTCCTCACAATGCTCTGTTACTGCAGGCCTGATGTTGAAAAACCTACTCTATCATACAATTGTAGGTAGTAGGTGCCCAGTTCTTGTTGAGTATTATGACTCACACCATGCATAGAGCAGCAATCTAACTCTAATCCGCAAGAGATAATTTGGTATTCATGTTTTACAAATGTGCTTGAGAAAAATCCCTAAATCTTTTTGGCAAGTGCAGTCGAGAAAGTCGTGCAAGCATGTCATCCACCATGAAAAGGCAGCGGGATGGTTGAGCAAAGCTAGGCTTTGTCTTCTGAATTCAGGCTGAAAGACACTGCCATCATCAGCTTTTTTGTTGCAGACTTTGTCTTTCCAGTATTTTACTGGTTTCTCAAAGGTAAATAGAGGCTTGACTCAATGGGGCACATGCAGTTTCCCTACAACAGGTAATAAATTTGCGTGTCAGGCCTGCGCGTCACAGATTAAACATGCTTTGTTTAGGATGATTTATGAGTGTGATGTCGTGCTGGGTGCACTTGGCTGTGAGGAGCTGAGGGTTTGATGGTAGTGAGGGGGTAGCAGGTGGGGCGGTGGGTTGGTGAGTGTCAGATTTGTCTTACAGGAAGACTGATCTGTAGCTGCTCCGAGGGTGCCCACTGCAACACACACCTCTGTCATTAATCACACACAGCCTCAGAGTACAGTGTGCTTTGTCTTCTCCTCTACTCACACCACTGCTGCAAGCTGTCACCATCCTGAGAAAAGCTTAGTTCAGAACAACTATCAAGAAGTAAAAGAAACTGCCTTCTCAACTACATGGCTTATGTATTTTCCTGCAGAGAAAGATATAAAGTCGCAACACTAAAACAAAACCCCTTACTCATTTTTCTCTTCTTTGTATCTGAGCTTTTGTCGCTCAATAAAACCTTGAGATCCTAACACCCTGAACAGCAGAAGAAGTTAAACTCTTATTTTCTGGTCTTTGTCAAGACATGGTGCTGACTATATTGTCTACACTATTTTTCCACTGTTCCTCCTTCAAAGAAGGTTACCTGGATACACAGGATTAAGATCATTCACTATCCTTACGAGGAAACAGCTGATTCAGCAGGCAGCACAGCTAAAAGCATGTTGACTTATAATCCAAATGCAGTACAGCTGACCGCAGATGCCCCACTTACACTGATCTCACACACATACCTTCCTTTCAAACCTTGAATGTGAGGTAATTAATCATAGTGGGATCTGGGATTATTTTTGACTATAAGGTGCACATTGACATTTCACAAATTTGGCATGTTTCATTTACTGAGACTTTAATCAAATCTATTGAGTCTTTAGGAACAGGAGTTTGTGTGTGATATGGTTTCCACCACACATAGTTTAATGTGAAGATCTTTCATCAAAATCTAACAAACCACTGTGTGGTACAAAATTTCTTTCATGAATATTTTCATGGGCAACATAAAATTATACCATGTGGTTCTGTGGCAGAAAGAAAAGAGTTCATAAGACCCAGAAAAATTAAATAATCTGATACACAGGGCAGACACTTTATATAATAACATTCTGTTAAAGCTAATTGTAGAGGCACAGAAAAAAGCAAGCTGCAAATGAAAAAAGGCAATTCGCTTTTCAGTCTGACATTTCTCTGTGCATTTTAATGGCATCGCTGGTCCCTGAAACTGTGAAATTTCACATCAAATCCATATTTTCTTCACACTAAAATGTGGGCTAAGATTTGCGATGTACCCTAGGCATCTCATAAACAGTTAATTCCTGAATATAACCCTCGGTGGTCAGGAAAGGGAATAACGATCTGTCAAAATAGAACTTAGGTCCACAAAGCATGCTTTCAGTGTGGAGGGCCAGATATGTGAAGTATATAATTGCATGCACTGTTTAACATTTATTACATTCAGTACACCATTGCGGTTTGTTTATCATAACATACCAGGCAAACAGAGTTAATGTGTGCCTAAGCAAATATTTGCAGCTCTATATCAAATCAGCTACCAAATTAAGGATATCAGAGAGGCCAAATAGGGTCGCTTGTGAAATAACAGAGTTGTTAGGCCATCCGCTGTTTGGCCTATCATACGAGTAGTTGAAGTGTTTGCACACAGAGCTTTGCCGCCTGCGGGCTTATATATCACACTGTGCCTTATTAAGAGCTTTAACAAAATCTGGCTTTCACCAGCCCCCCCTGAGTCACCACTCTGAGGGCAGCAGTCTTCAGGACCTTCATTCTTTATAGAGAGCCAAGTAAAAAGAAAACCCTAGTCCTCCTGAACAGATTGGGGCAGTGTAAATGTGTGCAATAGATAAAAGGTAAGAATAGAGATATTATGTGCTTTATAGTCAGAGGAGAACTGGACTAAGTGATATCCTTCTTCAAGCTTGGGCTCCCACTGTGTGGTGTGAGAGATCAGACAAACTTTGCCATATTGGATGTCATGGATTGATGCGATTAAATTTTTATTCTTCAGCATGCCAAGATGTTCACAACAAATGGTACACATCGCTCCAGTAAAAGTAAAAAAAAAACTGAGCAACAGTGAACATTTATTTTCCCCTCAAAACGTCATTCATGATTAAACTATACATTAACAAGCTATGAACATGTTATAGTCTTATGGTCCCATGTTCAGCTTTCAGCCAGATAAGTTATTTACTTATGCAAAAGTAATGAGCAGTGGTCCAAGAAAGTAAACCACTGGCCTGTGAATTGATCGTCTCCAGCTGCATGCTGACTAAATTACTTCACTGTAATCATTCAAAGTTATGATGTATTCTGGGAGTCGCCTTACTATGTCCTATCCCTGTTCTCACCAAAATAGAGGACTCCATTTTATTATAGCATGTTGGGAATTCCCCGCCATTTCCTCATGCTCTTGACCTCCCGCCCTCCATTGTATGTGTGAGGAGAGGGTCTGGGGCCAGAGTAGCCCATGCTGCTCTGCCAGGCTAACAGATCGGCTCGTTGTGCCCTCTGCTGCTCCGTCTGCACTGCGGCTCCATTGTTCTGCCCTCTCAAGCCGAGCCGCAAGGCAACTCCTCACCATTGTGTCTGACAGACCTGTAACCTGATACTATGGCAACAGACGCCTGCCTGTTCCCTGTGGAACACTGATGCGGCATGTTTATGTGCATGCATGTTTGTGTGCATTAAGTTTTAATTTAATTTGCAAAGACAAGCGTGGTTTCACATTTGTGGACACAAAATCTAAAAATAACAAGTTGTATTTGCTTTATGCTTTATTATTGTTTTCAAAAGGTGTAAATGAACTGTTATAAATGTGTGATTGATAACTAGAGGCTCTTAGCAGTCACACCTGTGCAACTACATCATTCACATGCTCATCACACAGGAAAAATAAATGTGATCCTGGCACCACAGGCACAGTGACAAACCCGAGACTAGACCATAGTAGAATGTATGTCTACAAAGGCCTGATGCACCTATTTAAAAGTAAACTACACTCTCACAGTTGCATCTTTACTGCTACAAGAGGAAGACTGACATCTTATCTCACCTCCACAGAGAAATGGAAAAACTGAGCCCGAAGACGCCTATAGTGCAGACACAACACAACAGCCTATACACATCAAAGCACGCCCCAACCAAGCTGAGCATGCCGTTGTGTGTCACTGAGGAATAGTCCTCTTTTTATGTAACACACAGATGATTAAAGAGTTCAACACAGCAAGCAGACTAATGACTCCACTGGGTTGCAGGGGAACTCAGGAGAGAAGAAGGCAGGGCCTCTGGAGAATACTTGCTGAAACGGGGATAGGTTCTAAAATATACAAATTTATTCATCAGAAAGCAGTCTTTTTATGTCATCAATGTGTGCATTTGTGAGTGTGTGCAGGTGGCAGCGAGTGAATGTGAGTGAGGCAGGCGGAGAAGCAGAGAGATGAGAGAGAAGAAGCGGTAGCAAGTCTGATAGTATCAACCTTCTGTGAGCTGAAACATCAAGCAACCGGTAACAGCCACAATGAAAAAACTGCATCTCTGCTATAATGTTATCTTCACTTTCCGCATCCTCCCTTTTTTTCCTCTAATAGTGTAATGGATATTTTAACAATCATTAATAAGTCATCTGGCAGGTGTGAGTTAATGCCGTTTATTTCCATGTACAGTATGTTGTCATTGAGGCTGTGGCGTCTACATACAGGACAGTGTGTGATTTTTTTCTCACTGGATAAATGGACACCACTGGGTCCCTTGTGAGAGATGACAGGGTGATGAATGGTTGCAGTGTCTGTGGGACAAAGTGCAGGAATTATTGTCAGTAACTATAGGGGAAAGAATTAATGACGACAACCTAGTGGCAAAGGGTAATCATAAAAGATTAAGAAAAAGTCATCTTGAGCATTAAAGGTGCAACGTTAAAGATGGGACAATTTAAATATGTTTCCACAGCCACTTACACGGTTTGTGTCAGTAAAAGGAATTAAAAAGCTTCACAACAATACTTTATATGTCTGTTTTGTGTTTTTACATGCATTTAGCAAAAGTCCAATGAATGAACTCATAGATATTATGATTATACAGTATTGATATATAAGTATTTTATCATCTGTTTATTTTATAATATAGAAAGTATATATAAGCAAAGTTAATCACATTCAGTGTCTTAGCCACCGGAAGTGATTATATTGACTCGATAAGAGATTTTCAGAATTTATTAGTTGCCTTTGTCAGTCAGCCACTACCAGTGACGTTAAGAAAATGTTGATTCTCTTTGGAAAACCAGCCTTTAACTCAGGGGTGTCAAACATGAGGCCTGTGGGCCACCAAAGGGTCCAATCCAGTCCAGATGATTTTACAAATGTCAAGAGTGTCCACCTCATTTCAGTTCAGGGGTCACAAACAGCCCAGTGGCGTTGGACCAGTAAAATATACTGTTACCCATAAAGTTGGAATCATTTACTTTTAGACGCATTCCTCCGTCCATCTCTATTCAAACACATCAGTAATCACCTTTGAACAGTTGTTATGATTACATACTGAGTTACAAGCCCCTTTTACACAGCACTTCTCTTTCAGGAATATTTCCCCTTTATTCCGGAATGTCTGCGTAAACGAAATGGTGGGATCATTTGGTCCCACCTCTGTCACAGCTCTGTAGGTAATAACAGAGCCGTGATAACAAGGCCGAAACATTATGTAAAAGGAACACCTCTCGTTCCACAACCAAGGTGTTTTGGGGGATTTAAAATGAACAAGGGCCATGTACAGTAAACAAAAATATCAGCATGACCTGAAAGATGTCACGCTGAGGTCGAGATCCACGAGCTGTTGTCACTTCAGGCAGAGGACTCTATCCATCCGAACATTTGTGGAACGGTGAAAGATGGGTCGACTCTGGAGAGGTTAACAACACCGCTACGCTCGGGGTATTTCCGACACGCAAGTTATACATCCCACTATATGCCAAATCACCACCCTTTGATTCAGGAACACAAGTCTGTTGTGTAAAAGTCCAGCCTGTCTCGCCTCTGTTTCTTCTTCGGCTTGGCTGTGGAAAAGGTGGGATCACCATCTCATCTTTTTTCCGGGATCTCTGTGTAAAAGTGGCTACTGTCACACTTTAGCTATCAAGAATAAGCTACATTGTCACAGTCATTTCATGGCACATGATAAAAATATTTTATTCCAACTTCATGGAGAACACTGTAATAATTCTTTAACTTATGAATAATGACAGCATGGCGACACGGTGGTGCAGTGGTTAGCACTCGTGCCTCACAACAAGAAGGACCAGGGTTTTCCCGGGTGGGACCTTGGGACCTTTCTGTGTGGAGTTTGCATGTTCTCCCCGTGTCTGCGTGGGTTTTCTCCGGGT
>JAQQZY010000024.1:14566245-14581678 GCA_030068375.1 Ostorhinchus rueppellii | reverse complement strand
AGCTGGGATAGGCTCCATGCGACCCCCGTGACCCTAATGAGGATTAAGCGGGTATAGAAGATGAATGAATGAATCTGTTCATGGTCATTAGATATGAGCTATTTGGATGTTCAGAGAGTCTGTAATGAATATGGAAACACCTTCATCTTTTACAACATTCATTCACTAGTAAAACCCATGGAGTTGAATCAGTGATAGTGGATGGAGACACTTGATTTATTTTCAGTTGATGACATATTTTACTGAAAAAGTAACTTTTCTCAGGTTTTCTCTCTTTTTGGTATCATAACCCTCAAATGTAATCTTTTCTTGATGATTAAAGTACAGGATCAATCACATAAAAATAGGAAAATACCTGATTTTCACCCAAAAAAAAAAAAAAAAAAAAAAAAAAAAGCACAATGACAATGGAGATGATAATATGATGATAAATGCTGATAAATCACTTAAAGGTTAAATTGAGAGAAAAATGTATTTGGAAACTAACACGACAGTAGCACTGGGTCTTTATTGATTAAAAATAAATTAGCATGATGTTACCTTGTATTATACTCCTTCCACATCATCACTTAAACAGTGATCTAAGTTACAGTAGTGGACGAAATGTGCTACCCTAACCGCTTCTTTCTGACAGAATTTCTTTATTTTTATTTTTTGTTCATTTTTACAAATTTTTTTAACCTACCCATAAAATAAAGCTCTTTTTAACTACTCTTTTACTCATTACATATTTCTAAATTCTTCTATTTTATGTGGCTTTAAGGGTTTTTTTCATCTGTTTGGTTGGAGTAAGTGAGTAGTGTGTCGTGAAGTTTGGGGGGATTCCATTCCCTCTCTTGTTGACATAACTCAGAGGCTGTCGTAAGCCATTGTGCTTGGAGGGGAAACATATTCTGTCCTTAGATTAAGGTGCTATTTATACATTGAAAGGGGGAAAAAAAACCTCTCAATAAGCCTTTACTACAGCAACATTTTAGAAAAATAAATCAAACTGAAAGATTTTGAATAAAGATTCTATATGTACATGTACAAAGTGCTATTTATATACACTGAAGTAAGGTAAGTCATATTTTTCAGCAGCTTCCTTTCTATGGCATGACTAATAGTATACGTTAAACTCACAATATACATGAATAACCATTTGGAATAACCAGAGGTAATACACAAAAGCATAATCTGAAAAACATAAAAGCTTTATTTTATACTTTTAATCCAATGTATTTTAGATGTCATCAATCAAATCCATTTCATTCCACTTCAGTATTTCCCATTCTGGTATAAGTATTTTTCAATTTCTGTTTTATATCCACTAGAGCCTCACTATCCCATTCTCTTTAGTTCAAGACTTGTGTGGAAATAGAATACAATACCCAGGACATAATTTTATCCCTGGATATGGCATTGAAATAGTAAATACAAATCCACTAAAATGGTTACTCCTCCTGAGTACGATCCAGAAGGGATGACAACATAAACAATGGCACAGATAGTTGTTCAAACCAGCTGCACAGTGCTTTTGTTAGGATTAGTATGGTAATCTCTGGCTGGAAAAGCTTGCTGTAGCAACACCTGATCAGCCGGGGTGGATAAGTATTTGTTATTCTTTTATTTCATTTAATTATTACAAACAGCTTTTCTCTGTTTCTGAGATGGACTTTTAGGTATAGCACTAAGCTAAAAAGGAGAAAAATATAGTGTGAAGAGAGGTTTGACCAAAAAAAAAAAAAAAAAATGATAATAATAATAATAATAATAATGATGAGAAAACAATACATGAATAAATGGGACCAGGGAATTAAAAGGAAGAATGGAAACATAAAGGAAGAGAAAACAGAGCAAAATGGGAGCTTGTGATTGTCTGGACGGGCAGAAGGCCTGCAGAGCTTGGCAGGAGTCCTGCATCTGACAGCAGCTGCGGCCTCAGTTTTATATCTTAAGGTGGTGCCTGGACTCTGCACCAGCCCTTCTATCTCCTGCTATCATGTTTTCAATCAGAGACGACCATAAATTATTGTCAGCTGTAATCACAGCTGTCCACTGTGGGGCTGCTGAGGGGTCCCAGCCTGTCCTGGTGCATTAAGTCACATTGGATCCTGGCACCTCTGATACGGGCAGTGGGAAGGACCTGCAAGCAGAATGAGACTCAACACAAAAGTTTTAAAGCAGTGGTGGTTGTCTGACAGACTCGATGTACTGAAAATGATCCGCCAGAATGAGGAGACTGAACCCTGACTTAAAGGAACAGTACACCTGAAAAGGCTCCTTGAAAAATGAAAATATTCTGTAGACATTAATCAAACCAGCTTCTGTTTTTAGAATTCAGTGCCAGAATAAAAAAGAAAAAATTCAGTTAGCTCTTAGTATAAATAAATACTCTGTGTAATCAGATATTGGAATTTTTTTGTCATCTGTGAAAAAGGTGGTATTAAACTTGTCATTTGGTGACAGTGTTCACGGAAATCACTGAACATGAGATTGGTGAACAATTCCTTTTATTTTGTGATATTGGAAAGCAGTGCTACATGGCAAACTGTACATCTGTGATCAAACATGATTTGTTGTTGCTGTCTTTCCAAAAAAGCTGTGGTTTCGTCTAATTTAACCCTGAATGAAATGGGAGAACGGCTGTTAGAATTTCACTAAACGCTGGCATAGCTCTCCTCCCTAAAGTCATAAAACAGACAAACTAGGTTTTCCCTCTTTTTCTGTCCGCAAAATTCATCTGGCTCCTTTGGCAAGCTGCCGGGTAATCGTGGCATGGCCTGTGTTTTTCACGACAGCACTGTTATTTTGCTGTGAAAACTCTCAGCATGGGGTGGCACACCCACCTCTGGCAAGACACTGCTGTCAGAGCTGATCAGCAGAGAGCAGCCTTCCCTTTCAATTAGCCTTGTCTGTCTAAGAACAGGGCCAGGAGCACCAGCACACAGCCACACAGGCACCCAGTGAAGGAACAGCAAGAAGAGCAGGTGGGAGGAGAGGGGAGAGCTGGAGAAGTAAGCCCCAAAACTCCAGACGGGGACTGAAATACCCTCCACTGCTGTGCGCTAAGTCCCTCTGTACCAGAAAGGGCCCTGCCATGGCACGTCACAGTAAACACAGGCAGGCTCCATGGAAACACAGCCATTTGGCACAAAAGCATGGGATGAGATATGGCACCAATGAGGCAGATAATTCCCTGAATAACTATATCTTCCCCCTCATGTGCTATCACAGTGATGAAGAGTGAGTGTGAGAAAGAGACAGAAAAAGGAAGCCACGCAGGGCAGACACATGAAATGTAACAGCTATGTCGAGCCTGTCCTCATTGGCTTTGTCATACCTTACCAATGGAGTTACTGAAGAAATAATGCACCGCAATTTATATGGAACTAATCAAGAGACAAATTGAATTTGTGAACATTGTTTAAGGGGTCTGTGGAACAGTGCTGGGAGAGAAAGGAGAAAGGGTGGCAGCCGTGCCCCTAGGTTGTTTATTACAAATGCCACATTCAGGTGGGATTTGCAGAGTTGCACCCTAGCCAGCGTCTTTCTCTCAGTGGAAATAGCCTGAGGTGGAGGATGGTAAACATGGGCAGCTGTAACACAAGCACAAATGTCTCTGTTGGGTTCAACTGGGAGTTTGAAAAGAGAAACCGCTGGGAGGGGCTGTATCGATAACCTTATGAAGTCTGAAGACAAAAGTCAGTTTCATGAGCCATACTGCTAACACAGGTTGATCAAAGTGGATAAAATATATAGGCAAAAGCATACACTCCAGCGTCCTGTGTCGGGCTATAAAAGAGTACAGCCTCAACAGCTTGTGTCCATTTTACTGTTTATTTCACTAAAGTAAGTGTGGTGAACAAAAACAGAAATAAGAAGTCACAAAGAGAAGAAGGGCTGTGTGGTATGCCACTCCAATTTTCCGAGCTTGAAGAGATGCTCTACTGTAATGAATATCATGTGTTAAAAACTGTTGTAGAGAGCTTTTGTACCTATAAAACCAGCCATTCTGTTTCAGGCAGCCTACGTAGAACCTGGAAAATCCATCACTGGTTAAAACTTGTAAAAAAATTTATATAAGTACAGCACTGTACTGGGGAGCAGACACAATTGTAATAAATTTGTTCTTTATTTGACTTTTCTCACACTTTGTAACCCTGGTTAGTTAGTACGTACCTTGTTTCACTTATCAAGTATTCTAGGAGAATGTTGTGAGCAAGTGAGGGTCCAACATTATTATTACTTATTAGTCAGTTGCAGTGTAAACATAGTGTATCAGATGAGTGTATCAGATGTGTATACTGAGGCAGACATTCCTGCATTTCGTGCCAGAACAAGCAGGGTTGTGTGTTGCGTTGTGCTTTAATGAGGGTGTGAGAAACTCAAATGAATGTAACGCTATTAGCAGTGTAAATGTAATTCTATTAGTAGTGCAATGTAATACCACAGAGCAAATCTAATAACGCAGTTATCATCAATGTCACAGCACAAACACAATGTTATGATTGTTAATTGGCATGGACAGCTCTGTATGATGTTTTAGTTATTGGCTTGACTCACACACAGGCACACTTTCAAGCAATGCCAAACTCCAAAATACAGCTGCTTTTTCATATCTCTTGTTTCATGTGCATCCTTTTTCGATCCATATGCACTGTAACTGAGCACATGACTCTGCCTCTTTGTTCTATTGCCATTCACAAAATATCAATATGGCATTGGGTTAAAAGTTATTTTGTCCTCACTTGAACTTAATGTGGTCATACGACTTCTCAGTGATTGTGTTAAATGTGTTCATGAGGTACAGTTTACAGCAGTTGTCTCATTAGTGCATTTGTGTATGAATAAAAAAGTTTTAAAACAACTTCGGCCTATGTCTGAACATTTTGCATCATAGCCGATGGTTCACCTCATGTCCAGCGCAACAAATGATGTTTGGACAATAAATATTAAGAGATGATCTAACTTAGGAAAGGAGAAAGAGTAGGACTCTTAGTACCAAGGGAAGGACAATATCTTTTCTCGCCTTTCCAGCTGATGTGTGGGATGGGGGCCCCTTTGGTGAGGGTTGTTGTCAGCCGAGACAAACTGCAGCTCCTGGGAGTGCCCCAGATCTGACAGAAACCTCCCCCTCCATCAGTCACGTCATCTGAGTCAGTGAAGGAGTCTGCGCCCTGCTCGCGGTCACACTAACCAGGAGACACAAGCTGTTCCTCTCCAGGTGCTCATTAATGCACTTGTCCTTGATACCTCCACCATACAACAACACAAAGACAAACACATGCCTGCCGTGTTCTAATTACACTAGCGCACACACACACTCACAAGGATGTGCATCATGCATTTCACTAAGAGACTTGTAAATGTCAAACAACGGCAGACGCCCCATTACTTTCCACTCCTGCTGTTGCTGCTGTTGCTGTTCTTGTGTTATGTTTTGTTCTTTTTTTTTTGGAGGGCACAAGGGGGCATCTTGATAGGGACTGTGGTTGTGTAGCGGAAAGAGACGGAGCAAAGTAGTGAAGATGGTGCGAGTCTTTGAAGTGGGGGGTGTTGGGAACAGCTGATGGGACTAGCGGCAGTGGAGTGGAGAACTGGGCTGCAGGAACTCATCAAGCTTCCTCAGCAATTAGCATATGAGGCTAATTATCATATGAAACCAATCCTCCATAACCAGCCTCTGCCTCCAGTATGACTTCCTATCCTTCTACATTATCACCCATCCCACTGAAAAATGGCGAGCATGGATGACCCCAGTATTGTCTTATACTTCTCCTCTCTAAGGCCTGCTTGAATAACTACCATACCTCCAATGTTCCTTTTTTCCATTATGCAGTTAAGCCAGACAGTTAATTATCCAGGAGCAGGGAGGCCGGGTCTCTTTGCTGGCTGCGATAACGATATGCTTTGCTGGGCAGAGAATGAAGAGGGCTAGCCCATAGGGAGTTGTGTGATGTCAGGCAATCTTTCAAAAAAGACCCAGGCAATTAGATGCACCAGTGCTACCAGGGATGACTTCTGTTATTGAGGATACTGGCTAGCTTCTCTAATGGGGGTATTTAGGGCAATTATGATAAAGATGTCAGGGCGACCTCCCCGCGACTGCTGCTTTTACAAGAGGTGCCTCTAAGTGCAAGATCACAGAGCAGAAATAAGGAGTGACTAAAGATGTGGCCAGTCCCGTGTGGAAGTCCTGCCACCAGCAGAACAGCACTTAAGACAAGTCTCATGTGGTAAATACTGTCTGGAGGTGCTAAATGGGCTAATCTGCCTTCAAAGTTGACTTTTTATTGGAATTCTACGGTGTATTATGACAGACTAAAGAAAATAAACACTGGTGCTCAATTAAAGAGTAATACCTGGCTGATTTGTTTCCATTTAGCATCACATTCAGCACATCTGGCCCAGGGAGAGATTCAAGCACTGTTATTTAATGGACGAGGGAAGCTGACCATCTGTAAGGTAGCAGAGATCCACAAAGGGGCCTTTCATGTGGCTACTGTTGTACACTGCTTGTGTGTGAATTGTTTCCATACACACATTTACCTCAGTCATCACCTTTCCACTGCCTCACATCAAAGTTACTGCACAGGGACATAACCGAAAGCTACTGGTCACACCACATACCAACCAGACCAACTGCAATGCTAGCATATGCCATCCACATGGCTGGCATGACACTAAACACATATTGACTAATGTTTGAAGTAGGTTCAAAGAGGCAAGAGCAGAGGAAAAGTGCAACGTGGAAGCGGCATGTATCCTCTTTCCTCCTTTAAAACAGCCAAACAGCTGGTCATGTTCTTACAATACGCTCAGTACATTTCCATGATTGTTTCTGTATTATGTCTGTGAATAATGCACCATGATATCCCTCTCTGTGTAATAACCTCTCTGGACAGATATTAGACAGTCAGGAAACAGCAATCCCACTATCCAGATGAAGAAAAGCTCTTCAGTGGAGCACATTCCATAAGTAAGTGTTTTGCTCTGTTGTAGTTCATGGAACAGAGCCATACACTAGTCAGGAAAGACTGGGATGATTAGATATGAAGGTACTAAAAACCCTCACAGTACAATGGCACTCTTATTATAAAATGAATCTGATTAAAATTACAAGTGTTGAGAGAAAATTTTATAGGTTACAAAAACTCTATGTGGAAATTCTTTTGAAATTGCCATGATTTTCATATTTCGGGTGCTTTCAGATTTCATTGTCAATTTGTCAGTTTTTCATATTGGAAATTACATTTATTAGGATAAATCCCTTGAGAAATACCGTGTCATTTTCAAGGGGGTACAAAAATGCACCACATACGCACTAAAACAAACAGCAATGGAGTGACAGCAAACATAAGACAAAGAAAGAAAAAAATGAGCAAACAAAAAAAATATCTATTTTAGCACTGAAAAACAACAAGAACAACTATGGTCAAACTGGCCATCCATAAAAAGTATGTAGAGTTTGAACTGATCAGAACTGTACACCAGTTTAAGCATAAGGGATGTACATAGTAACAGGTTCATATAGACATAGGTCACTATATAGATGAATAAATATTAGATTTTACCCATACTACGTCTGCTATTTTTTAAAAATATACAGTAAGACAGTGTATTGTATATAAAATAAGACAAACACAAGTGTACGACAGTTTCCTTCCATGGTTTGATGCTTTCATTCTCTTCATTCACCGTCAAAGATTTTTCAGCTCACATTGGCTGCTTTTCATTATTTGTCTTTACTCTGCCTACCAAATGCTACGAAAGCATTCCAGCATCATAAGCAAATGGGCACAGGGCCTCTCTGAAATACAAGCCAATCAATCAGGCCAGTTTTGCCCTTCTGGTGCAATAAGCCCCATCCTACCCAGCCATCAGTCATGGCCCACCTCTGGTTGTCCTCTTGCCTATTTTCACACCATCTCTTTCACTCTACAGCTAACACGATGACTTATTATGTTTTCCAACTTGATTCCCCTTGATGTTTGCTCTCTAACTCTCTCCTGCCTGTGAGTTACAATCCCGTCTGCCGATTTTCCATAACGATAGTTGGAGAATTAGCTCCAAATGTTTGGCAGGGTTTCAGAAACAAGATGGGAAAACCTGGAAGGAAATAAGACTACTTTGAATTTTGATCTTAATTTGTTAGTTGTTTACCTTTGTCAATCTTATCTGTCATGAAACCAGATCAGTTCCATGTATTCCTACAGACAGGTCTGTAATGAGGGCATAGTTTTTCCACAGGAACTGCATTATCTTCACTTGGGCAGTTTAAAGTTTCCTTACACTTTTCTGCAGAAGGTCAGCTGAAAAAAGGGAGGATGTTAAAAAGCTTTCCATGACAAATTGCCCCTTGTGCAAATAAAATATATAATGTCAGTGCACGGGTGGAGGCGTATTGTCTTCTTGGGGGTAAGGCTTCACCTGAGTGCAATAAAAATGAAACAAAAGCCAACACTCTTTTCCCAAAAGGATGCAACATATGCCTGTGCTGTATAAGGTCACCTTTAAGGCTGCTATGCTATTCACTAAACAGCTAAAAAGAGCATTTAAAACATCAGCCAAGAAATACGGATCTGTTTTGATGTTGTAGATTCCTGCTATGTATTTTGTAAAAGGTGCAAAAGCATAAAATTGATAAATTTGTCATACCATAATAAATATAAATTGTAAGGAAATCATCCTGAAATTTGCTGAAAATATTCTTGAATCTAAGCCTTGCATTGGAAGCAAAAACTAATCTTAAAAAAAAAAAAAAAATAGCACCTGAGTCATTTAATTCCATTAGGCAGAAGCATTTCTTGTAATGCAAATGGATAATCAAGAGCACTGCATCAGGTCTGGACAGAGGACCTGCATCTCCTGCTGTGTGTACATAAACCTCAGCTGTAGTGATGGATGGCCGGCTTGACAGAGTGTTGTTCTGTGATGTAGTGGGAGACGGTCCCACTGTGACTCGTATAAACCAACACACACAAAAGACTCAAAACACCATGCTGCACTGTCTGCAAATGTCGGGTTGATGATGTGTGACAAAGGATTTGTTAGAAAGTGTAGGTGTAATATGAGGGTAAAAATGTGTGTATGCATATGTGTGTGCAATTGCATAACCAGGAAGTCATTACAGCTTTTTTGTCTGGTTACATCAGGAACACACCAGGAGTGAAACACAGACACATTTGCTGTACAAGGTCTGCTCCTCTTCAGCTGTTTTCTACTTCATCAATGGTCAACAGGATAACAATGGAAAATAGCAGGGAAAAAAAGAGTGAGAACAAGATCTTCTCTGGAGCACCCTGAAGGGTTTCAGTCTCTGAAAAATAAGGCTAATTTGAAGGTCATTTAAAGAGCGCCAGGCGGTGCAGCTCAGGAGGGGGGCCATGGAACAAGTGCAGGGGGAGCGGCTTGGGTTGCACCACTGTGAGGTAGGCGCTCCGACGCTCTCCCTGGTGCTCTTCATCAATCTCACCCATCCACCGAGAGCCTCCTCTGACCCACATAGAAGCCAGAGGGAGGGGGTTGCCTTTCTTCCATTATTGATACCACTGCATCACGTAACCTGCACTTACCTGAACCAAGTGAGCAGAGGAGCCGCAAAGGTCAGGGAACCACAGCCAGACATTTAGCCTCTCATTCACAGTCAGTGTAAGTGACAAAAGCCACCCTATTGATACGATATGAGACCATTCATAATGGGTTTGTTTGCTTGAGTTTGGGGGTTAAATGCACACTGCTTTAAACACACAAAGTCTATATAAAAGTAGTCGTGTCTTTTCTTCCAAATTTGATGTCCATCTCCAATATCATCTTATGGAAAATGAGAATAATTGATGTTTATCTAACTGGAAAAAACATTCTTTCAGGCAAAGAAGCCTCATTGTCTCTGCTTCTATTTTGTCTGAACAGACGCCACAAATTTTGCACATTCAGTTAAACAGGTAAAAAGTGTGTTTATGCTTTATGTAACATAAGCACAAAAAAAACATGAATTGCAGTCCTTTGTGGAGAGAATAAACACCTTGCAGATTTCCCTGTACTTCACAAAAAGAGTCCAAGATTGGAGTGCAGAATACCACAGACAAGGTGCTGCACCATCCTCTCATCATTGTAAAGGGATGCCCTTGGCAGTCCTGTCTTTGTGTACATGTGTGTGTGTGTTTTGGTCTTGAGGTTGCAGTGAAACGGACTGCTCTACATCATTTTGGTAATGTCTGGTGAACAGTCGCTGATCCTTGTTTTAGCTGCTAAGGCTTTATTGCAGGGCCATTGGAAGGAGATAAAACTCCCCCATACACATATCTCCCTGTGACAATGCTGCTAAAACTGCAATTATGAAGGAATGTACATGCTGTCAGCACACAAAACACAGTTATTGGTTTAGTGCAGCATTGTCTAAACAAAGAATGGCAATATCACCTCCAAAGCTCTCTGTAATCTTTGATTTTGACATTGAATAGAAAGGAGAGAAGCTTTAGTGGTGAAACAATAGTAGATTTGTTTTCTGCATATGCTTCAAATTAGGCCAAGGTTTGGGTAAGGATAAGCACAAGTTTAAGCTATTCCAAGTCTTTGCCATAGCACAGAACAATTCACATTTCAATGCAAAACTATTGTTCAGCAGAGCTCTGGGATGGAACAACAGCGCTGGGTAGAAAGAGAGCTTATCTTATCGTTTTGTAACTATCACGTCTGCCATGGACAGCCTCAGTCTGTTCAAAGGAAGGGGTTCCCAGCTTAAGTGTCTAGCTTTGTCTGTTTCTTTACAGTGGTATTTGCTCAAATACTTTGATTACAGTATTGAAAAGTCCTCTTATTCTATGTGCAAATAACGTGGTTTATCTGAAGTCTAGCAGCTGTGAAGACATTAGCATATTTGCTGGGAGTCAGAATATGGCACTTTTGTTCAAATGGTAAAGCTCAAAGATTGTGCCATGTTTTCCAAAATTTAAAATTTCATTGAAAATACAATATCTATTTTACATCACGTGGTCTAGGAGAGTAAAGGTGTGCTTTATAGTCACTAGAGGGAAATCAGGTATTAGAAGCAAGTAATAGTAACTTTTTTATCTGCACTCTTAACACCTTCTCTACTGGGGGCTCACATTCATTGCTGTCGGATTGGTGTCTGTGGGTAAACTAACACAGGAAGTGGGGACAGCTGTATAAAATTTAGGTGCTACTTTGTGGTTTTAAAAAATAACTGTGACATATCTGACAAACATGAGCACATTAAGATTCATGACTCTTGCTGAGAATTTGATCCATAAATTATGTTTTTTTTTATGCAAGTCTAGCACATTCCAGTGTTAACATGGAAAACTATTTGTAAATGCGAACGCTAGGAAATGATAGTTGCTCATGAGTGCAGTAAAATGCGAACAATAAATCAATAAGGAATCTCTCTAATATAAGTGTAATGATAGTTGCATTAAAATTATTTGGCAGATGTATGTTACTGAGAGAAAAAAACTCAGACATAACAGAAAAAAACCCCCAAAAACAAACAAAAAACAGTAAGGGTATTGAATGTAAATGATGGAAACTCAAGGTTCAATTCATGCATAACAATTACACCAAATATTAAAAGTGTTGATTGTTTTGCACATCTCTTTTCATTTTAATTGCTCTGAGCTGAGAGATGTGAATGTTGTCAACAGCTACATGAATCATGATGCATATCGGTAACATATGAGCTGATTGTGAGCTTTGTCTGTCTGAGACCGCACAGTTGTGTAGCAAAGGTTCAAACCACAGCTTGACAGCATTTACCTCTACTCCGTGTGCGACTAGATGTAAGACACAGCTCTCATGACCAACTGTGTGATTTGTTCTTAAATCTTGTTTGGCTCCCGTCAAATTATTCCTGTAAATGCAGTGTTTCTGCTGGTGCCACTTTCCAGCTGACAGCCAGGTTTTCTGTTCTCATCTACGGCTTTGGGTTTACAAGTGAAGTTGACAAGGTTGCCATGAGCCTCTTGAACTGTGAACAGGAAGGGCAGGTGCTAAAGCGCTTAAGGGTAGATTTCTATGGTTGAGTGTCTTGACAGATGAATATCGAGTAATTGCAAGTACAGGACTAAGCTCAGACAGTGGTCATTGTAAGTTATGTAAGAGCTGTTACTAATATACACAGACTTTTTGGATGGTTAATCTCTGCCCCCAGGAAGTCTTGATATTCTATACCTAAAATATAAACAAGTCATTGTATGATAATATGAACATTTTATTGGCACAACTCCCCCTAAAAAACTGGCCAACTCAATAATGTTATTCACTGTTAATGTTTTTTGGAATGAGTCCATGGAAATGGACAGCTGTAAAAGTCTGAGGTGTATAAGGTAAACATACAGTAAAGCCATGTTTTTCTTCCGCTGCCTGTAGTTACATTTAGCAAAGTGTGTGTAGATTTGTGTCAGGATCTTATAAGTTAAATCTTGCAGTACATGTAAAAGGGTATCCCTACGGATCCAACAGAGTAAAAGAAAAATGTGCAATGAGCTGCATTTCGCCCTGTAATCATTTGAATAGAATGTACAATGTTCACTGAGTTTAACGGCATCAGTTACAACACTTTAGTTTGGATTGTAAGAGGTAATGCATGAGCCACAGATATAAATGAAAATGATGGATGGAAAGACAAAGCACTTTGGGCAGAAGGAGGATGTTCATCAGACCAAAAATATACTAAAGATGATTTAAAAGTGTTTGGATAGTTAAATACTGGTGCTGTTATAGCACAGTATACATATGATCATCTTACCTAGAGCTAAAATATACCCTTTAACAAATACCTTTTTCAGTATTTTGAGTCTAATAAGAAACAAGTTCTGAAGGTTACAGCTGTTGCTACATTTCTGCAGAGGATCTGAAGGCAGATGCCAAAGAACTATTAAGAACTATCTAACAGAAAAGTAACACCATTTTTTACACTAAGGTTGCAATAAAGCACATTATAAGTGACTGAATGAAGTTTGGTGAGGGTGAGAAATTTTAAGTGCTCCCTATACACCCCCACGCACTCCGCTGAATGTCTACACATACACACAAACACAGATATGTCAGAGAGGTCTGAGTGACTCTACTCCTGTCACTGGGTGCATGCTGTGAAAACAGCACCCCCCTTCTTCCCACCCCCTCCTCTCGCTCCCACTTCTCTGGACGCCAGCCTGACATACCAGACCTTGTTCGTTAGCGCATATTTTTACCCACCGTTACTAAATTAGGAAGCCAGAGGGAGCAAATGGAGAGTGGCTGCCAAGGCAGAAGAAGAAGGGTCTGATCAGGCCTGGGTTTGCTGAGGGCCCATGCCAACCCTACCAGCTTCATTAAGAGCCACTTGGGTTTCAGAAATAGAAGCCCAACAGGGACCTGGGCCAAACAGAGCCCTGAATGGCCAGCCAAAAACTCACGGGACAAACAAACAAATAAACGGGTTGTCTCATGGCCTGCCAGAATCAACCGGCAGCAGCCATCCCAAGGAGCCATAAGAAGTTATCTTAGGCAGTCTTGCACACAAAATCTGCCCTGCCCCAAGTTTAAAAGTGGTGACAGTACACATACTGCCAGCCGATACAGAATAAATTAACCTAGAAAGCTGTCTCCGGAGGCCAATTTCTCAAAGCAGCCACAGAGACGTTATTTCTTGTTTATTTGGCATGGATTTTGGGCACTGATGTAAGAAAGGATATTTTCACAAGGAAATGTACATTTCCTCTTCATGCTATTGGCATAGGTCTATTGCACTTTTTATAGCACTGGTCTCTGGATGTATATGGAATGGTGTGAAACACTGATATTCCTTATCTGCATACAAAAAAATATGCTTAATTTTAATCCGAAATGAGTTAAGATATGGTGCACAACTGGGAAAAAAAAAAAGGAATATTCCTTCCTATATAAACAGCTGTGAACGGTGAAAAGCATGTTGCTGTGTTTTGTTTCCAAGTGAATTTGTCAGAAGACAAAGTCTGTGAACAAATAACATTTTTTGAGTGTCTGGGACTGTAATTTAACACAAATGCAAATAGAGGGAAGATTAGTTGTTTGGTATTTGAAAATTGCACCTGAAAACCATAGAGAGAGTCATTCAGGTTCATTATTTATTGTTGTTTTGTCTGAGTGGAACATCTTACCATGTGCACTACACTGACTTCAGTCCATTTAACACCCACACACAAAATTAATGAGCTATAAGTATGACTTCTAGTCGCTTTAAAGTTTAACTGTTGTAAGTCATATATCTAAATCAATAGACAAGTGACTACAGAAAATACTTGGCTCAAGAGCTTGTAGGAAATTATTTTGACAGTGAAAGCACTGCCTGTTCTTTTATGGAAATAATGATGATGATCACAGCCTGGTGATAATTGTAATCTTAATATAACATAGTAACGTTATCGAGTCTTACTATTCTTTATTCATTGGGAGCCAGTGACAGACATAGCTATTAGACTTGGGAATAGCAAAGACACACTGTTACAGTTTGAATAATACAGTTTGACGCTTTGAAGTGTGTATGCCTGCAGGACTGGCCAAAATCTCAGCCAAGAATTCTTAAAACAGTAGAGGAGTGCTGTGAAAGTCCCCTGAGTAAGATGTGTGAAACCATAACCCTGTGTTACTATACTGCCATCTAGTGGGACTATAGGAATAGTACAACTATATGATCAAAACAAGTTTAGCTTCGCATAAGCGTGTATTGTCCCGTGTTAACCTGAATAGATGAGAGAGAAAACACTTACATAGCCTTAGACTCAGCTCAATAAATAACTCCACAGAAACCTCATCCAAAACGAGGCAACAGTAAACAGGATCTAAATAAATGATGTTTCAGAACAGTGTTGTTGTTGAACGCAGCTCGTTTCCTGTTATTAACCGTTTCGAAGCTAATGTCAACACTCCTCACAATTTTCCAAAAGATGGCTTTCCAACATAATAGCTCGTAAGGTAACACGATGTATTCGTTCATTTCAGTCTCTCTTGTTTTTCTAAATAAAACTCGTTCGTGGAAGGAGCGCTAGCTCGTGCCAGCTGACGTCGCGCGCGGCGTAACCACAACAAAAACGTCACATCAAGTTGAGCACGAGCCAGGCTGCGATGGACACGATACATGACTTAAAAATATGAGAAAACGCACGGAATACTCTGGTTGTTTGCAAAAAAAATGGATATTCGTGGCATACAGAAAGAAGTCCTAACAAAATCACCGGATTCTCCTGTGTCGTAAGTATAATATAAGCGTAAATGAATGTCAAAGCTGCATATCCTAATGGGAAGGAAATGAACAAATCCATTTAAGTATATGAATTGTTCACTGACATACAATGAGAAACACACACTTCATTATTTATTTATTTATTTATTTATTTATTCATTTATTCGTTCGTTCGTTCATTTACATATGAGGGATTTCTCCAGGACATCATGGCTGCCTAATCATAGACCT
>JAQQZY010000024.1:14546480-14556952 GCA_030068375.1 Ostorhinchus rueppellii | reverse complement strand
GTTATGTTATGTTATGTTATGTTATGTTATGTTATGTTATGTTATGTTATGTTATGTTATGTTATGTTATGTTATGGATGTACAACATGGTTAACAATGTTATCAAGATGAAAACTTTCGGTGATGAAAATATCAGTCATTGTAATAAGTGTCAAATCATTATTTCTTTTCATTTCAAAGGCTGTGTCTTGGTCTTGAATGGACTTTGGAAGTTGTTGTTTAGAATACTTCTTTATAGTCAGAAAATGATAAAACATTTTAGAAATCTACCAGTATAACATTCAAAACACTTATTCTAAAAATATTTGCTCAAAATATGCATGAGTAAACTTAACCAAAATAAGAGAAAAATGACTCAACAATGTAAACAAACCAAAAGAAAAAAAAATTGTATGTATAGTGATGATATTTCTCATGTATTGCAATAATTGTCATTATTGTTTTCCTGCCCAGGCCTATTTTTGTGTATTACTCAAAAACAGCTTAGTAGAGAAAATATAATGTTTTGTCTCCTGACTGATGTCTTTAAGAAACGAAAACATTCCTGGTCTCCATCTTGTTTGTCATCTTATGTCTAATAACTTTCATAATTGTATGTTCGCCTATCTTTAGGGTCTATAGGAGACAGAGTAGACCAGATGAAGCCTTAAACCAGTGTGAAAAGTCTATCCGACTGCTAAAAGATTGCGGCAAACCAGAGAGGAGCTGCTGTGTTTATAGGGACATGGCTGCCATCGAACAGGACCAAGGTCAGATGGACAGAGCCATAGAGCATCTCTCAAAGGCAAGGAACATCTTACTTGCACATCATACTTAATATTTATTGAAAAGATACACAAATAGATGAGGGCTGTTTGAGACGGTGTCAAGCTGTGTTGTTAGTTAGTGTTCCCACACCTCTTATTTAGTGATATGTGATCTGCCTTGTTTCATGTGGGTGTTGCTGTTAGGCTCATGCCATTTCAATGAGTCACGGCCCAGAGGAACTTGAAGGGGCTCAGATCTCCCACAGCCTGGCCCTCATCCTTTCTGCTGTAGCAGAGCCCCAACACAATGGTGAGTCTATTCAGAGACACGAGCCTGAGCAAGAGACGCAAGGGGTTAATTATGGTTTGAATCTCCCATTGTCTCCCTATATGTCAGATTCTTTAGAATGGAAACAGCCTAATAATGGTGTCATTGAACACATGAGTTCAGGCAAAATTTAATATCTGCCATGTAGGCTCTATGGCAACTATACAACTGAGCCTGTAATGCTATAAAAATCAGTTCAATTACAGAATTCAGGATGATTTATCTAGTTGAAAGATAAATGTTTGTGGTAGGAATCTATTGCAATCTATCTGTCAAATCCCAGTCAGTTTCTGCTGTTACTCAAATATCTGCATCATCTGTTTCTCTCCACACTGGTGTAAGAACGTGCAGGTGAATACTTTGAGCAGAGTCTAAGTGGATACAGAAGCTCTGTTGGTGCACACGATCCAGCTTTCCTTTCTGCCCAGGATGATTTCTGTCGATTTCTCCTCCTCAGTGGACAGCAACAGGTGATATGCACACTCAGAAACATGCAAATCTATGAGTATAGATGGGAAATACAATTAAAATAATACAAGATATTTAGTTTGTGAAATCTTAAAACTTATCGATGTTAATTTACTACACTTAATTGTTGTGAGAGTCTCAAGATTTACTCTGTAATGGATTGATTGAACCCGTTATTGTAGCTGTCTCCGTTTTTTGCAAGAGACACTTGACCTATTTTGCAGTATTTTTGCAGAGATGTGTGGAGATCCAGAGGGCTTCTCTTTCCTCAAAGAGATCTGTGTTCAGTGACCTGAGTGCAGAGGTTGCAGACACCCTTCAGCTAATAGGAAGTGTGGAGATGACTGAAGGAAGGTTGAGGCAGGCCCATAGGACCATGGCAAAGGTACTGATAAATTACAGGAGACAAACACTTGATGATATTGTTTGTCATTGTAACTATCTTGGTGCATGCTGGAACAGGGTCACTGTTACTGTCATCAAACATGAAATTGTCCTGCCAGGGTATTTTGAGAGGGTTTATATTAAAAGGCCACGAGTCAGAGGCTGTGACCACCTACATCAGTGAGAGGTTGATAGGTTGTTCAAAATAAACACACAAAGAGTCCCTGTCATATTGAGTTGGGCTATTTTCACCAACCTCTCTAAGGCTCAGTGCTATCAGAGTCGCATGCTAATCTTGGAAGGGTGTAGTGTGCAGAGCCACCCTCCCTGGTGTAAAATATCACACAGAGTGACTTTGTGCTTCCTGAGTCTGGATGAAGCCTGACAGATGGACAACACAACTTTGGAAAGAGACAGGCAGTCTGCTAACTGCTGTCAATTAAAAGGACACTGACCCCAATTAGTGTGCCATGTCATTATGTCCTTTAAAAACAAGTTACGTCCTTATGTCTTTCACTGCACATGCATTGAATAAACATGTGAGCCTTCTGCCATGTGCCTTCTCCATGGCTTGCACTGTTAAATTATATTCTTATGTAACATGCATCTTTCTCTTTTTTCATCAGTGACTGTATATGTTTGCAGTATGAGCTAATTCCTGCCGAACATACTTAAAGTCACCACCAAAGGGGGATTTCTTCATACTCGTAATGACATGCCTCTGAGGAGCTTGGTTGCTATGTTGCTCTGTTATTGCCTCTAGGTGTAAAGGGGTCCAAGTATGACAGGGTACATCTCTACCACACATCCGCCTGCTAACCTTTCAGAAGTACCCTGACATAAACCAGATATGGCCGAGCTGTTTTTTCCCCGCTGTCACCACAACACCGTTTGAGTTCTGATTGAGTAACAGATTGTGTTTTTCCAAAGGAAACCTGGCTCGTACAATAGATACAATACATAAGAAAGGAAAAAGTCAAAAGAAAACAGAGAGAACAATGCTATACACACTGAGACACAGTTGACAGTCCCCCTTTTTCCTCTGTAGTACTGCTGAAAAAAAGGCCTTCCATTACATCAACCTTAGCAACAGTGAAAACATCCATGAGGCCAGATGGATCTTTTCCAGATTAGCAAATGCTTTGCTTTCCCTGGTGAAGAGAGAAACTTTTAGCCTTCCCTTTTCCTGCTTTAGCGCACTTTTTTTGGACATTTTGTCATTTATGGTAATTTTAGAGATGGCAGGCAGGCTTTTATCATGTCTGTTGCATCACTGCATGTAATGGTGGGTGGGTGTGTTTTGTAATTGTATACACATGTTTGGAGTTGAAGAGTGTAGATCAAGCCTGGATCTTGTTAAGTTAGGCAATATCTTCTGATGTCATAGGGTCTATGTTGTCGTAGCTCATTCCTTTCATTTGATTGGACCAAACTGAAAGAATAGTTAATAAAAACAAGCTGCTTCTTTAAGTTCACTGCCTCAGGGTGGATTCTTTAGAGTCCTCAAAATAAATCTTGCCTATCAGCTTTGTTGACTTGACTCCACGAGTGGTCAGCACAGGTGTTATATAAACCTTGGACTGGTTCAGTGGTTATTTTGGGATGTTTAGTGCCTTCACATGTTGCTAGGAAATGTTTATTCCCCTCTGAGTATGACTTGCACCTCTCATCTTCCACTGCACTGACCACTCACTGTGCTGTTGTTTATTTATATACGTTTTTTTATTTTAGTGCCTGGAGATCCAGAGTTTATTGTATGGCTCTCAGCACAAGAAAACAAAAGCTACACAAAAAGCTGTGGACATGTTGGCACGGTAAACCTGAATAGCTTTTTGTCTACGAAAACACTTTCTGATGTGTAATTTGACTCTTACCAATGTCAGTGTGTTTATTATGTACTTTTGTATTGCAGGGCACCAGAAGTGGCTGACAGACTGCAGAGGCAAGGC
Source organism: Ostorhinchus rueppellii (assembly GCA_030068375.1). Classification (NCBI taxonomy): domain Eukaryota; kingdom Metazoa; phylum Chordata; class Actinopteri; order Kurtiformes; family Apogonidae; genus Ostorhinchus; species Ostorhinchus rueppellii. The sequence continues at coordinate 14,553,077 of JAQQZY010000024.1, read as the reverse complement.
AGAGGGAAAACAAAACCACACACATTTTCATCTGTACAAAGTGACAAAGATGGAAACTCCATCTCTGATTTATGACACCGTTTGTTCATCTGAGTGAAAGATTTTTTTTTCTACATTTTGGCAGCACTTCTTTTTGTTTTATAGTTTTATGTCTGTAATCACTGCTGGATTTTAACTTGAATTCTTAGTAGTATTTAACTTGACATTAAAGAAATACTCACACTCAAGACTACACTCAAAGAAGTTTTAATCATCCTTTAAATCCATTTCCAAATCAGGACTGTATATAATTCAGACAGAGCAGTTATGATATTTGTCCAGCCTAAAAAAGTCAGTATAAACAGTGATGGTTGCTTTTTATACATTCAGCATCCTGTTTGTTTGCAGATTCACTTTGTTTGAGATGGCACATTGTATTCAGTTTGCACTGTGTACATACATAACAAGTAATCAAACAAGGAACATACTTATGCAGCTACAGTGTCCTGTAATGGCATATATCAAACTTGGAAAAAGATGAAAAAGATATTTCATTTCAATTACTGTATTTTAGATGAACTTCCACTTTTTTAGACTCCAAAATTATTTAGTGCATATTATGTGGTTGTTTGGATGAAATGTGCAAACGTGTAACCAGACTGTTATCAGTTAAGACCATATCTAGCTCTTTCACTAGTACACAACACGAAAAATCTCTGTGAACACTCAGTGCCACTAAGCTGATGATCCAAAAATAGTCACAGTCATGAACACACCGTTATGTCGGAGTAAAGGTGAATCCTTCAAACCACCATTGTGATAAATGCATACAAGGAATAAGTGTTCAGACAAGACATACGTACATCAAAAACAGACATGATAATAGTTATCAATAAACAGACTATTGTGTGTAGTTCACTAATTTCTTTTAACCTTTTCATTTTCTCAAAACTTGCTTTTCAACTTGGCATAATTTCCTTCAAATGTCTCAATCCACCATTTTAAATGTCTAAGTGTCTTTTGAGTATGTGCACGTGTAAATATAAATGTCTGTGACTAAATGTTATGATACATAGATGATGAAAATGTATTTTTTACAGGAATGGTTCATATCAATTAATTTGATCATGCAACACATATTTGATTATATATTGTAAGTTATTTTTCCAATTCAAATTTTGTAATATGTTGTTAGTAAAGGCAATTTACCTGACAAACATCTATTCTTTCATGAAACTTTAAGTGATACTCTGACTTCCACTATACCTCAACTTCACCATTCAACCTTTGCAAAACAACTTTCCAACAGACAACTATAAGCTTAACTACCATCTGACTCTGTTTATCAGTTTATCATAACCTACAGTGTTCCTGTCTGTATCCTAACATCATTTATTTTGTAGTAATAATACCCTTCCCACCCATTTAAAAAAAAATTAAACTCCAGTCTGCAAGCAGTGCACAGCACATCACACTTCCACCTGTTAAATGTTGGTCTCCATTAAATGTAGCCCGAGTAGACTCAGAACCAGCCATAACAGCCTTAATGTAAGGGCAGGGGTGATGGGATACTGTAAACTGCAGAAGCTGTTTAAGCTGTACAGCAACAGGTCAATAGAAAAATAGAGAAATCTAGAGAGGAGATTGAAGAAACCTATTAGTAGATAAACTGCAACCTATAAAAAGTTTACTCAGCAGCACAACACTTCTATCAATATAGACTACAATAAAAAATGCTAATCCTGATTTAAGACAGCCTATGTTAGTATTTAGCATTTTAAGATACAGTGGTACATTAAAAATAGGCATTATTCTAGTATTTTTAAATGGTTAATTTGGAGTGTTCTGCTTTAACTATGAGTTGCAGTAAAGCAACATCTTACCTTAGATACATTAATTCTAACATTTTATTTTGAGTTAATTTGGAGGATTTTTTAAAAGGGTTTTAATGCAAATATTAGTCTATTAGTCTTCTGCACTCAGCACTCCCCCTCAATATATATGTATTTCAACAATTGATACATCGCCAACTATTTCACAATATGCTGACTGATTTTTTTTTTTTCCCTTTTAATCATCTGAAGAACTCTCAAGATAAACTGTTGTGACTCTCTTCTCTTGAGAAATCTTCACCGGGGAGTGTAGTCCTTGTTCCTCGTGGCCACCCTGCGCATCCATCTGGAAGGTGAAAGACTTCTCCGACGGCCCCAGTTTGATGTGTTTCTCAGTGATTTCAGACATAGATTCAGCGACATCTTCAAAATCTTCACTGTGCTCCACTTCCTCTTCTGTAGAGACTCGCACGCTGTACCCTCCTCCTGCTCCACCCTGGAAAGCCTTCTCAAATCCAAGGTTCGAAGATCTTAGAGCTGCCATGATCTGCTCCTCAGATAGATCATCTCCCTCCAGTAGACCAGACTCCTCCAGGGACTGAGACACATTCAACTCTGCCACTATCGTCATGGTTCCATTGTCACTGGACTGTTGAACTTTTTTGATGTCAACAGCTACATTTTGTGGGTTTTCACTACTAACTTTTGTGAGGAAAGCCAACTCCTCTCTCAGTGGACCTGACACTGATTCTTGTAGTTTCTCCAGCGCCCCCTTCAGCTGTTCTTTAGGCTCCAAAGAGTCTTCTCTTAGGAGCCCAAGCACTGACTCCTGCACTATAGGGGAGACACGGATCTCTTCTTCAATGATGCACTCTGGGAAACTCTCTTTGATGAAGGGGTGCTCACCTGATGGGAACTTGTATTCACTTTCTTCAACAATCACTCTTTTTGATGGAAGACTTTCATCTTGGTAATATCTCTCATCTGACAGATCATCAACAATGCCATAATGGCCGTATGAGGTTATGCCACCACCCTCCTCTGGTTCAGAATAGTTGTCGTCTGGTGTGGAGACAAAATACTCATGAGGCTCTTGTTCATGAGACAAATATGAAGATTCACTCTCTGTAATATGGACAGATCCTCCTTTCCAATGATCTGTGTCTGTCATAGCTTTTGTTGCATCATCATGACTCTTCTGAACTCTTGTTTCATCATGGGGGACATTCTCTAACTCTTCAATTTGGAAATACTTTGACGAAGACTCATTAAAACTGCACCTTAACTCCTCCACTTCGTCGTCCTCATCGCTCTGAGACTCCACCGGTTCTTCAATGATTTCCACGTTGATGGACTTATTTTGCAGGTTCTCTCCACCCTGCAGGCCGCTGATCAGATCCTTGATCATGCTTCCTGTTGCTGTGTCTTTGATGTCGTCCAGCGCCACCTTCTTCACCCCTTGGCTCAGAAGTTCATCCAGGGCATTGTCCTCAGAAATATCCAGCTCTTCCTCCACCTTGGACTCCAGAACAATCCTCGTCTTAGTCGTGCCATCTTCTTCCTCAGTTTTCTCCACATGATATCTTACCTTTGAATCTCCTGATTGGCTGACTTTCGCTTCCAAACCTGCTGGCTTCATCACTTTCTCTATGATTTCCTCTACAGACACTGAGTCTAATATCTTTTTTTCTCCTGGGCCTATTGTCGACTCTGCTTTCTCTCGATCTTTGGACATTCGATCAAATTCATTTACTTTCTCTTTTTCTTCTGGCACGTTCCTTTTGCTTCCAGCTTCAGTATTCTTGCTCGGGCTCATCATTGTTGGTGACAACACTCTCACTGATGTACTCTCCGCAGTGGGGGATTTCAGGGGACTTCTTTGGTTATCTACCTGAGAAACCTGCTTGATTTTAACAGTTTTCTCCTCTGATACAGTTTTCTGCACATAAGAACTGGTTTTGTTTACTTGTTCAGCAGCAGGAGGGGCAGATGCAGCAGCTCGTGCTTTGGTGAATGAAATCATGTCCCTTCTGGATGCAGGGCTCTGATGGCGAGCCACTGAAATAGGAATGACCCTGGAGGGACTTTTGGACCCAGACTGAGGTACAGGAGATCTTCTGATGTGTGAACTTGAAGTCGGTGTGTATTGGATGTCCATATGTTGTCTGATAGATGTGGTTCTGGGAGTGTATGGTTGGGCAGGCATCTTGATATCTGAACATACAGGTGTGGTAAAGAAAACTTTTACTTAACATTGGAGCAGTTCTCATTTATGATCATACACTGTTACCCATAAAGTTGGAATAATTTGGTTTTCAGACATATTTTCATTTTTTATTCCTATTTACAGTGCTTAACAAATGTATTCTTCCACCACCACCCAGTATAAGGTGTTTTCCACTGCTGCCATAATTTAACAGTTATTTCTGTTTACTAAAATACATTTTTATGTTTCTATAATGGTTAATCCACCAGTATAGGCAAGATCTTTTTATCAAAACAATATCTTTAATGCTAAAATATAATTTTTGTTGCTATCCATAAATTTTCAAGTTTAATGTTTTCCAAAAATCCAAAGGAAAATTCAGCAGCAAATGACTTTTTTTTTCATGAAGTTGCACAATTCCAGTTATTATCTTTCATTCCTGTGTAAAACTACATAAAAACAATGGCAGAAAGAATGTAAACTGTTATCTGCACCAAAGGTGGGCACAAAAAATATTGACATTTTTGTTTATTTGTCATAAGGACTATTTTGTTATTCCAATTGGTCATTTTCTTAATGAATAACAATGAAATTGTCAATTTGAAACAGGTTTTTGATAAACTATTAAGTTATTTATGTGACCTTGTTTTCATGACAGGTGGTCTAACACATTTGTTAAGCACTGTGTACACATCAGTAATCACTTCTGAACATGTGCAGATTATATACTGAGTCCCGCTTACACTTTATCTAACAAGAATAAATCACAATAATGTCACAAGAAGAGGTAAAAAAAAAAATTAGTCCAATTTTGTGAGCAACATTGTACTAAGAATAAGCCAACATCACATGGTAACAACTTTAAATGAGTTATTGTCAGTATGTTACCTATTATTCTTTCTCTTTGTTGTTGATTCACCCTCCTTTGAACATCTTGCTCACCTTCCAGGAGAGCCCTGAACAAACAAACAAAAAAAAGACAAAATACTTTTAAGGAGAAAGGCATGTTAACTTTTGATTTCACAGTAATCATTCTTCCAACTGCATATGAAAACTCAAGCACAAATACCTCACAAGGCGGCGTACATCATCCAGCTCTGCCATCTCATCCCTCTCAAACTAGGTGCTTACAAGTCAGTAACAACCCAGGATCTGGCCATGTAGGGTAGTAATCATCAAAAGAATAACAAACCACTCTCCTCAAATAAAGACCATGTAATAATTAGCTTGAACAAGCTCGCCCTTCTTTGGTAATAATTAAGAAACAACAGCAAACAAAAGTCCCGTGAAAAAGAGCAACCTCTCCGGAGAGTTCCTTCTGAAAGACTGAACTAAAAATATCGCCAACAATGTCAGGCTGTCCACACTTCCCAGTAGATTCCAAAACAAAAGTGGGCTCGTGACACATAAACAACACGGGCTACTGCCTCATCTCTGAGGAAGCATTCTGCATATTCCAAACATCCAAAACAACATGTGCCAGTCGGAAATCTGTTATAGAAAGTCCGATATCTTTCACTACCATCACCCTGTGGCTTAAAACTACATGCTTGGTATGCAAGGAAGCTGTGTTGAAGACTGTATAGATTACTTGGAATATGAGTTGCAAGAACAAGTGGAAAGAAACTCAATATAATGTACTAACAAATTTGATAATATATGTATTGCTTTATAAATAAGTTTAAAAATAGTGTGTTAGGATGTGATTATGTGTGATCTGACACTGTTAGGGTCAAAGGATATACAGGCCATGCTACTGCAAGATATAAAGCACACCTTTATAATCTAATGCCTCTTAGATCCATAAACCACAGAGACGATATAAATTTTATTACCGGTGTATGTACCAAGGGAGTAAACCAAACGACCATACTGAAGTTTATCTAAATTGAAGATAATACTACATAGAGCGATTATTCTGAAGACGAGCAGGAAGCTATAGTGTAATCACATTTAATAGCATCTGTGGACTGTGGGGCGCCGACTTTGGACAGTAATTTCTGTATAGCAAAATGGAAACAAACTGAAATATATGGATATTTATAGACTACAAGTGTTTTCATTGTGAATGGTAGTTTGGTTGGTGAAAGCAACACAGAAGCAACATAAGGACCAGTTTTTGGGAGTGTTATTAGTTGATATTTTTCATCAGAAGTAAGAGTTTATTGTCTTGGTAGGACATTTGATGTAATAAATGATCACCTGTAGGCAGCCACTTCCAAGCCCAGATCCATCTTGACCTGAAGAAGCTCCTGATGTTGTTGCATCTTTTCTTCAATGGCGCCACACATCATGTTCCTTTCATGCTCCAGCTGTTCAATAACCATCTACAAGAAAACAAATAGAGAGAAATGAAGAGTTTAATATAAAAAGGCAACATTTACACCTTCAACTTGTTATTATCATATTTCACTGTACTGTAGCCCACAAAGTCATGGGAAACACAACGAAGTGTCTGAGCACCTCTAGTCAAAATTAAGTCTGATCCCACTAACAGACGGCATTAATCATTAAGACCACTTAATCTGGTAAGTGCTTGTACAATTTTTCCGTGGGGGGGGGGGGGGGGGGGGGGGGGGG
>JAQQZY010000024.1:14510073-14538716 GCA_030068375.1 Ostorhinchus rueppellii | reverse complement strand
GCATGGCGTGTTGGCTTTTTTTTTTGGTTTTGGTATTTTAATTTCGAAATTTAAAATTTTTTGCGCCCCCCCCCCCCCCCCTCCTTTCTGATTTTACGCCTCCAGCTCAGAAGCCCTTACGCTGACACACTATTCACCATGTTGCCACTGCCAGTAAAAAAGCAGAAAAGGAGGTTTTATGGGAAGCTTTGAAATCAATATTTTTGCTGACAATATTCAAGATCCACTGAGATGACTTTTTTTTTTTTTTTCAAACCAGCAGCATTATTGTTAATAGCAGTACAACAGGCTGGAAAAGGTGTGTAACGTTCACTTTCAGTTGATCAAAATACCAGAAAATGGTCACAGATTTACCCTGATGGTAGTGAAAAGAGCTAAAACGTTCTAGAATTCAATCAGCGGAGGCAGACGGGAGAAATGATTGTGTTCACTTGACGACAATCATTTTTGGGGGTAAAACAGATGACTAAGTAATTTTGGTAAGTGGAAAGGAAAGTTTTTCTGCTGCTTTGAGTCCAACATAAGCTTAAAAACAAATATATGAAGAAACATTTAGGAGGTGGATTTGTCATCACTTTGATATTTAGTTTAGAACATACAAAAATCACATTCACAGAACTGATCCATACATAACCAAATTCTGTTTGGAATAAATAACGTTGCTGAAATATGTACCTTGCTGTATCATACCTGGCAGGTAAACAGCAAGCGATTTGTATGAGTTGCAACAAACAAACCTATAGTAGTTATTGGAGGTCAATAAATTCATTTTTCCCTTTTTATATTTCCCATAAGTGTTTAGTTTCTATATAAATGTGTTTTAAGATTAGAAAATGAATGTCTCTGTCTGAGGAGTTGAGTTGTGACAATATATTTGGAGTCAGTGGAGATGGAATGTCTGTCGATGTTGTGCCCAAAGTTTTTTGTTTAGTTTTTTTCTCAGATATTTTTCTGTACTGTACCTGCAAAAAAAACACTGCAACTAGTGAAAATAAATGCACGATGATAAAAGTATCTTAATGTTTTCACGTATAATTAACCAATGATGATTGCGACTCATTCTGCAGAACAAAAGCACACAGTACTGAATGCCACTATTATCATTTCACAGCATAGCCATGTGCTGTATACACATTCTCCTTTGTATTCAGAAGCCTATAAATGTACTTTTTTTTTTGCCAGGAATTGATGGGCTGAACTTGCATGTAAACCTCCACACAGAGATTCCATCTCCGGTCCTAGTCCACTTTGTGAGGTTTATCTAGATCCCTGTGGTTTTATCCAGATGAGGTTTCGGTACAAACTGATGAGAAGGAGTGAGATGTATTTGTTTTCCATACGCATACATAAACTTTAAAAAGAGTGAGGTAGATATATATGTGAAAGAAGAAAAAAAAAAAAGTTGTAAGTCCCCCAGTCATGACACCAAAGAAAATACATACAAAAAAATCCAACTTTATACTGAATCATGGGGTATTTGTACAGTGATTTAAACTGATATCACAAAAGGAAAATAAAAAAATAAATAAATAACACTCCTACAGGAAAAAAAAAACTTCAAAGAAAGGAAATAATAATAATAATAATAATAATAATAATAATAATCACCAAGCAACATTTCCAAAAAAAAATGAGGAGAAATCCTTCAAAACACTTTTCAGCCTCTATTTAAGACCTTTTCCATACATGACATTGAAATGTGTTCCCTTCCCTGGACTTTAACCCATCCTTTATTTGGTTTTCAGAAGCAGTGATTATGAAGACAAACAATAAAACCAGTTTTTACTTTGAAGGAACATGTCAGCATTAGCAGAAGTGTCGTAGTATCGCGCTTAAGTGTTGATTTAAAAAAAAAGAAAAAGAAAGAAAAAAGAAACCTACAGCTTTCAAATGCTTGAGATGGTTGGCATAATTAAGGCAAACAAGACAACCCAAATAGCCCTATTGATCTTACAGGAGGCAGGAAATGGATGGGTTAAAATACCAGATCTGGTATGAAGTAAATATCTTGTGTACTGGAACTAATCCTGACTTCAAAAAGGAGGCACTAGGGGAAACCGGTACAATATGTCGTAGAGGTCAGTGAGGGGCCAGAGGGAAGGAGAGAGGACACTATTGGACTCAACAAAGCATGATGAAGAGGGGTAGGAGGAGGAAGAAGAGGGGGTATGGGGTACGAGGTGAGACAAGTAGAGGACGATCATGAGAATGTGTGGAGAAAGCAAAGCCTTTACTTTGACCTGAGATCGAGTCGCACCTAGAGGGCAACGCTAGGCGCAGTGCTAGACAAGTACAAAAAGGGTGCAGAAAGTACACACTCACACGTCGGGCTAAGGTGTCCATTCCAAATAATAATAATAATAATATTAATAATAATATTAATAATAATAATAATAATAATAATATAGACATCCACAAAACAAATACAGAAGGAAACATTTCATAATAAAAATAAAAGGCAATGAACAAAATGTAGTGTTACAGAAAACCTTTTGGGGTAACAGAAAACAAATGCTTTTATATCTAAATCATCTTAGTTTTTGTTGGTTTTTTTTATTTTTTTATTTTTTTTTTAAAACAGAGTTTGAAGATAGAAGAAATGGACTGTAGTGGAGACTATAAAATACCAAACCTGAAGAATTTCTTTATATATAACATCCAAAAGAGGAAAAGAATAAAATAGCAGCTTTGTTCTGTACAGACATAGAGGCAAACATTTTGAACCGTAAAAAGGTTAAAAAAGTGACAAACCGATGATGTGTATAAAAACGATCCTGCAGTCTCAAATACAACTGTCAGACCTTTAGATGCGTTTGAAATGTAGAGAAACGAATGACTATTTGAGAGACTGGCTGTGGTGTAAAAGTCATCTCTTGGCTACTAAAATCTTTACCGAGCCACCACCTTTTTTTTTTTTTTCTTTTTTTTTGTCTCAGGTCTTAGTCTCTGTTTGTTGTGGTGTATTTGGTGTCTGTGTATTTTTGAAAAGCAGTTAATGATGTTCACCTCCCACATGAAATGCACACATAAAAAAATGACAGCTAAGGTTTAAATCAAATGAAAGTGGAGGCAGAGATGTATCCCTCAATTGTGAAGTTGAGTGATTTGCAGTGGGAGAGATCTATGGCGCGTTTGTGTTTTACGTTTTTCTAAACCAAAGAGAGACTGAGGCTGTGATTTAGAGTTGACTGACTTAAGTCGCATGTATACTTCCCGCAAGCGAAGGAAATTCACTTATGCTCCAATTTTAATAAATGTGGGTGGTATAAAAGCAGGTTTTGATAAGCCTGTCTGTCACCAGCAACAGAGTACTGGCTTTTTAAAATCTGTCATGTCTGTACCACTTTTGTACACTTGGATTAATAATTACAGCAACTTTCATCAGGAACTTAAAGCAACTATGAAGTGATTTCTGCCTTTATATGGACTCCTGTTAGAGCTCACTTAACTAAAACAAAAGTACTTTAACTTGCATTTTTTTCCAGGCTACTTTTAAAATATGTGCAATTCGCTTAAATAGAAATGTAGTGTTTCTCTTCTCAGTATCATATGGCTAGATTTATTCCACCCTCATTGCAGATGCTGCATATTCTGAGAAAACCTTGACTGCAGGTGTGAATGCAGGATATCTCAGTTAATACTGTATACATACAGCTGCTAAAAGAGCAGTTGGTACACACACAAAAAAGCAAAAGTACAAATATTAGACTCATGCCAACTCTGAATCACAGCCTTTAAAAAAAAAAAAAAAAAAAAAAAAGACCTGTACAAAATTTAGGAAAAAGCTTGATTTGGCAATAGTTTTGGCAGATACACAATAGGCCCTCCTCTTCCATTTTGACCCACTCCTGATGGGATCTACATCCACAGATATACCAACAGGAAATAAACATTGAAACTTTCAAACTGAGGCATCCTTACATGACATGAGCCCGTCTGCTCATAGAAAGAAAAGTCCTTTTGATGGAAAGTCATTTCAGAAATGGAGTTATACCATATTATAGAGAGAACCATGTGTTTGTATAAATACACACTCAGATATCCACAACATCCTCTCTGAAATCATCCGGAAAAAGTGCTCTTCTGTTGGATTTGCTGGCAGATATGCTAAAAAAAAAAAAAAAAAAATTATTTTCTTAAGTCCATGCCTTCCTTAATCTGTTTATCGGGGTAAATGCCTGTAGAGTTTTCCTTTTTGAAGGACTTGTGTAACAAAGACGACAATACAGGCTGCACAGGAAGGAGTTCCCCAGTGTTGAGTCTGAACCACCAAACTCCACATGCTTTAGCAGGTTTCTGTGCTATGTTTCAGTTTTTATAGTTTATATTTGACCTTGAAGAAGTGGAGAGACCGTCTACTGGCACACAGTAGAAAAATGTCATTTCTTACCTCATCCATCCCTCCTCAAGAGATAGAGAGAGGTTCATGTTACCCTGTGTAAAAGGAGGAGGAAGAGGGGCTGGTCTGGCCACAGGGGGGGCTGATATCAGCAGGCCGACGACTGGGGCAGTGGTAACGCCCGTTCGTTCTTTCTGCCCCCGTTCATGTGTGCATAGGGTTGCATCTCGTCAAAATTGGGCCGCAGCACCACCACAGGCCCGTTGGCCGAAACGTGTCCTGAGTGCTTGTCCAATTCTTGGCTCGGTGACGCCAAGGCTGAGGCGACCAGGCCCGGGGAGGAGGGAGACATAGATCCCAGTAAGGGAGTACTAGGCCCTTGCATGGGCGATAACTGCTGTACAGACGAAGGCGGCGTCCCTCCCGTACACCCTGACGAGGGGGCGGTGGCAGTAGAGGGCTGCCTGGTGGATGCAGGGTCCAGTGGAATGTTCTCCATGTTTTCTACCTCCATGTCCAGCTCCTCAGTGTCCGGCGGCTTGTTCTCCTCACTGTAGAAGAAGCTCATTTCCCTGAAGGGAGGATCCAGTTCTTCTTTGATGCTGCTGATGATCTCCAGGAAAGACGGACGCATCTTGGGGTTATACTGCCAGCACATCCTCATCAGCTCGAACCTGCAGGTGATAAAGGCTTATTTATATACAGTAGATCACACTATCTGTAGTGAACAGACGTGAAACTGAATGTGTCTTCAGAGCAGGAAGAATTTAGTTTGGATCAAAGTTGTCATTGCTTTTTTTGTTCTAACCAGCAGGTGGCAGAAGACACTAATGTTACAACTTGTTTCATTCCTGCCACTGCAACATGGAGTTCATTTTACTGGTCTGTGCCACTTTACATTTATATAGAACATTTAAGTATATTAATACCATATAATTCATTAATATACCCACAGTAGATGTATGATAGACTACTTACCCTTTTTGTTCTACATATTTCAGGAGTAAAAATGCGCAAATTAAACAGTTCACATTCTTTCTTAAACCTATACCAGGTGACATAAATGCAGAGTGGTACCATTTACCTTCATCACCATCATAGCCTGTTCCATTACCAGCTTCTATCAAGTCTGATTTGCTGTTTAAGTTTGAGTAGCTGTGCTCTCGAAAAGTCAGTTGTAATGAACACGTATCTCCTTAACAGCAAACAAAAACAGAAATCCAGTCCAAACTGGAAATTTTCATTTGCTGTCAGCTGTGAGACTTTATTTATCTGTATCGGGCCAATTCAGAAACACCAGTTCGACTAAGATATCTGGAGTCCAGATGGGTTGCATTTTTTGTTACATTACTTAAACATACAGTAAGGTCAGAAACATAGGATGTACACAGCAGCCCCGTAAATCAAATGTGAGGTTCCTGTGCCAGGCCAGCAGCCGAGTTTTGAGAATGTCAAAACATCATAAAAGGGAGAAATATTACAGTATTTTGCGGCTCTGTACCACATACCACAACGTCAATTATACACAAACAAGCTAAGAATACTCTGTAAGGCCCACTGACATAAACACCTCAGTCATCTCTGCTCTGCTCTCTTGCTGTTCCCTCTTTCTTGTTTTCTTTCTCTCCCTCTCCCGCAGTGGGGTTTCTGCAGCCTACTACAGTCCATGCAGCTGGGTGCCAGCTCTTCGGCGCACAGAGGAATTATGGGTAGAGCTCTCCTAAACATGCGCCTCACTTCATAATCTGACGCAGCCGGGGGGAGTGGGGGGGGGCAGCTCCGACTTGTTTTTCAGCAGTGCAGCAAGTGTCTTAAATTTGACGTTCAGATGTCCAAACCCAGGCCACAGGACCTCCCATGAAAAGACGTGTAATGCTTGGAGCCGGGCCGACGCTCCAGAGTAACCTGCCCGCGTAGTTCTGCATGCTGAAAACTCTTTGCCTCTTCCCCACCATCTGTTGCTGCGCGTGAGGCTTGTTGATGCAAATTTAGAAAACAAACACTGCAGTAAATCCTGGCTTCTTGTCAGCATCCTGCCAATCATACACACACACACGCTATTGCCATTAGGCTAGACTAATAGACTTATTTCTGACATGTCATCAGGAACTTTAGCAAGATTTGTCAACGTGTATGTAAAAGGTCACCATGTTGTCTGGTTTACGCACCAGATCGAGAGGACTTAACCGGTTCCAGCAGCAGCAGAAATGAAGGTCAAACATTTATGTGTGTTCTAATAAGAAAGTGAAGGTTGAGTGTGACAATGAAATATCTAGAGCTAGTGTTACAACAATTTGGATGCAGCCAGGCTTTTATAAAAACCTGCAATTGTCTAGACACAGCCAAAATTTCAACAGAACAAGGAACAAATTAAAGAGAAGGACCTTGAAACACTGACAAAATCAGAAACAGACTCATTTTCAGAGAGGTCTCCAAACATCTAAGGATGTTTAATAAACCTAAACAGAAATCTCTAGCAACAGAACGGTTCTCACTGAAAGGACCATCCGCCATATGCAGCATCCCCAGTGTGGTGAAACCTTGATGTATAATAGCACTGTAAGTGATACTACACATTCCACGATAAATCATGATTTTTTTATGATTGCATTGCTCTGTCTTTCATTTTCACCATCCCTGAAAGAGAGAATGCACTTTTGTCTTTTGGTAACTCTAGACAGAAACATGGGATATCCAATCAGTGACCCACAACTACCTGACCATGGGAAAGAGACACAGAAGAGGGAACTTTCCAAATATGACTAACCCCTCTTATCCATTTCCTTTTCTTGTATCCCTGTCTTACTTTTATATGGGCTTCTTGGTTCGCTACACTTCAGCAGTCTTCTGAAAACCATAAAGTCACTACAGGAGATACAAGTGGAGGCCTAACTCACTTCCCTGTGTGCCATGACCAGACCAGGAGGTTAAGCCCACACAGCCACCACCTCCACTACCACCACCACCTCTGTAACACAATCCACACACTCCTGTAATCAGGACAAAACAGTCAGGCTGCCATAGAAACCAGAGGTTTGTGTCTGCACAACACTCGGCCCTCTTTTTTTCAACTCGCACTCTCTTTCTAAGGTGAGGTCAGCCATGGAGAGTGGGAGGGGAGAGAGCAGAATGCCTTCTTATTGAGGTCAGAGAGGGAGGCGAGTAATGCATATATGCAGTGCTGCATGCTGACAAGCAGTCTGTGCTGTGTTAACTGTTCTTCTAGCATGGTAGTTCATTAAGGAATTAAAAACAAATTAATACATTCTCTCTGTATTTCACACTTCCAGACACCTTCGCTCTCCTCATGCCCCTTCTCGGCAGTGGAATGAGGGGCATCTTTCACACACTAGTCATGGCATCCCTTCTATGGGCCGAGGCTGATGGGTGAGAAGGCCTCTCTCTGCCAGCTGACCACCAGCGCCATGTCGTCAACGCACCGCATTTATCCCGTGACGTTAATGTCAGGTCTCGTCTTGGCTCTACCTTAGCGCACACACCACATGATATCCTACACACTTAGAACCACAACTGAAAATAGATGCGACGCAAAATATTAATGGGGCCGAAGGTGTGCGAGGCTGTGACAGTAGTGGATAAAAACAATACATCCTTCAGGGGCAGTGCAACTTAAACCCGGGGGACTTTAAAAGAAAATAAAAGGGTAAAAATACACTGTTATCGATCACAGACAGACTTACAGCATGTCAGGGCAGTTGTCAGGTTTGTCCAAGAGTCCTCCTTCCATGACAAATCGAAGCACTTGTTCATTGGACATGCCTTGGTACGGCTGCTCTGCTAAGTTGGCGATCTCCCACAGCACAACACCAAATGACCTGCAGCGATAGAGCACACACTGATTTATTAAAACAGTAGTGTATACATTTTTTAAAATTCTAATCAATTTCAAGACTGAAAAAACAAACAAACTGTAAGACCTCTGAAAGTCAACTCACTACTTGTATACAGTATTTAATTCAACAGCTGCTGTGGTGTTTTTTCTACCCTTTCCCCTATTATAATTAAATTTCACGATAATGCAACTTCAATCACAAAGTTAGTTTGAGTCGACACATGATCTACAGTCAATGCCTAAAAAGTAGTACATTAAACAATATATACTGTATAGGATGAAAAAAAGAGATATCTTACATGGTCATAAATGGCTTCACAAGTTATATATTAAAGACTAAAGAATATAATATAAGAGGTGACGTTTATTTAGACAAACCCACACAGACTCATTCCCAGACTATAGTTTCCAACAGCTCTATTGTTCAACTAAAATAATTATTAAAATGCATGTGTAATGTTCAGTATGATGTGGAGTCGCACTCAGGGAAAAACATTATAGCTGCTTCAACTGTCAACATTTGGCTGTAAGAAGAACCCAAAATAATATGTAACCGTCCAAGCAAAGAAAACCTGATTGCACCTCAGTAATATATTGACTAAAATGACAGGAGAGGGATAGAACATATGAAAACGGGCACTCCTGTTCTGTTGTGTTTCAGTGTCTACACTCACACTGCATGAAGTCACACAGTGATTCAGAGCAATTTATTCCAACAAGACAAGTTTCAGCACAAACTATTTGAAGAAGTGTCACCTTAGTTTAACCTCAAGCTAACTTACAGTGAGATTAATATGAAACCATGCCTGAGGAAAGCTTCATTTCACAGACAAAGATATCGATATTTGTTCAGTCATATTTTCACCACAGGCAAACGATCTGAATGTACGTTCAACAAATATTCAAAACAGGCTTATTACAACACTTTGCTCAACTGACTGAAAAATCCTTAGTGTCAGACATCGACAGCCCCCCCCCCCCCTTATCAACAAAATAAAACTGGGAGGACAGAACAGGTTCATTTTACACTAAACTTAATTTGGACGACATCAGACGGGACGCTATAGCATGCAGTGTGAAGGTGGGTTTGTGCTGGCACTGGAGCCTCTCACTGGAGAACATCTGGAATAGTTTAAAGCCCACTCTTAGGGACTGACCCATGGGACACTTGGAGTTGGAAGACAACAGTCTGTGAGTAAGCTAGTAAACACTTCCATTTATAAAGAATAATATTGATGCTGATAGAAAAGTGTGGTAAGTTGGCATAAAATGTGACTGGAAAAATAAAGACTGATCTTGGTTCATGAGGTTTTGAAGAATTCCTCGCTGCAAACCAAAATACTTTGGTGAAATTGGAGGTACTATCTATATTATAAAAGCCACATGGCCTCTGTCTGTGTGCATGTATGTACGCATGTGTGTCTCGGGATTCCCAAAAAATCCAAAAAGATCTGCCTGCTGCAGTTCGGCATACTTGTATAGTTTTGGTCAAGGATCAGACCAGCGAAAACGGCAAATTGATAGGACCAATATTTTGGGTGATATTAGTAATTCTGGAATATAATAACCTTAAAATCACATTGCAATACCCAGAATGCTGTGGCGGTCACTGCTGGAGAAATGCATGCATGAATACACAACATAAAAACTACCACATCTACAATCCCTGGATCCCCACGGGTCAACGCGCTAGTCTGCATTTAACTGTAAAGAATACGAGCCATGAAGTGCATGTGTTTTTATATCATTTTGACACTGCATGAATTGTTTTTGGTGTGTCCACATTCACATAATATGCAGTCATTTTTGAAATACTTTGCAATCCCCCCTGGATTAGTGCAGGTTTATACTTGTATAAAGCAGTATTGTGAGTGTTTGTAAGGGAAAAATATGTTCTCATACCAGACATCAGACATTGTAGTGAACACGCCATCTTTCAGCGACTCAGGAGACATCCAGCGGACAGGCAGCAAGCCCTTCCCTCCTTTTCTGTAGTAATCCGTCTCATAAATATCTCTGGTCATGCCAAAATCTGAAGAAAAAAAAATGAAAACAGAGGTTGGGGAAGCCACTAAATATCACTCATTCTGTGTGGGAGAGGATGCTCCAGAGAGCTCATCCATCCCCTCACCTCCTCCCTCCCTGTGTCCATCTACATTAGGACTCCGCTGCCTCAGGCACTCACTGAAATCCAAACACTTATTTTCAAGGCCAGCAGAGCGGCTTCAGTGTTGAGTAACCAGGGGAGGCTGAAGGCATCGAATTAAGTTGACTTACCTCCAATCTTCACAGTGAAGTCCTCAGCTACCATGCAGTTCCTGGCAGCCAGATCTCTGTGGACAAATTTGTTGGCATTTAGGTACGCCATGCCGTCGGCGATCTCCCCAGCCATTTGAATCATCTTTTTGAGCGGTGGCAGGACCTGGCTGGTGGAGTTCTGGAGAAGGATAAAGTATAAAGGGTGTGAATATACTGATCAGAGTGTCCTCAAGTCATCTTCATGCTATAATTAGTCCATTGCTACAAAAGGAAAGGATAGTGAGCATGTGTGGATGTGAACATGTACAGGATCAGTGCATTCACACGTATGCATTTTACACCATGGCTCTGGTGTCCCACAGCGATCTGAGGCGTGCGTGGGGGGTAAAGCTGCTTACTTCTTTACGAAGAGAGCGCAGGTGGCTCTTGAGATCTCCACGGGTCATCAGCTCCATAATCACCAAGGTTGGCTGCCCCTGAGAGACCACGCCCAGTAGCCGCACCTGCACCAATCACAACAAAGCACATGTCAGTTGGAATGTGTCAAAACCCCCATACTACATACTGAGTCAAAGCAAGTTCTGGAGCATGTAGTGTGTTTATAATGGAAACAGACATGGGTGACTCAGTCTGTTTAACTGCTGTACCATTTCCTGCTGGTATGTGGATCATATGTGGATTTCGAACACACTAAAAGAAAAAGCAGCAAGTGGAACAATGCGCCCAATCATGTCTTCTCTGATTTTAGATATTCTTTGAAATTTCTAATGTTGGTGAGGTCAGACTGATGTGAGGAGCGAATTAGATTAATGTTATATACTCTTTGTGCAGAACATCATATAGTTTATATGTCCACTATGATTATTTCATTGTTTCTGATAAATGAAATAAATAAGCGTCTCCGTTTGTTTTTAAGATTTTCTTTTTTCATTTTGCTGCCTTTGTCAAGCACTTTTTGGAAAGTGTTCTATAAATAAGGATGATTATATATATATATTATATTATAAGTACTAGAACAGCTGGTATACATTCAGCTAGTTCTCTATTCTGTAAATAGAGAACTAGCTGAACCCCAGATGCCCTAATTGGTTATATTTCACATAGCCTTATATTATTGTATTTTATGTATTACAAAAAAGTTTCTATTTAAGCTGCTTTGAAGATACTGAAAAATCCCTTCCACTTAAATTATTCAAATTGAATTGAATTATTAAGTGTTTTTAGCAGCTTTCCAAAGGGAAAATCTTTAACACATCCGTTTAACGTGGTTAATGAGGCTGTGATCACGCAGATGAGAGAATGTACACAGTCTCCAGGAAGCTAAATCATGCCTCAGGCTGCATCTACCCGAGAAGGCAAAAACAGTGCTCTATACTTGTGACTTTCTGACCTGTTTCGCTCTACAACTACACTAATTAATTAGGAAACAACGGCAATGCTGTCTTACAACAGAGTTCCATATTACAACGTGTTGATTTGTTCATCTGTGTTTCTTTCTGGCTTTCTCAGCTGATGGAAATGACTTTTGTATGTGTCCCTCTTACCACATGGTGACAGTTGAACTCCTTCATGACAGAGGCTTCGTTCAAAAACTCGATTCGCTCCCTCATGCTTGCAGATTCATTCACCGTCTTGATGGCCACTCGTGTCTCGGGCTCATCCTTGACCACTCCCTTGGCGATGCCTTCATACACCATGCCAAAGGAGCCCTGGCCCAGCTCCCTGTGCATAGTGATCTTCTCCCTGGCTACCTCCCACTCATCCGGGACGTACACTGTCACGACAAAATAGGACAGCAGGTCAGCACAGCGCACACAAAAGGCATCATCCATAAAGATATTTGCTCTGTGGTATTGAACTAGTTCTTACTCTCAGCAGCACTGAAGTATTCTGGGTTGACAGAAGCATAAAGGACTCCATTTCCAAGTCTGTCACTATTCCTGTGGAAACAAACACAGTTCAGTTTGCCTGCAGGCAGCTCTGATTGAGAGTGGGATATGTTTTTCTCTATAGGAAGTTTACTCTTCTCCACAGGGGAATGTTAATGAAAACGACACCTATTAACTCTAATTAACATTACACTGGTCATTAAGTTTCATGAGCATACAAAAGCGTAACAACATAATCAAGGAGGTTTGTTACTCAAAGCAGCAACTATGTTCAGAAAAATACTTGCCTCTTTTTGTTAACAAAGAAGAGAATCGTGGTGAGACTGCCAATGAGGAGTACCGCTATAATGGGAATTATGATGACCAAGTAGAGCTTATCTATATTTTCTCCTGTCAAAGAGAAGAGGGACGTCACTGGCATTGATTGAGGATGTCATTTCACATCCAAATCCACATGAAAGTATTCATGGAACAAGAGACTATGCATTATTAAAGTGTGAGAAATGTTGCCTTACGTTGAGGCGGAGGCACATAGAAGAATACACTTTCCGTCCAGGAGCCATTCCCCGCTAGAGAGGTGGCGCGTACACGAGCAGAGTAATTCCCCGCGCCCAGGTTGGTTAGCCGAGCTCCTCTGTGCTCACGGAACTGTTGCTGAGACACACACTCATGTTTCTCAGGCTGAAAGAACAGATATATGGTGGTTATTGTTTGGGGCCCATGAAAGTCAAGGTTGGATGTTCAGACTTAATCATTGAAAAAAAAATGTCCATGGCAGTACACAGGTTGTAATAACTTATTGATCACCTGTAAACTAATGGTTAAAGATCCAGTTATTATTAAGAAAACAAATACTTTGCTTCAAATAGTCATTTTTTTTCCTTGTATTCTTTCTTGAAAATTTTTTTAAATAAACTAGAATGTCAAAAATGTTTATTTTTGTATTGAAATATTTTGTCATTTTCACTTATATGATACAAATGATTAGAAAAGACAGAAAGGAGTGGAGAATAAGGGGAGATGACAGCAGCACAAGGCTTATGTTAGATTGGAGTTTAGGCCTCTGCAGTATATTGAGCCCACCTTCAAACACTAAATTCATCACTTAGACACATGGTGGTTTCCACTCAAATTCAAGTCATGACTTGCAAATTTTCCCATTGCATTTGGAAAGTCATGTATTCAATCTACTGACACCAAATATTTTAAATGAGTGTTGAGAAATTTACCAATCAAGCAGTTAAACCTGAAAACATTCAGACAGTTTCAGACTCATTCTGCACTGGGGAATTCAAACACTAAAGAGAAAGAATGAAATGACTTGTTTGGAATGGAGTGGGATGTGAAGATTATTTGTGACTGACTCACCTCGGGGCCCAGACGGAACTTGATCTCATACATCAGGATGAGTCCATTGGGCATGACAGGCTCAGGCCAGCGCAGCACCACACACCCCCCAGCCTTATCATCAATCTCATAGACCACCTTTCCAGGGATGTCATCTGCTTTGTCTGAGAAACACAAACACGCAATATTATACAAACATGTTTTTGTAAAAGTCACTTATCCATCACAGTTCATATCCGGATCAACAGGTATCTCACCTGCAGGTTTGGTCCTGGAGAACACAAAGTCTGCAGCGCTGCAATGCCTCACCTCCTCATTGCAGGCATGGATATCAATACGGTAGACAGTAAAAGGCCGTAGATTAGAGATCTCTAAATACTCTGTTGTGCTCTTGTCCTCCATGAAGGGGTACTCCCTGATAGGGGGGATGCCTTCTGTACCGTTATCCCCACGGACAAAGGTGGTGTTTCCTCTACCATCGTTCAGAGTGCCATTAGCCACACCAAAAAGATCTCTGCGTCGGCGGTCTGGTGGTCTGAAACACACAGGGACAAATCAATGCAATGGAAAGTTGATTTATGCACTGTGAATAGTGCCATTAACATAAAAAAAACACAAAACATGTACAGAATGCCTTGAAAGTCCTAGACTACTAAATCAAAACTAAAGCTTCCAACTGCGTTTTACACAAACATTGAGCATCTCAAAGGATCGGGTGGAGTGAGTGTGTGTTTTGTATGAATCTGAGAATGTGTATGTGTGTGCGCCATGTGTCCAGATGCTGCATACTACTCCCTACGGTGCGGTGTAAAAGGATGAGGTCAGACAGATCATGGCGAGGTGGACAGACAGAGGAAGGCAGACAGAGATTTTTCCACAGTAAAAAAAATACTTACAGCTGCTGTCCAACAAAACCTCAAAAAACATGAAAAAGTCTACAAGAGCAAAGAGTAAAAATGTAAGCCAGACAGAAATTTATTAAATTGCAATGACCAACTTTCATCAGCCAAACGGAGGGCAATGTGGTCAATGGACAAAAGGTCTCGGAGTGCAGCCGATAAGCTGTGGAGTCGCCTGCAGCTGGACACTGTCATTACTGAGGGCAAGCGGCCGCCGACATGTGTGACTGTAGCAGCAACACAGGCATAACAGACACCACAGGGCACCTTGCCCTTAGTTATGTCTGACAGGTACCTGTGAAAAACGTAAACCTGCAGCTGTGACAGAAGAAAAAAGAAACCGACTGACTACGATGGAAAAACAGAGCTGCACTAATCCAACCAATAAGAGGGAAAAAAAAAAAAACTAGTATGTGGACATGTAACAGAGCTCTTCTAATTAATGCTGAGTGGTTGTTTGGAGCAGAAATAAGTAAGTATAAATGCATGGATGATTTAAAACAACATCTAAAACAATATAAAAAGGGGTGATTCAATAACTGAGTGGTTAAAGTGTAAAACATACATGCATGTGTAATATACTGTATATATCTGCTACACATCATTCCTCTGTTCTCTTTGCGCACATTTCAGATTTTTACCCACTTTCAACAAAACGTCAAATACCCCAAAAATATCTAAAATATTAAATGCAGTATACAGGAATTCAACAATACAAGGAGGCTTCAAAACGTTTGTGGAAAACCAGCATTGTTTTGACATTGTTTAAACCACATGGATTTACAGGCTGGCATCAATACTTGTAGAAGTATATTGACCTATATGGAGCTTATGTTGAAATATAAATATCATAACTTAAACCTTTTTTCCACAAATTTTTGAAGCCCCCCCCTTGTATAATAAGAATTCTTAAACTAATTACGTATTCATTCAAAAATTCAGTGTATAAAATGTTTCCTTTTTCTTTTTATGATGCCTGTTCACAGTAGTCTAAAGCCCACAATGACCACCTTTGTCT
Organism: Ostorhinchus rueppellii; assembly: GCA_030068375.1. Taxonomy (NCBI): domain Eukaryota; kingdom Metazoa; phylum Chordata; class Actinopteri; order Kurtiformes; family Apogonidae; genus Ostorhinchus; species Ostorhinchus rueppellii. Next base: position 14,523,112 of record JAQQZY010000024.1, on the reverse strand, counting down.
ATAAAAACTGCACCTATGAGAAGAAAATTAACTTCTACAAAAATACAAACCTTCAGTTTGTCTTTACAATTAATGTCTTGGCTGGGGACAGTACCTGAATTATCAGAAAAGCTACACGCTACATTTCTGTTCATTACTTGATCGTTTCAGTGCTACTGGGAGGGGAAATGCAAAAACCGGTAAAGATAATTAAGCAAAGGTAGAGTAAAGCCTTTTCTATGCAGACGTGTAACACCCAGCGAACAGAGACACAACCCGTGGGAAAGACCAGTCACACTAACATGCTAACATTCCTCTTTGACAGTTATAAGTGGTGCATTGCAATCCCAAGCTCGGCACTCCAAAGCAAAATTTGCTACCATCAATCGAGAAATTTGTGTTAAAATGTCAGGAAAAGAGACGACAAAATCTGCATGTGTCAGATTCACAGTCTGCAGGAAATCTTGAGCTGCTGAGCTTCGAACGTGAAGAAAAGATACGAACAGTTCAAATTTTAATACATGCAGTAAGAAGTTACATTAACCAGGGCAGGCTGAACACTGTGAGAATCTGACTCAAGCTTGACCTTATAACTAGTGACTGTCCTGACCCTTCTCACTATAAAAAGATCAGCTTTTACGCGATGGAATTCAGTAAAAAAGCCGTAACTATACATTTACTCTGTGGCAAATTATTTATGCGCGGCCTACACTGAAGCACAGACAAATGAGAGAAAAATTCTTCAAATTTGGCATTACTATCAGATAAAATGGGTGAATTTCTAACATGATTTTCTGCTAGGGATTAATAAAGTTCAAGTGAATGTGAATTAGACAAAATCTTTCTAAGAGAGAGACAACTTTCAAGGGATCTTAAATAAATGGTCCAGTCTGCTGACGAAAGGTCTGCTGAATAGACGGAGGCAGTCATCCTCCTCTTGGAGTCAACTCCTCTCCTCCAGTTTGCCTTCTTTACTCTCCGTTTGTCTTCTAGCATTTGCTAACCAGTGTGATGGGGCTCTTCCCTCATTCATTTAAATTCCAGATGGATTCACTGTACATTTCCTGGCAGCTGTCTCGCCTCAGAAAAAAAAAACGCACCCTGGACAAAGAGAGCGTGCAAGGGGAGGAGGAGAGTGGAGTGCCGAGTGAAGGGGGACAAAATGGAAAACATTTCCTCTTCTTTCTGTTTCTGTTTTCAGCCGCTCTCTTTCCCTTCACCCCGGGTCTAAACCCTGAACTTTAGAAAAAACCGTCCTGGTTTTCGAGGCCTTTCCCTGGAGTGGTTTGTAATAATGCTGGCTCTGTTACAGTGGAGAGTCTATGTATGCTGAACCCTTCGCTGCAGGCCCGGGACCTGCCACCCGCCTGTTTCCTAGACAGCTATACTACAACAAATCAACACAGCCAGAGAGGAGAGAGGGAGGAGGAGGGGTGGTGGGAGCAGATATGAGTTCAATTACAATAGAAAGCTATGTTTTATTATTCTTCCACCGAAGGCATATCGATCCAATTCCACAAGAGCATTGTGAAGGAAAGGAAAAGGGTGCTGTAACACTGCTTGAATGAATGAACTCCAGAGGCTTAGGCGTCGTTTAAAAGTATGGATTCATAAGATACCTGCTGAGAATTGTTAGAGAGAATCAAAGGTCTCCATATTTTACTGTGATGGATGACACCATGGAGCAGAGCGCTACAGCACCACTTTACAAACACATGTATATACTGTGAGTGCTGGTGTATATGAGAATGAAAGGAGTGTGGGAGAAGAAAGGAGCGTCTTTGAAACAGTGAAACATCCATAGCCACGAGCAAGTTAAATGATAACACAACACAGATGTCAGTCCCTATTGTGGAGAACAAAAGCCTAAGCAGCTAAGAGTGTGCAGCCAAACTAGGTCCTTCAGACTCCTTAATCACATCTCTCTCCTGGGTTTGTTTGTGTTGCCTAAATTGCTGCCTGCTAGGTCCTAACATCCCCTGTGCCACTGTTGCCACAGCAACAGAAAGCCACAAGAGCACTAAGAAGGCTTTGGATCCTACTCAGCATGTCTCCTCATCTGCACCTCCTGACAAAAGGGCCAAGCCCAGCGGGCCGACTCAGCCCCCGTCCAGTCCATATACGCCCCCATGCTCGAATCCTGTCAGCTGCACAGAGGAGGCATTACACCCGGACCGATCACCTCATTCCTCATTTTGACCCATCAGGGCAAACAAGTGCACGTCTACACAATGACGCGAGGCACCGAGCCGATCTGTAAACACTTTAAGAACATATTACATCTCCATTTAGGGCTCACTAATACCTCTGCCGGAAGATGGCATTGTGAAGGAAGTTCTCAAAAACTTTTAAAAAGACGCGATCATCACTCTCGCGCTTCTTCTCCTCCTGTGTCTTTGGGCAACCACAGCACGGGGTGTTCTCTGTTCCTGCCAGATCCGACTTGGTAGGTTTGGTGTTGTCATCCGTGTCGCCGAATTCTGATGCTGGGATCCGGATCGGGATCTTGAGTTCTGTCAAAGAAGAAACTGACATTTATTAGTCATGATCCACATTATGCATTTCTACAGCTAAGTGTTAAACATGATAAAACATGTTGAACAGCAAGTTTTACAGGTGTTTTGTTGCCTGAGGATGAAATCAGGTTGGCTGCTGTCAGTAACTTCATATTTACAAGACCAATATTTTTAAAAAAGACAACATAGTAATGCTCAATTTTCAATGCTCTTTCGTGCTGCTGGTCTTGAATAATATTGTATAATTTTTTTGTCTATTGAAGCACTGCATCTGTTGTTTGAGGTATACTAAAGCTTGGCAATACATGTAAAACTGATACAGTAAATGAAATAAAAACCACTAGACTGTTTCATCACTCTGCACTACCAAAGAGATGTTTGTCATTCAACCAATAAGGATATCTGCAAAATCGATTACTTTAAATGACAGAACAAGTGGTTTTGCTGTAGATGTAATGCAGACCTTTGGAGCAGTAGTTATGTTGGTAGAGCTCCCTGTCCTCAGGCTGCTGCTGCCAGCGGACCAGGTAGTAGGTCAGGTTTCCGTTGGGAAAGGCTGGAGGTAACCACTTCACCACTAGTTTGGTTGAGGAGTTGGTGTAGGCACGGGTGTCTTTAGGCATAGATGGCACTGAAAAATCATCAAATAAAGGCATGTTACTGTTGCGTGTTGTAGGAATTTAAGAGCGGAAGTCACCACTCTGGGACGAGGTTCTCAAAAAAGAAATGCTTTGTTTGTTTCAAGGGCTTATTTGTGCGCAGATAAGTGCTAACGCAGTGACCAAGGACAGTTGGGTGTCCAAAAGGAAGACACTTTTATATCCAAAAGTTACTATGGCGGGTGTTTATATACATGATACCAAAAGCAGTTCACACCCAGGATGATGTTTAGTGTACAGGAAGAGACAATGAGACAATTAAGATGACAACAATTACACTAAAGGACAAACAAAGACCATAACAGATTAGGATACTTACATAAAACTAGTGATCAGTAATAAGAATGCAGTCATTTTTCTATCATGTATATTCATGTCATTTCATTCGAATTGGTATTTTATTAATTTAAGTAATATTTACTCATCATAGCTTATAGTATTAACTCACCAAACCAATCAGATTAATCATTAAGTGCAGACTGAAGACTAAACTTACGGGAAGGTCGTGTGCGGATGTAAACGATATCACTCTTCGCCCCGGTAACATGCTTATCCTCCACATGCAGGGTGATGGCCTTCACAAAAATCGCATACTGTGTCCAGGGTTTGAGATGGTGAAGACTGACTTTTGGGTCAGTATTTGGGTCCTGAGGAAGATCGACATCCACCATGTGCCAGCTGTTTGAGCCACAGCCATCCTGACCGTCAAATTCAGTGATGTTCTGGAAAGGACTGAGAAAGAAATATAGAATTATGCCAAAATATCTGCACACTATAATGTTTTTTGTCTGTCATTATAGTTACACATCTAACCTTTTTTATCGATTACCTCGCTTCAAGCAAGTCATTTGTTTCATTGGGTATTAGCTCATTAAAAAGAATTGTGATATTGGAATAAACCTAGATATCAAACAATAAGTCGACCAGGTGTTATCATGATGGAAACCTTTTATTTAATTGACTTCAGATGGATTGCGATACCTGAAATCAGTGTGCCTTGCAGAAATGGCTGTTCTGTGTACTCACGCCTCTTTATAGTAGACTATGAAGCTGATATGGTCTGCATAGTCTTGTGGCTGGTAGCGCTCCCATGACAGTCTCATTGAGGTGCTTGAGGTGTAGTTGGATTTAAATTTCAAGATGTGGCTCGCACCTGTTGACAGAGCACATAAACAAAACAAGAATGACATAAAATAGCAGAATTTTCAGGCACAATAAAATGATATTTCAATCATCCGTTTCCTTGAATGCACTCACAGCTGGCTCTTTCACCGTTGTTACGGAAATCACCCCGTTCCGGCTTCACAGTTATTCCCGTTTTTTCCCACATCTTGTGGATCTCAGACATGCAGAGTTTTGGGTTCATACGGAAGAAGAGACGCCCAGTCCGAATAGTCAAGTTGTGTTCACTCCAGTCCCACAGGAACTGCAGGTGCTGGTTGTCAAAGGCGGAGAAAGCGTACAGCCTGACAACAGAAGGACATTATAAGCAAGGCACAAAAACCAACAAAGCTATTTTTAAATGTCAATATGCTAACTGGAGCTCATGACGGAAATTTGGTAATAAGCAAGTCACAGTACTCCAGCAGTCCAAGTAACACAGTAGAACACCTCCAGAATGAAGGGAATGCCTGCCATCCTCAACGGCATTCCATTAAGTGAAACTTTACCCTGAGAGAGATGACAACAAGAAGGGTGACAGGCTTTCCCATGACCCCTTTGGCCATTACAAAAAAAACTTCCCCTCATATCTGCGACTGCTGCTGATATTCTCGTATAGAGGGGACTGATAGACCTGAGACTTTCCATTTAGCCCTGCAGACACATTAACTTATCTGACCTGTCTGCAGAACTTTGTGAAACATTTTTAAAATGTTACTGCAATATCTGGAAATAGTGTCACAAGATGCCATCTAAATCCCCTCAGTCACCACACACATGCATGTGCACATTCACAGGAAGAAGAAAAAAAGAACTGCAGACTAATAGTGCAGACAAGCCGTACTTGTCCATGAGCTCCTGCCCATTGATGTAACGCAGACTCTTGAGGAAAGACAGAGAGCCAAGTGTGTGGGAGTGTCGAATCCTCACATAGCCCGTCACTGTCTGAATCAATCCCAGGAAGCGCTCCAGCTCAGACGCTATGTTATCTGAGGACAAGAGAGATAAACACGGACAAAAACACACAACACGAACAACAGAAATGTAAATCAGCAAAACAGGTGCATTAAAACATCCACAGCAAGCTACTATAGCACACCCAGATTAATTCTAAATGCAAATATCCCATTGAGCATTGAACAAGTAAGCATGGAGATTTGTTTGTGATCCATGTTGTCAACAAAGTAGTATTAAAGAATAATGTCTTAATTAGGTTAGAGGCCACCAAATAGATGTAATGTTGATTTTGTGGCCCTTATTTTGCATCTCTGCAGCTTAGATAATGCAGTGTTTCTACTTTGTCTAAATACTCTTAGCAGGTGCAGAAGAATCCAGCACTATATGATGTAGAAATACTTAGCACTACTCGCTAAAGGACTGCAGCAGCATATTGTATCCAAGACAAATATCCTGCAGAGAATTTCTAATAGTGGGATAATGCGCTTAGTTGCTGTTGATGTGGTTTAGGCCATGAAATTTACAGTTTATGTGGTGTTAAATCACGGTGACACAGCATAGATGCACTCACTTCCACGCCGAATGTTGATGTCCAGATTGCCATCAATGACGGTGCAGTCCTTTAGAGACTGAGCAGCATCCACAGAGTCAATCAAAAACGACGGGCAGATCTTATCACACAGACCGTTGCAGGCGGTACATAACATACTGTATACAGAAGAGGGGAAGGAAAACAGGGTCAAATAACAAGCAAAATCTTATGTGAACCTTTCTACCTCACCCTGAAATCATTTGTCCACTCCCTAGCTCCCAGGCATTCCAAAGGATTCAGGCAAATAAATTCACTGCATGATACAAGGTCACCTTTCACATGGAGAGTTTAATCTTTTATGGGCCCTCATCTGAACTCTGTTTCGTGAGAGAGTGACTCACTGTATCGACCTCAGAGACAAAACAGCAAGACAAGGCCAAAAAATATACAGCATCAGAGACTCCACATGGAAAGTTTGGGAATTGACTGAGGCAAAACAGGGAGGAAAGTTGAATACAAAGACGTGTTCTTATTCGAGGTTAATGTCAAACAAAGGAAAACTGAAGTGAGGGAAATGCTGAAGGCTCAGGCACTTCAGCACAAGCCTTTATTAAAGCCTTTGAGTATGTAGCTTTAAAAAAAAAAAAAAAAAAACATAAGTAAAGCAACTGCTCCCTAAACAGTCTAGGACACAGGTGTCAAAACATGTGGCCCAGGGCCAAATCTGGCCCATCAAAGGGTTCAATCTGGCCCCCGGGAAGAATTTGTGTAATGCAAAAATTACACTGAAGATATGAACAATCAAGGATTTTAAAATCATTTTAGGTCAATTCAGTCTAAAGTGGGTCAGACCAGTAAAATACTATCATAACCTATAAATAATTAAAGCTGCTCATTTTTTTCTTAGTCTTAGTGAATAAAAAAATTAAGGAAAATTACACAAGAATGTTTACATTTACAGACTAGCCTTTTAAAAAATTTGAATAACCTGAAATCTCTTAAGAGAAGTATGTGGAATTTTAATCATATCCTCCTGTTATTTAATGTTTTGTGTATTTGTAGACCCACTGTGATCTCCAAGTTGTGATTCACACGTATAAATGATAAAGTAAGGCATAATATTGTTAACATTGCACTTATTTTACTTAAGAATTTTCAGGTTGTTCATATTTACCTCCGCCAAGGAGGTAATGTTTTTGCCGGCGTTTATTTGTTTATTTGTCTGTGTGTTTGTTAGCAACTTTACAGAAAAACTACTGGATGGATTTTCTTGAAATTTTCACCACTGATAGAGAATCACCCAAGGGTGTTCCCATTAACCTTTGGTCACGATCCGGATAACAGTATACCTTGGCGGAGGTTTGCGCTCACTGAGCACTCTTGTTATTCACATTATGTTCAAGTACAATTCATAGATGTAAATTTTAATTTTTTCCATTCAAAAATTATCATCCTATTATTTATATTATTTCACTGGCCCGGCCCATTTTATACCATATTAAGCTGTATGAGGCCCTTGAACTAAAATGAGTTTCGCACCCCTGGTCTAGGACATCTGCATCCTATTTATCCAACTTGCTTTTAGTCTTTAGACCTCTTCTTTACCAAACAAACCTGTGATGGGCCCAGGCAGATCAAGTTTAGCTCAAGGATATTTTATGCAAATCAAATCATTATGCAGAAGTACACAGTCAACACAAGCTGCTTCAGCGTTGACAAGGAAAACACATACTTCTATTGGCTGAAAAATAAGCGAAGGAATCATACTTGGACTCTTCCTGTGAGAAATATGAGGGCATGATCCTTTATGTTTAACCTAAAGACCCTACTATAGTCCAATACAGAACTCAAAAAACACCACCAGTGAGTGACTGGAGAGAATGAATAATTCATTCAGTGTAAGCGCTTTGAGTTGCTAGAAAAGAAAAGTGAGTGTAAATGTAAATCTATGTGAATTCAATCCACTTTATTATTATTTATTGTTGTTGTTGTTGTTAAGACATGTAAAATCTTTATGCCATGTAAATACGAAAATATTCAAGAAGCCTTTATTTTAATAATTTATCCAGTTACTCTATAATACAACACAATATGGCATTTCAACATCATCAAGACCTCAAAAGGAAACGAGGCGTGCATATTTACCGATTAGACTCATTGCGTGTGAAGCCTGACGGGCAGTCAAGCATACATTCTCCCCCGTGGATGACAAAGTGAGTGTCTCCTGGCAGGTGTACTTGAGAGCACAGGTCCATGGTGATGCAGCGCCACCCCTCAAATATGTACGTATCTGGGGGACATTTCTGCACGCAGCGACCCTCGTGGTGGTAGTGGAGGCAGACGGCGCAGGCCATGTCACTGTCGGGTTCAGTACAGCTGCCCAGGCACTGACTGTGGCAACACTCCCCCTCGTCTGTGCAGGCATACTTGCAGTGTTTCGGGCATACTGGAGGAGACAGAGAAAGATAGGGAAGAGGTCAGTTTTTGGTTGATGTAAACAGTCTGAAAACTATTACAACAAAGTCAAGAGTGGTAAAGGTCAAAAAGATAGAAACGACGACAGAGACGTTCAGTTCAGTGAGAAAACCAAGAATGTTTGTTGGTGTGTGTCTGTCAAGGCCATTTAATATTCTAACTTTAAATGACAACAATTTGCAAAACAGCTTCTTGCCAATGCTCTTATGCTTTATTAATTCCAAGAACTCTGCCTTTAAAAGCTTAACATCTTTGTAACTTATTTTTTCTGGTGAACTGGTTGCACCGACAGAGAATTCAAAATATCTGTTGTTGTTTTGCAAAAATCAACCAAAAACAAAGGCCAGTAATCTAAACTCTTACGCCCTCTGACTACAGCTTATCAGAAAGAAATAGTGTACTTCCTTCCAGACTGTGAGAAATATCGACATAAAAATGATTGTGTGGGGTGTTTCAAATTAAGCTTGAGCAACATGAATAATAGAAGCCTCTCACTGTTTACTAAGCATCACTGAGAAACCAAAACCCATGGCAATATGTTATCAATAACTCATAGCACGTTCATGTTCCTTGGATAAGTTTGACTGAATGTGCATCCTGACAGTTTGTGAGATTGATTTCACAAATGTTGTAAATATTAAGACTAAGATTACCCAGAAGAATGATTTCAAATATAAAGATGGAGGAAAAGTAGATCTGTTGTGTTTGTTTGCAATTCTTAAGTAGTTACTGTATGCTGATGACATTTACAGTCACACAGATGAAAATGGCAAAAGACAGGCATCTGTTTTTAATGTCCAAAAACATTTTTGGTGTTGCCTATGTATAGAGGGGAATCCAGGAGAAGCAGCTGTAAAAGGAAGAAAACAGATGGCTTCCACTGCAAAATAATCTTGAGACACTGCAGACAGAGGTGTCCTAGTTTTAGATGAGTCCACACCATAAACAAAAAGTAACTGAAGTGTGGGAACTTGTGAGAATAGCTATGATGACAAAGTGATTTCTGCTAATGATTATTCCCTCTTTAGGAAGTATTTGGTTAGAAAAAGGAACTCTGGCAGAAAGGGTTTGTTTTTACTTCTTGAGGCGAAAGACAGAAAATTATCATTATTCGTGCAAAAATCTGCTGTTCATTCAAATTAGGAATGTTTCATTTGTGCCGCTTTGCCCAAACGCCTTTGTTTTGCGTCTGTATTGGGGCCTTAAGTGTTTACTATTTATTGTTATGCTCTTTGTTATCGCTGCAAGACAAATTTCCCCACAGGGGCAATAAAGATGAACTGAACTACACTGAACTGAACTGAAATAAAAGGCACAGCACTCTTGGTTCCTTAGCAACCGCCTCCTGGTGCAAAGCCAGAGCTGAAAGGAAATGTGCAAACACACACACAATCATGTACACTCAGACAAACGTACACTAACACACGTTTCAGCACTGTCATTTCAGTTTATATAATTTATATTATCAACACTGTGACACTATTACACATTACTTGTTACCAGTTTTATTCTTTCAGCCATTGTCACACCATATTTATAGGGGCATATGAACTTGATAGTGCATCTGTCACCGGTATGCATGTTCTGTACATGTTGGCATGTAAATATTATCTACCAAATAGAGACAGAAAGAGCAGCACTTGTTTATTTACTTACAGATTAAACACAAGCATCAGAACATCAGCGGTTCGCTGTGTGAATCAGTCAAGAAAATGAAGCCGGCTGCTGAACTAATCTCTTTATGAATATTTCATGTTGCTTTACAAAACATCTGTGTAGGTTAGGAACGTGATGGTGCACTACAGCAATGTTGCAGAGAAAACATATACTTCCACAATGCCAACTCCAGTTTCGTGTTACAACGGAACGAGAATGATCATTCCCGCTCCTGACAGCTTCTCAAATACTTGCCATTCTTTCTCACAAACTGAATCAAATGGTGCAGAAGAGGTGAAATGGACTATTTGGAAAATTCCTTCAGGATTCAATACAAAAGAATAAAACAATACATCCGTACTAAAAAATGTAATCTACTTTAGCAGACTTATCACAATATAAGTTTTGTTCCATACGCTGCATGACCTCAAGAATTCTAGCAATCATCTGCTGATAAAACAGAGGTTGAAACTACACAGCAGTGACTGTGTGTGAGGGTTTCACACCCTCACACAGTTCTGCCACACCAGGAGCTGACAGGCTCTGCTGTACTTTATAATTAGTGTATCTAACTTTTTTGGAGTTTGTCCAAAACAAATAGCAATGATCTTTAGAAAAAATAATAAATAAAATAAAAATACAGCATCAAATCCCAACATACACATTTTCTCATAACAGCTGTGATTTGATTGGAAATATGATGCTGACATAAGTATGTTAAAAGCATTTTCTTGGAATCCTACCAAAAGGGGGCAGCCAAAGCAAACTCTAATGAGCCTCATTGAAGGAGGTCCCTGTCTTCCACATCATTTTAACAGATTCCTCAATGAAGAGAAATTCCAAACATGCATACCTTCTGCCAGAAGAAAGGACAGGGAGGGGGAGTCTCTGCCTTAAATCCATATAAGTCGACCCGGTTTCACTGTGTGACCAAACAACTCGTGGTATCAAGGATACAATCCACTATTTATAGATGCTCCTAATGCAGCCCTATTTCCATGCTGCTACTCTCTACACATAGCTATGCAGGGCATTGTGGGTTTCCACTACTTCAAAGGAAAGGGACTACCTAACAAGGGGTTCCTCTTAAGATAAGTCATCATCATCTTTATACTCTATTGACATTAAATGTGAGCAGATAAGAGGCATCACAGGCAGACACAGAGCCTTTTCCATACTATCTCACATTAAGCAACTATTAAGTCAAATGTAGGAAAAAAGGACAGTGGAAACTAAAACTTTCACAATAATCTGAACCTGCAGAGTCAGAAATGTCAAGCTGTTAGGACTGGTGTAGGGAGGTTTATGATGTTCCTCTCATACACAGTTACACAACCCCCCTCCCTCCTGCTCTTTCCCTGAGCAAACACAGTCAGGTCAGACACCATAGCCAACCACTAGCCTGCCCTGCTGTTCACCAGAGCACTGCGACACGAGGAGTGGCCGGGTCCATTTCATCTATAGTAAATGAGACAACAGTCAGCACTGAGGAGTCTCCTTATGAGCAGCTGGTGTATCCCTACAACTGCCATTAAATACAGCAGGAGGAGGTGGCATCACTGATGGGCCACGAAACAGACAAGTGCTGTGCATTGTTTGTTTTTTGTTCTAAAGGTATCCTCTAGTCACTGGACTATGTGAAGAATCTGTAGAATGTTCCAGGCCACAGAGGATTCAAAGGAGGGAATGTTAATCCCTTGTTCCGCTGCAACAACATAACAACTACTTCAGGAATTGCTACAGAAACCTGAGAAGAAGCAGCTATTTTAGCAGTTAAGATGATCATGGAGTCAAAAAAAAAAAAAAAAAGGAACATGCAACTGGAAAAGAAAACACATGCAACAACAGTTAAACAAAAAAGTTTGCTGCAGAGAGACAGCAGGAATGAAATTTACTCCTCTGTCATAAACCACGGCATTTGGGAGAAAAAAAAAAAGAGGGGGGCATAGTCATGTGACCTACAGCCCCTCAACCATACCTTGTCTTTCCTTTCTTACTAGTCTGTATCGACAGAAACGCAGCTTCAATCTGATAACAAGACGGCTAGATTTCAACACTGCAAGAAGTGGGTGTGCACGTCTGTATGCGTGTGTGTGTGTGTGTGTGTGTGTGTGTGTGTGTGTGTGTGTGTGTGTGTGTGTGTGTGTGTGTGTGTGTGTGTAAGTAATGTAGGAGGATGGATGAGAGGGTTCAAAGTTGCATTCTCAAAGAAAGGCATTACTGTGCTTTATTGAATAAAAAACATTGGTGGTGCTTTAGAGAAAGAGAATTGCAGTGCAGCAGCATACTCTCATCTGAATGCAACTCATGTCCTCTTCTCTTTGCTGAAGCGCACACTGTATAAGCAGAATACTATACTGTTTACATTGGGAGGCTGGTGGCACATTTTCTGTCAATATGCCACTAGTATGTCTGAGGATGAGGCATAGTCTGAAAATTTTAAATAAGTATCAAGAAACAGTATAATCTCTCCAAGCTACACACAGATGTCAGCCACAGTGAAACACACAAATAGTAGGGGAAAAAGACTAGACAGATTTCATTCTTTAAAATATATCAAAGTATGTTTTCCCTTTGTCATTCCAGATAAGTAGGAAGGGTGACAGACAGTTGGGAAATCATTCATTATTCACAGTGGGGCTTGGAGTTGGGGGGGGCGTCAGGGAAAAGGAGGGTGGGGGTTAAACTGGAAGCCCTCTGCAGAACCAATAGCAGGAGTGCAGGGGAGGTGCTAATCCTGATGATTGACATGTTATTGAGTCTGGAGCAGAGATGGTAAACAAGTCCTCTCTTGAGCAGGCATTGGGAGGGGGAGTTGTAACCATAGTGATTAAGCATGGCTTTTCCACAGATTCGGAGAAACCATAAGTTAAGGGAAAACCTGAACAGACGTTGCTTACTCAACAACAATTCCTGTAAATAGTGCTGAGTCTCAACTGGAAGACCAAGTAAATAACATCATGGAACTTTACAGATGTCAGTCAGACAAATGAAAAAAAATAAATAAAATTGTAAAATTATTCCATTTGTGTGTGTGTGTGTGTGTGTGTGTGTGTGTGTGTGAGTGTGAGTGTGAGTGTGAGTGTGTGTGTGTGTGGTTGAAT
>JAQQZY010000024.1:14467629-14488607 GCA_030068375.1 Ostorhinchus rueppellii | reverse complement strand
GACTGAACTAAAATAACCCCAGCTGGAGGGGTAAAATGTTACGTGTCAGTCAAAGTTTTATGTGCAGCTCAGGAATCACACTATAAATAAATAAATAAACAAACAAACAAACATTTGCTTTAAGTGGTTTTTCCACTATGAGTGGAAAAAAAAAATAACTTAAGTAAATTCAGAAAGGTGGTGCTCAAAGTAAACCATCTCAGACAAATAAATTAACATTTCAATTCCAAGTATTACTGCTTATATTACAGTACATTACCTCACATTTTCATCTCATTTTTCCACTTTGTATCTACTGCCACTTTGATTCTCTTCATGTGTGTATGTCAATATCAGTATCAGTATCAGTCAATCCATTCTGCCTCCATCTAACAGTGTATTTGTACACAATACAGTAACTGTCATCATGGGCTTCCATGAGCTTGCACCTGTACTGGTGGATGCCAAATGCTCCTCTACAATACACTGGTGCCGATGTGTATGCTTTTGACAGATTTTTGAGCTCTGGACTGCTTTTGAGTAAACTGAAGGGCATCCGTGGCCACAAATGACTATTTAACATACTGAATCCCAAAAACAACCATGCTATAAAGGCCAGCTGAAATAAAGGGAGCCTTTTCTTTGGAATAACATCCACATGCTTTTGTTTATTCCTGGTCCTGACTTTCGCTTTCATGGATTTAATGGAGCGGTAAACTTTACAAAACTCAATTAGCAGATATATGGCTTTTGAGCTTGTGGTCACAACTGCACAAGGAACAGGGAAAAGAAGTTATAGGAACTGTGAGTAAAGACTGCCAAATGAGCAATGAAAAGTACTGGATCAGCAACAGAAGGTCCATGCACCTATTACCTCTGAAGGATTAATTCTGTAGTTGATTACCATAATGACAACTACCAGATTAAAAAACACAGTACTATGTCAGTATGCTCATACAATTGCTCTCTCTGTGAAAGTTTAATTTCCACTGTCAGTTCAGACAGTAAAGGGGCATATTTGCTTCGATGTTAATCCCATTGTCCAATATTAACAGAAAGTGAAATGACTCTAAAATTGCTGCTTTGCATAATAGAGTGTGTGATTTAACTGACTTGGATATAGAGTCCAAACTAAATGTATAGGCATTTGTGCAAAGCCACTGGTACAAAACATTTTTGCTGCGTAGCACAGCTCAGAAAGAACAATGACACCAGGTCTGCTGAGGCCACCGATGAATTAACTCATGATCTTCACAGTTCATAAAAATCAAGGGAGTAGTGTAATAGGGAGATAAAAGAGGAAAAATTCTAACTGTGAGGAAGCTTGAAACAATAAAGTACATATGTGTCTGTTGCTTGAGATCAGAGGTGCTCTGCAAATCCTTCTCCATGTGGAAAGACGACAACAGCAGCCTCAGCTCTGTGATCCTAATCAGAAAGCCTTTACTCTGAAGATGCCCACGACAGACCTAAGATGGGGAAGGATGCCAAGCAATTAACTGTAAAACCTACTGGTTCAACAGTCACGGTCTGGAAGCGTTTTAATAAGCTGGAAACTATTTCCAAAATGGTTGACGGTTCAGATGCCGACCAGGGACAAAGGCCTGCATTGTAAAGGCAAAGCGTGTATTTTTCTTCGCTGATCAAGTTTACTGCCAAGAGGCAGAAAACAGGCGACAGACCCAAAAGCAGTCACTGTTGTTTCTTACCCCATCTCCCCCACCTCCTAACACACACATACAAACACACATACACACACACACAGCCAGTCTCCTTCACCACAAAGGCAGACATGTGAGACCTCTTCCACTGAGCTATGTCAGAAAAATGCCAAGCTGCAGACCATCCCCACACTGGTCTGTCGCCAATATCCTGAATCAGTATGATAACCCTAATTTGGTCCATTTGGAGGGTAAGCACTTACATGAGAAAGTAAAGTCTGTAAAACCACCAGAGATTCCAGGAATGGGTGTGTCAGTTAGTTGACAAAAAAATGAAAGGAGAGCAAATGAAATAATGTCACAGACAAACACACTTCCCAGCATAATGGCTCTGTTGCAATTACAGACACGACAGAGACAGAGATGCTTTTCACTGGCGTCTTTATGTGTCACCCTCATATAAAGGGCCTTTTTCCATGGTTCAATTACTCAAACAAACACAAAACATACTCACTCACAAAAAGCACATGCAACAAACTGAAGGACAGATTTTCTGTTTTGTAGTTTATTATAAGATCTTGCATTGTTATGTTTCAGGATTCTTCGTCTGCGTTCAGTGGCTGGGGCTGGTGACGATTAGTTGAGGGGAAGCTTTACCACCACTTTGTCGTATATCAGGGCTGTAGGGCTATTTCTGTGACCACGGGGGTACCACACTTGTTTGATCTTGACTTTGTCTTATACAGATGTCAGTGTGCCTGTGACCTCACGGCTGGGTGGGGATATGTTGACCGCCTTTTTTTTCCCCCCTTTTCGTCTGACTTCGTTTTCACTCCTGAGTTTTTTCCTCCAGTAGCCAGCCTCTCTGGCAGGACATGACCCACCCAGCTCACACTCACTTCATAAATCTGAAGCTGCGTCTGCACTTAAAAAGAGGCCGCGGCACTGTCTTTCTTTGCCGTGCCCCGAGAGGCCGCTTCCTCCCACTGCATCAGAGCCAAGAGTTTAAACACATGCCTGTGTGCAGCATTTTCTGACACCCGCAGGCACTATGTGACACGCCGAATGCAGAGGTGTCTGTCTCCATGGCAGCACCAACGAGCATGTTGGGCAGATACATGCAAGGAAATAGCAACCCCCTTTGATATTTACATACACTCAAATGCAAAATTACAAAAGCCTAGTGTGTGCTGCTATGTGGCTTGAACAGAAGCAAATACTATTGTAGGAAATCACTTTGGTGTTTTCAATACGGCGTTGTTGAGATTTGGCAAGAGCAGAGATTTGAGTGGTGCTAAGTGTTGCAACACAAAGGTCGGTCTCCAAACAGGCAAACAAAAAAGCAGAGAGCTTCCAAAAAATGGTTAAACCCAAATTCCATGAGATTAAAAACTGTTATTAATCCTTAAATTCGAGCAGCAGTGGAGGTAGTGACTAGAAAAAGGTCACAGCCTCAAAAGCATCCCTGGTGGTCTGAAATATTTCCTTTACTTGGGCTAACATGCTTGTGTAATTACACCAGACACTTTAAGCTTTCATTTAATTAAAACACTGGCCAATGTACCACAAGGTGTAAAAACTTCACGCACATTCCCGGTCTGTGATTCTATATGTTACCTCAGC
This sequence comes from Ostorhinchus rueppellii, assembly GCA_030068375.1. Taxonomy (NCBI): domain Eukaryota; kingdom Metazoa; phylum Chordata; class Actinopteri; order Kurtiformes; family Apogonidae; genus Ostorhinchus; species Ostorhinchus rueppellii. The sequence goes on along the minus strand of JAQQZY010000024.1, from coordinate 14,485,344 downwards.
CCTGGCCAATGGAAGCAGCCGAGTTGTTTTTATGACCAGAAGGGCTCCAGAGGCACAGAATGCTAATAATACCATGGCTGCAGAGAGTAGGCCTCAGTCCAGCGTAATCTTAGTGCTCCTCTGTGTGCCAGTCATGCCAGCGGTGCCAACCAAGTGGCTCACAGTCCGACTCATCCTCGGAGTACTTAAGCACATGTACAGCAGTCCTGCTTCCAACATCATGCGAATCTGCCAGCCTGAGTTCACATTTTCACAACTATAATCCATAATGATCCAAGGAAGTGCTCCCATTGAACCCACTGCTCTCATCGCCGTACTTCAAGATGAGTTATGGATTCTCCAGCGCTAATGCCACAATTCACAGACCTTTCCACACCTCAGTAATAAAATGAAGTCTTATGCTCTATTCACTCCCACACTCTGCCTCTCTATTGCTCTCTGTGTGTCCGGGAAGCAGATTCCAGCCAGCTGAGGGTCAGCAGTAAGCTCAAAATAAGAGCAAATGTTGTCAAAGACCAAATGGTGCAATTAGGGACAAAAGAGGCATTTGGCTACAGTGGAATACACAGGAAAAATAGTCCTTGTCAAAATCTTTACATACCTACAGCAGAGTGTAAGCAGGTCAATAACATCATGTGTAAAAATAAAGAGTTAAGTTGAGGTGAGTTAAGTTAGAGCCATACCGAGAAGCTTTGCTCTTCATCTCAACTTTTTCGAGCCTCAAACAGAGTCCGATGTGGTGTGATGCCAGGACAGTCTCTGTCCACCACCGCAAAAGGAAATATCATGCTTGTAGATGTCATCCTCTCTGTTTAGCCTCAAGCTTAGTCTTCTGTTTGCTCACTGTCATTGGATCACTGTCCATTTACTTTCACTATGCAGTCACATTTAAAACTCCTTCAGACAGCTAGGAAGATGGTTCGGTTTTATACGCATGTCATGATACTCATGTTACATATGTTTATTTTACCAGAAAAATACTCAAAAAGAGGGCTTAATTTCACAGATAAGCACAGATATAAAAATGCATAAAAGTTTTGGACTTTGAGGTTTACTGTAATGGTAGATCATTTTTAACATTTGTATGTATGTGTGACAGTGCTTATGGTTATGTACTGCTTGGATCACTGGCTTGATGGAACGCTAATCACTCTTCCTAATGATTCTGATGTAAATGAAATTAGCCACTCATCAAAAAAAAAAAAATAAATAAATAAATAAATAAATAAAAAAAAAAAAGCAATGAAGCAAATGTAGGGCGAAAAAATTCTCAACACACATAAGTTTAAGCCTGAGGATACGGTTTTCTGCCGTGCAGCTGACTGGCTTTTAGACGTAGGGCAAAAACATTAACTTCGCAATATATTTCCTTAAACAAAAGCCACTTTGAATTAAATCACATGATAAGCATGCAGATGCATACATGCTGTGCATCATACATATAAGTGCCAAGAAGCAGCAACGCAAAACCTAATACGACTTCCTTCCTCTGATTCAATTTCATGATGGCGCATATCTGACTGACATTTACAATGCACACTTAGTAACTGTCAGTCCTTAAAACATATTGTTAGCCAAGAGTTGTGCAGATATGGTTGAAGAAAAAGGCTTTTGTGTTTGCACTCTGGGGTCAAATTCAATATTCACAATGCTTTATAAACAGAAAAATGTTAAAAGCATGTCTGGAATGTAAATATTCCAAAACAACCATTCAGATTCACATTCAGCCTATTGTGTTCTTTCTGAACAGGGCGTTATTTGGTTGCTGCAAAATGGAGACACAGACGATAGGAATAAAACTCTGCCATGTAAGGTAAATAAAACATAAAGCAGAAAACGCAACAGTAAAAAAGCCCTGCCTTAGTAGAAAGAGGAACAAAAGAGAAGGAACAAAAGACTTCCTAGCTTTAGTAACAGCAACAGAAGGCTAAAAAAAAGGATGTCCATTAATGAGGTGGTTGGATAAATGACAAATACAGAGCTTTTTTTAAAGAACTATTCACTAATGCATTTAACTCTTAATATCCCCCAGATCACCAGTGACCTGTTTCAGAGTTAGTGTTATAGTTGAAGCATGTTTAAAATGAGGTTATTCAAGTTGTATTTCAGCCATAAAGATGTTCCCTTTCCAATTAAGTTGAACACATAGCTGCTGCGTTACAACATGAACCATAATCCTAGCTGAGGATTAAAGTTCCATGAAAAGACTGGATGCTAAAAGGTTAAATTAGACTATCCACAGTAGGATTTTTTTGACACTTCCTGCCTCCATTCCAGACTGCTCCAAGTTTTGTTTTTTTTTTTTTGCCACAGAAAAATTGCATTTTTGATGTGAATCCATACACATATAAACAGAAAATGCTGCGGTCTCTGTATTACCATTTGAGAAAACAACAGAGAAAGCAGATGCGGACAAAAATTCCAGGGGCTTTCCTAAACAGGAGCATCGGTGTCATTACCCCACACACAGGCAGAGGAAGGGTTGGAAGATAATACCATATATTATGCAGGGAGGTAGGTGGAATGCAAAACAAGCTTTTTACAAGCAAGTACATGTCTGGTCTGGTAAAGTGCTAACAAGAGTACATATAGGACAAAATAGTGTTCCTAGGAAAGGATGAGACACAGGTTATATCCAGAAAATACACAAGTGTTGACCCTTCATTATACACTGTATAGCACTGGAATGATGGATTAGGATTTTTTCCATCAATAGCAACTGTCATAGAATTTGCAAACCACATTATAGTTCATGGAATAGGTGTAACTGAACCAGAGCAAGCGCAAACTTTGGGCCGTGGCGTGGGCTGAACAAGGAGAGACTGAGCAAATGAGCGTGAGTAATAAAAAATGAATGAGAATGGGCAGCGTTGACATGCAGGCTGCAGGCTAGTGTCTGTCATGTTTATCAGACATACACAGAGAGACGCAAATCCTGACGCAGACTCAAGTGCAAACAAGCCCCGCAAGCCCTGCTCTGTAATTGATGCACTAATGGGAGTGGGTGATGGGGGGGGGTGGCTTTGGACTGAAGGGGGACGAGTCCAGAATGTGACTTCAAAGACCTGCTGGACGCTTATCAACAAATGCGCTCTCATCAGACACGAGAGGATGGAACAGATGAAAGGAGTACTAATGCACCTCCACCCCCATCAACCCATCCATTCAGCTCCATCAACAGTAGACCTGAGGAGCCAGACTGGCCTCAATAGATGCATAGTGCAGGAGTAAAAAGCAGACACTAGTACACTAACAGCAGATGTCAATGATGTCTTACAGAATATATAATGAATAGTAGACCCTTCAATTTGGGGGCTACACATACAGCTTTAAATAAGGCCTGGGTGATAATACATTAATAAAACAATTGTGTTTTCTGCCTTCTTAATGAAAGTGTCCAAGAAAACTATAAAGGTCTATTCATCCAAAATTACAAAAATAATTTAACAAAATAATACCAATTTAAGGCTGCTTTACTAGCTTTTTCCAGTGATATCCATCTCAAGGCTAGGTGAGTGAGCCAAGTAAATCCTCTACATGGAGTAAGTCTGGGGGTGTTTTTACACCTTAAGTTAGTTTTGGTTTAGTTTTGGTTCCCGTCCCAATCATTGAATGAGTTTTTATGCTTGGCAGATTCTCCCCTTGGTTCAGTTTCTTCTTACGAAGTAAAAAAAAATAAAAAATCCAAGGAGAGCAACATGTTCACTCCACTTATTGGTCAAATGTGTCAGACAGCAGACAGGGGCATAAAGTAAATACAGGAAGCAGGTTCTGTATTAGGAACTAGTGCACATTTCTAAAAGACAAGCATCTTCCAGCTGGCTGCAATTTCTACACAAGCAAGCACAGCTGGCCTGGTCTGCCACATCCCATCCTCTATATGAAATGCATGTTGAATTCAGGAACTGTTGAGTTCAAGCTTACAGAGATCACCTCATTTGATCAGACCAAGCTTCGATCATATTACAGCCACAAATAGACTGAGTTCATTAAGAACCAAGTGGCTTCACTGTGGGTCTGCAGAGGGTTTGTCAGCCAGTCTCTATCAGGGTAGTCAAGATGCTGGGTGTGAAGGGACAGCACAACGGAAGAGGCATCAGAAATATCACCAACACAGAAGAAAAGGTGTCAAGATGGTGTGGATCAAGCAGGGGGAAGCCGTGGACCACACAGGCGACTTAAATACAAGCCGGGACTTGATCACCCCGGCTGGGTCGCCTGTGCAAGGGTTTCTGATGTTGTGAGATCTGAAACACCCAATAAATCCAGGATACATCACAGATGATGCGTCTAAGTTGCGCACTACGGTGTATATTAGAACTGGTTGGATCAGACTCAAGTGTGATTACTGTGGTTACATCTCACACAACAAACTGAACCAAGAGGGAACACATCTGAAATGGACCAAAGTCTGTTGATGTGAAAACATGTGATGTGAAATGTGTCAACTTTTACATCTTATAAAAGTTAATTTTATCCGCATCATTTGGGGGAAAAAAAAAAAAAAAAAAAAAAAGAAAATCTTCCAAAGATTTCCCAAAAATCTCAAAGATCTTATCCAAGATGTGCTGCAACAGAATGTAAGTGACAAAATATAGTTTTGTCTGTCTTTGTAACTTGGATTTTGACAGCAAAACTAGGGAATAATGACAAATCCCTTGATGGTCTCATCACAGATCTGAACTGTACAGTTTGGTAGGCCTACTGGAAAACAGTGACAAAACTGTCCTGTCACCTTACCTTGCCCGATCTCCCACCATGGTGTCACAATAATCTTTAATGTCCTGTGAGTCTAGAGCCAATTTACTGAGGATGAATGAGGATAGTGGCAGCTCCCAAGCGGCGCGGCCTTTCCCTCCCTCCAAGCAGCAGGCGGAGGTAGAGCCGCAGTGGGGAGCCCCAGAGACCTCTATATTTATCTGACACAGTAACAAGCCGCTGTCTGACTGCTGCATGGTGTAGTACAGCTGCACAGTTTTTCTTCATTTCAACCCCCTCAGCCCTCTCCCCTCTGCCCCACTGTGACCATTGATGAGGGAACCAGGGATGACCTAGCAACATGTCATCACTTTATGAGTCACTGAGTGAAAATTCATTCGCATCCAAGTATCGGGAAGTAGTGGGGGGAGGAGTAGTCTCATCCTAAAGTACTGCAAAGATACTGGAGCACACACAAGCATGTAACTGTTATCAGCAAAATGAACTTAAATGAACTAACAAGTTGACTAATGATGTCAGACATATGAGGGAAAAAAAAGATAAAATACTCAATTACAAGTACCTTTATTTAAGTATAGTAATTAAGTAGAAGTACTTGGTTGCATTCCAGTACTGTCAATAAGGAAGTAAAGACACTAAATTCTGTCACTCCAGCTTATCAGTGACACTTCACACGTTGCTGGACTTCTCTACAGGAGGGGCTATATTTCAAAGTTGAGAGCCATATTTCATCCGGGGCCACCCCGATCCTAACAAAGCACCAACTGGTGATTGCTGTGTTTGAGTGGCCCATTGAGGCGGACGGCCAAGGAGCTACCAGTCTGCCAAGAGAGCCATGCCAAGAGGGCTGGAGAAGGCAGAGGAGCCCCAACCACCTGTGCCCATTAGGCTACGTGCTGACAACTGCACTGAGCCCTGGGGATCCCACCCAAACAAGCCGAGCAAAGAGAGGAAGACAGGCACCAGGCAGGGTCAAGGTCATTTTTTAGTCACTGACAAGAAGCAGACTAGTGACATTAGATAGGTCTGCGTACTTTATAGATTGACAACACAGGGACTTATATAGGAGAGGTCATTCCTAGGGCTTGGCAGTAGCTGAAAAATGTACACAATAAAGCATTTAATTTCAGATGATACTGATAATTACTGACAACTTTTAATGACCTGGGAAAAAGCTTGAACACAAGCAGCTTCCTTGTACTTCTAGCACTTCAGTGATTATTCATCAAGACAAGCAGGTAAATAAAGCTGTAACAATAAAAGACTAATCAATAATGTGTAATTGTACCACTTAAAGTCGTATTTACTCAGGGTTACATTTCCTGTCTCATGCAGAATTGTGAAGGCTGTATGTGTAGGCTTGGCATATGCATTTAATCATTTAGTTATAATGGCCTTTAGCCTAATCAAACATTCTATCAAACATTTTTCTTACTGCTATAGATGAAGTGTCGACTGCCCGGGTCTAGTTATGCTGACTTAATCAGAACTTGAAAAAGAAAGGGTTTGAGGGGAAGTGTGTGGTTGTCATAGGCATTTCATTTAGCTGCGTAATTCATGAGATTTCCTTTGTAATTTTATGACGCCCTTTCATCTCCTCATTGTGCACATGCTTAGAAAAAGAACAGACAGCGAAACACCACTGGCACGCCAAGGCCTGCTAGATATCTCTTTTATAGATAATGCACACACACACACACACACACACACCACGCCCATGACTCATTCTGGGCTGAGCCACCGCAGGATACAATAACCGTTCTTCTGTTATTGAACAATACATTTTCTATAGTTGACATAAGACATATACCTGTTCAAACTTTGTGCATGCATGCCAGCTCATTCAGTACTAAAATCACTTCGTCACAAAACTCTCCCTACATCAAAATAAAAAAACACATCCACCAGCTACAGAACACACACTGATATGCCCTTGGGAAATGGATCTGTTTTCAAAGAAACCCTCTCACACACATTTCAGCCATGTGTGGTGGGAAAGGTAGTGGGAGTAGATCAGTTCCCCTTCTTGCCTCCTTTACCACACACACACACACACACACACACACAAACAGGGGAAAAAAATAGAGGAGCAGTGTTTCTGTGACCTCAGTGAACCTTACTAACTATTCTGGCAAAGCAGGATACTCACTCTCCTCTCTCTTCACTATGCCAGCGTACATCCTCACCTCTGCAGGAGAGATTTGTCAGCAGGAGATTTCTTTTTTTCCGCTATGGAATTAACCCATGCTCTCAGAGCTTACTTGCAGGCATGGCACATTATCTCCCATGAAGCACTGCCAAGCAAGCCCAGCAGTTAGCAAATGGCTGGCTCTGGCCTGAACTATATAGAGGGATAGAGCTGGGACAGACAGAGGCACAACTCAGGCGCCAAAGGCAGGCAGAGGTAGCAGGCATGGGTACTCATCTCTCTCACCTCACTAAGAGGCGTCACTAAGAGGCGGAGATAGCCCTCATCCTTCCTGCCATTTACAGAAGGACTGAGGGGAACCTACCACAGAGCCAGGGGGCCCTGCAGCTCTGTGAGAGGAAGTTATAGTATTCACGCAGATTTATGAATGAGTGGTGAGAGCAAAGGATGAGTCACAGCTTCTGAGTTGCACAGCCAGAAGGCAGCAGGCAGCCTATCACCAGAGGCACTGGATGGCTCAAATAGGCATCTAGCAGGCTTGAAAACACCACAAACTGGGCTGACACTTCCACAAGCACACATACAGCACATTCATAAATAAACACAAACACACACACACACACACACACACACACAGGGCAGCAGAAACACAGCTGGCAGTCAGAGTGGGCATGCACAACCTGGGCACAAGTTGAGGAAAATTTGTCAATGAAGGGGGATGGCACGTGACAGTGGCGATGGAGTATGTGTGTGTGCATTAGTGCCTGTATATTTGGATGCAAGTGTAAGTGTGTCAGTCTCTTCTGAGGCTCGGAACATGACACACAGGTCCTATTTTGGTCAATCAAGCCTATGAGAGGAAACCTAGGAAAAGAGGCCAATCTGTCAGCGCTTTGAGAGGAGTCCTTTGTAGGCCACAGAGGACAGAGGAGTCGGATAAACTCACAGCACTGACCATCAATGGACAATAAGCCCTGCTGTTCATACATGGACAATAACACACTGTATAACCATGTCATCATGAATGAACTTTACTAACTTGTAATCAAACTGAAATTATACTGAGAGAGACACTGTTTTTGACATTAAATGTTAGCAATAGCAGTAGACACGTGTCTGTGGCTTTTCATGAGTTTTACCACACTGTGCTAAAGCAGTGAGGCAAATATAATATAATGTTACAATTTTGCATTTGGGAGGAACTCAAAACAAATTAAAGCATGAGGCTAAAAGAATTCCATTCTGACCAATCACACTCGCCACTCATGCTCGAGACCTTTCGAAGTCCAAAGGCAACCAATAAAACCAATTGAGCAGAAAAACTATTTGTAGCCAAACACAGTTTTTCCCTTTACTTTAAGTGGGTTCAGGTTCTGGGTGCTCAGTAAAGAAGGTCTCTGTTTTCTGTGAATGTGCTAATATCAAGTGCTAACAGTTCCCAAGAATGACATTTATGAATGTGACCTAGATGGGAGAAAATGTGGCAAAGGCCAGGAGAGAGAAGGAGGGAGGGCTGGGATGTAAAAGGAATGCACTGAGGCAGACATATACATATACACACAACCCTATTTACAAGCCTGTTGTTGCTTGTCTTGCCCTTGGACCACTGTTTGAAAAGACATAAGCATTTGAGAACACAAAAAAGAATGAATAGCTGTCATGAAGGGAGCTTTGTCATCTTTCTCCAATGTATTTATTTCAAAGACACCACAGAGTTGTAACGCTGTGAATCAATAGTCTCCACCACTCCTGGGAAATAACAGAGATAAGGGTGAATGAACACAACTGAACAGGACAACCGTTTCTGTTTCAAGTGTTGAATGCATCCCCCTGAAGGTAGTTACAAGACAGACAGGAGCAGTAATGTGTACAGGAGGTGGGTGCCAACAGTGCACAGGCCCACTTTCCTCTTTCCCAGGGTGCTGTGGTGACCCAATGAACGGGCAAAAAAAAAAACTCAGCATGGAAGCAGAGAAGACGATGGATCTGATTATTCCATCTTTGGCCTGCTGGTGGTGGGAAGGGAGGAATGAATGAGTCTGATCAACACGAGTGCCATCTCTTTGGCATCAACACTGGCACGCTGCCTAAGCTTTGTGCAAAATGGAGCAGAGCGCAGGCGAGTAGTTCATGCCGTGTGGAAACAACGGATGTATGGGCAGTGAGTCACCATGCTCACTGTGCCCCCAGGAAAGCACCGGACTCTCAAGAGTGGAACTGGAGCTCTTTTTTGTTTCCTGTCCCTATAACCACAGGACTCTGATAAGCTTGAGAAAGTCCATTAAGTATTCAAGAGCTTCCTTGTAACGGTTGAACAAGGGCTTGGATGTTTATTAAGCTACAACAACTAACAGATGATCACATGAACCAAGCCCACCTAAGCACAACACAACACACTAAACACACTCACAAAAATATCACCAGCATTAATTCGGCTCCTTCTTTTGGCAACAAATAGCCTCTGTATGTTTGAACACACGTCATCTGCACATAAGGACTGGGCTGTGTATTTCCCCCTCTTTATCCCCTCACAACTGCAATGACTAAGCCTGCAGGAATTTCTACCTTATATACTTAAAGGGGCAGACTCATTCCATCTAACTTAAAAAAAAACATGCCTTATACCTAAAGTATCAATAAATCCACCTCTTAGCCAGCACAAAAGAAGCATAATTTCGACACAGTTCGATTTTTGTACAACTAATCTTGACAACAAGAAGTATGAGCCATTTGTCGAAGCTCTAGAAATCAATTTACAAAAGCCTCTGAGGGAAAAGAGGATTTGCATTCTGTTTTTTCTCTGATTAATTTATATTTTCTTGTCAATAACTTTGATTAAATAAATTAGCATAGTGAGCAGGGTAAGTAAGCAACAATAAAACACAAAATAAAGACATTTCTTAAATATCGCACTATATATTTAACTGGTAAACAAAGTTTAAGTAAAGGACTTGTGTCTGCTGGTTTGAACCTGCTAACCCTAGACTTGCATCCTCTAAAAAAAAAAACTGTTTTCCCCGCTGTGAAGTGGGCTTAGGTCAGAGCACTCAGACCAGAGATATCAAGTGGGTCTCTCTGGCAAGAAGGGAGTAAACACATTATCAAATGCGCAAGTTTCCTAAGCTGGCGGAGAGCTCACCCAACTGCCAGAGATGTAAAATGCTGCAGAGTTTTTTCTGAGTTCAGTACAAGGACACGCCAAGCACAGACCGTCTGTGGCACAACAGAACAGCAAGCCTCCTTAAAACATTTCACCTTACAACACAACAGCTCACACTCTAAATGCCATCTGACGCCAGAACATTTTTGGAATTCTACCTGAGTTTTGTTTGTTTTGTGACTACTGAATGTCTGAATATTAACATACAAATCTGAGGACATAATGTTCTGTAAAATAACACAACAAAGGAGGTGAGGGTTGAGAAACTAGTCCAGTGTGTATGTGAGGCTGAGCATACCATAGGTTAATATTCTATCACATAAAAGAGACATGTGAGCTATGTGAGGACTGGAGAGTGTGTGAGTGTGTGCCTCCCTGTGGAGCTATGAAGACTAACCTGCCCTGAAACTGGGCCTGGACACTGCAGCATGTTTTCCTGCTCGTCTACCTAATTGTAAAAGCCTCTTTTCTGTCTAGTTTTGGTGCAGTTCCAGGGTTAGGAGGCAAGACAGCCTGAAGCAAACACAGAGATCTTAGGAGGCTTTCAGAAGCAAGCCAGGCACTTTTTATTCCCAGGATCCACAAAACTCACAGCAAAGGGTGTGAGATGTCAAGGATTGAGCACTCGGCCAAACAAGCTGGTTAGCCACCGCTGTAGTGATGAGAGAATGCCCCCGACAAGTAAACAGTGGAGAGATATCTGACAGCGAGAGCTGTTAACAGCCCCTGATAAGCTCTGCAGAAAAGAGTGAGGTGAGAATAGAGGAGGAAACACCAGCAGAACAACTGACAAAGACAATCAGAGACTAAATCTAGGCTGGGGCTGAGTGAGGGGGGAAAAAGATGTGTATGAAGAGGGGTAAGCAGCAGGGAAGGCAGGGAGGATTTCCAAGGAAGCATGGGGGGGCGAAGAAGGAGGAGGAGCAAAAAACAAGAGGGACGAGGAGTGGAGCATTTTTTTTTTTTCCAACCCTTTAACCGCTGTGTTTTAGCAAGAGCTTGCTGTTGAGTTTGTATACTTGACATTTGTCTGACATTTCCCCTCAGTACCCCTCCTCCTCCTCTGCAAGGCTCAGGGCCTCTCCACGCATCGCTGCAGGCCACTAAAAAGCACCCAGAACCTCTACTGTTCCGATATACGCTTCCCAACACAGTCACTCCCACTCACTTCCGTCCAGCTACAGTACAGCATTTACCTGGCTTCGAGTGTCCAGCATCCACTCATATTTATTTAGATTTAGCCACAAAACCCCGTGGGAAATAGCATCAGGTCAAGGGACAAACATATGGAAAGAAGAGTTTTTGTTGTTGCTGTGTGAAGTCTAGAAGCCCCAGAGGCTAAAGTAGTAAGCTAGGCAGACAGCACTCCCTCCTCATGTAGTGTAATTAAAGAGGAGACCGGGCCGTATTGACTAGAAAACCACTGCATGCCCTTGAAGGAACATCTGTACTGGAGAAAAACAAGGCAATTATGCAGAGGGGTGGAGGGAGGAGAGAGGAATCTTAAGCAGGAAGGAGAGAGGTAGACACATCAAGCCTTCAGAAAAAAAAAAAAAAAAAAAAAAAACAGTAAGAAATGTTATCTGTGCATAAAGCCTGGAATATTAACAGACACCAAAGATCTGCTCTGCTGCTACTAACACTAGGGTTCATTCTGTCCTATTATTGCTTCAGCAACTCCTCAGTTTTTTTCCACTGTGTAACTCCCTGAAGCCCTTTATCTGCAGCCTTGAGACCTCAAGGCCCTCTAGATGAATGCATTTACCCTGACCTCGGCCTGAGCCTCGGAGAGAAGTGAACTGGTTCAAACAATACTCCTGCTCTGCCTCTCCAGTCTGACAACAACAGAGGGTTTCACCGCAAAACACTACATAGTATCTCCTGTGGGAAGAACAGACGTGGCTCGAAGGTCATAGTTTACTTTTAAAATCCCACAGATGATTCAACTCTTAAAATGCGGCATTTGGTAAATTATCTAATTCAGGAAACTACTTTACACATATTTGGTAAATACTTATATTATATCTTACATAGAAAAGACAGATCATTATCGTTTCTATTTGGATAGGCATTAATGAACACGCATAGAGCTTTACCGGGTCAGTCGGCTGTAGTGCATCTAAGAATAAACAGAGGCTGTAAACATGGTCCTACAGATACAGCTTCTGGTCACTAGGGAAAGGACGCGAGCTTGATTTCCACTATTTGTTCTGAGGGTCCCCAGGGTGAAGGAGGTTGGTGTTTGAGACTCCCAGATGACCATGGGAGCTGTACACAGGTCTCAATAGAAAATGGCCACAGGAACATTTTCCCACCATTATTTCACAAAGATGGGGGAGAAGAGAAAAAAAAAGGCCAAAAACAATCAGGATTGTGAAACATGTTTTGGTTGTCAAATCCTTAAATTCAAGGTTATCATAATATTCCTAACAGAAGAAAAATTGTATCTGCAAACCCTTGGTACCCTTCTGTACTACATGAGAGTCCGAATAGACGCATCTTTGTCATTCAGACAGCAATAGAAATGGAAGGTAACCAGTCTCTTTCAAGTGTGGCAGTGTGTTAATAGACTATGCAAAATATACAAATAAAAGGGAAATCCAGAAAACACAGCCACTGGCATCAACCACAGGAATACACCTGCATCTAAGAACCAAAGCAAGTATTGTACAAGAACCAATGATATAGCTTCTGTGTATTTTTATATTTAATACATACAGATGAAATAAAATATAAATATGTACTGAGAGAAAAATGTTTTCTGTTGCCTATTTTAACGACAGGTCTTTCAATGTTTATAGTAAACCAGTGTGTAAAGTATTGAGCCCAGTGTGTTTAAGGTCATGGCTATAGGGGTAGAACATCACAATAAATGTCTGTTATGTGTGCACTGAAAATATCTGGTTTTATACACAGCCCTGTCTCTGTGAATGAGAAAAAAGAAGGCCGTCGAATGGATCAACACCGCACTATTTTAACCATACAGCAGGGGGCGGTAAAAGCAGCACTGCCTTGGCAATATATGTTCATAAATAGTCTATTTTAGGAAAGATTATTCCACTTTATAGGCAATTTGATAAATTTAACCCATGGATAGTGTAAAAAGATGGACATAATGGCAGCTACCCATAAGCGAAGCCAAAGCAGCTCAATCTCCCTCTAGTGGTTGGCTGCAGTATAGCTCATAATGGGTCAAATCGTAGACATCCAATAGATTTTTTGCTACAGAGTATTTCGGTCTGGTTAAGTAAATTTCAGATTCAAATTAGATTTGTGTTGAAGAGGTCATTTTTATTCAGTGAAACAAAAACAACAACACCAACACGGATTCATCAGCTTCGAAGTCCAATAACTGTCAAGAATCCATCACATCCTTCTGTGATGCCTCTCAGAGCCTGATTCAGCAGACGTGGGAACGTGATGCCCCTGCCGACCAGTCACCTGATTCGCTTCCTAATGCACTTCTGACGGAGTCTTGACAGCAACTCGTCATTACAACTGTCGATCATTCACTGAGATATCAACAAATAACTTACTCAAAACAAACTGGTCAGAAATAGGAGGAGCTGAACTCACAGGAACCTCATGAGAACTACAGAAGTTGGAGTTTTTGACTTAAACTCCAGTCCAAGCCAAGGGATGATCTACATATTTCCGTGCTACCTTCAGACGCCACAACTACCATTGTCCATCTTTATTCACTGTCTCTGGTACTGACAGTGCAGCACAAACATCCATGGGTCAACGGTGTCACCCAGACATTTACATAATTTTACCCTTTGCAACTCGAGAGGAAAAGAGTCAAAAAGATTAATTCATGACAAAACTGTGATCACTCACATTTTCAACTGCATGGAAAGAATTCGCAATATGATACAGAATAACAAGTGCATTAATCAGGTTTTATGAAAGAAAATAATAAGACACTTCCACCAAAGGCCTCACCAACAACTCACTGCTGTGTTTTCAGATGTCTATTAGAACAAATTCCAAAGGTCTGAACTGCCTTCTGCAGCAGTTTTGAAGAGACAACTGATCTGGCAGTCCCTATTTCTTAAAATAAATAAATAAATAAAAATTAAAAAAAAAAAAAAAAAGACAGACAGACAGCATATGTAATGCTACTCCAAGCTGCTATACTTGTCTGGAGTGGTCTACAAATGACTGAGACAAATTTAACATAGCTGACGTCACTGAATTAATCTGAGCCTATATTTATTTTAATTTAGATAAATGATATGACCCTCTTCTGAACCGTTTAAAAAAAACTCATGACCCTACCACTGGGCCACAGTTAAACAAGGATGACCCTCCCCCAGATTCTTCAATATAACCCTTTTCATAAATGGCAAAATGTCCCTAAGGCAAATATTTAACTGACATGGTCCAGACAGGTAGACTAGCTCATTTCTTGGCAGAGGAACTTTAACCTCAACTGAGTATGCCTTTCTAATACCCAGTGCTCTATATTGCAGCCATCCCTCACTCCACAAATAGCCTGATCTAAAGACAAGGTCTCTATAATGAACAGAGAGGAAATGTTTGCACTGGCCCGTGGACAATTCTGCAGCCTGACGGAAATTAAGGAAAAACACTGCATAGATTCATGGGATTTGTTCACGAGTGAAAAAATGCACAATTTCAGAATGTTTGTAAAACTGGAAACCACCTACCAGGATCAAAGACACAACTGCGTTTACCGGACAACAATTTCACTTGATTTACTGAAAACATGTCTTGATATCCATCATGTTGTTGCTGTGTAGTGTGGAATTAAACCCCTTAGGAATTCCGTTTACCTTTCTGACACTGGTTGGATGTCCAGCAGCGGTAGTCGTAGTTGTTTTTAAAGTCCGTTCTTCTACACAGAGGGTTATCCTCCATGATGCCAGGACACACGTTGTCACACTCTTTCGCCTCCTTATTCCCATTGATAATATTGTTAGCCTGAACGTCCATAATAAGAGACCAGTCCACCGAGTCCACGTAGCAGAGCTCAGGGTTCTTCTCTATCCGAACGGCTCCCCGGGTGATGTTCCTCAGGTTGTAAAGCCCAATGTCCTTCAGGCTGGTCATCTCGTAGATCACCAGGGCATAGTCGTAGAAGAGATTGCGGCCACGGATGAGGCTCAGGTTGGGGAAGAGTGTGCTCAGGCTGGTAAGGCCAGAGACGCGAAACAGCAGCAGGTAGTCAGTGATGACGGTCAGCTTGGGGAAGCTGAGGGAGTGGAAGACCTCTTGGTGGATGTTGCTGGTCTTGTCATTGATGAGGAGGATCTGCAGGTAGCCCTCCACCACCGTGCAGTTCTCCAGCCTCCTTAACTCGCTGATCTCATTTCGGATGTCGATACTCGGACCACAGACTGTAACACAAAGGAGGACACGAGCTGTAATCACGTATATTCAAGCTGTATTCTGCAGCATTTGTAACATAAATAGTTGGAAGGCAATACAGCAATGTTACAATATAGATTAGCTCTTAGATTACTTCTGCCAAAAGATTTTAATTATATTAATCTACTTGAAGTATATAATCCTGTTAGTCAAGATGTTAAGGCTGGTATTTGGCAAACAACATGTTATCCTTATGAATAACACCGAGCTTTGAATGAGACATTGTTTGCAGTGTTAGGCCACATTTTCTTTGTGTTTTAACAGTGTGCAAAAGAATTTCATGTTTCTTCCGAGTGATTTGTCCATCAAGGGGTGACAGCCGGTTGCAAAGAAGGGATTTTTATTGTCCTTAAAGGTCACATTTTTATTACAGCTGTGAATGGGGAAAATTATTGTTTTGTGTGAAGTACCCAACATGTTGATACACCTTCGGCATCCAGTGAAATGTTTTGTCTGTCACCTCAGATAACCCCGGTGTTTGAGCAAGCGCTTGAAACCACAGCGCCTAGAGCGTCCTCCGATAACACACGCTCAGGCAGACACGCACAGGAACGACAAAGACAACATTTATTATTGATGACGATCAACTCTGCCTTTAATTGTGCCTATCAATTACTGAACACAGGAATTAATGGCTGAGGATATGCTCATAACGCCAGCATGCTTTAAATATGGAAAAGGTATTAAGCAAAAAGCTGCTAAATCCCTTATAGTGTATTGTGTTTGTGTTCAATTAATCCAACACTGAATGATTTATATCATTACAGAATGGGGTGATCTTGTAGCTAACAGGTTACATTTTAATTTTAACTGTTTAAAAGGTTGAACAATGAGCACAGGGAAAGCTTTGACATATGACCTCCTTGGTTAAACCTGTTATGTTCTTACAGAGGCTTAAGATGTGGTCACAGCAAGCAACACTGTCAAAGGGTCAGCGCAATAAGATAAACAGACATGTCTTCAATAACAACGCCTTATGACTTAGCACATGGGGGATAAAACAAAGAGCTAAACTGTTTTTAGTCCAATATAAATGAAGTGGCACCAGACTGTGCGTCAAACAAAAGAGAAACTGGGGGAGAATTTACAGAAATACAGTAAATGTGACTTGTTTTGGGGACATATTCTCCCATAGGATGCGTACGTGCTCTCAAAATGTCCTTGTGAGTAAATTAACTCCACTTCAGTAGCAACAAAAAAAGGGAATGTTTGATGTTCTTTGTTTCAGCGATTCTGCCAAAAATAGAAGCTGCATTGTTTATTGGGATGAATGGGCTATATTTGCTCCTGTCAGGGTGTTACACTTCTCCAAATTTAGAACGGAAATGATTACTCCAGTAGAAAATAGTATTTGCTTTCTCCAATCAACACCAATGCCCCTGGGCTCCACTTGTGAGCCATCAAGCTGCATGTCTTCTTTGTTTCATTGAGAATTTTCTTCCAGCTTCTCCAGCAGCCGGAGAGAGCGAGGGAGGAGGGGTGGAGCCACTCAAACACAAAGACTAATTTGTTTGTTAGTAAAGAGAAACTCTAGGCCTCACTTCCTGATGAGGGCATTAATAAAATCAGGGGGCGTCCGGCCAGAGAAATGGTGGGGGCAAAGAGATACTGTGGCAGGAGATAAGGTTTCTGCCAAACATAGCTATCGGAGGCCATGCCCTTAGTGTTAAACCATGACAAATAGAAACTGCTAAATGCGTTATATGTATTTCTGGGAGATGAATAGAACACCTGTACTTGTTTCTGCATCTTAAAAAGTATTTTAGCATCACGTCTTTGCTGAAATTGACGTATACTCCAAGAGAGGCAGAAAACAGACAAAGGGTAAAAAAAAAAAAAAAAGGACAGAGGAAAGAAAGGAGAAAAATCTGTCCTTTGTGATTCCGTTGTTCTACTCATTAGGCACGTTAAGCACCAGGAATTCCAGTCATTTCCTTAGAAAAGGATTGAGTAGGATGTTGTCTCAAACTAAGCCTCCAAGTTTCTCTAATTCTTGCCAGTCAATCCATTTGTTGCAGAGATAACAATGCTTATACGGTTTACATTCCAAATCTGTTATTCAGCATTACATAAACATCTACAAGACAGGGAAGAAATGGAAGCACAGACAGTGATGATCTAGGAGTGATGTGAGAATTTCAGCACCAGCATTCACAGAAGACGATAAGCCTGCATATATGTGTCTGTTTCTGCCTCCTCTCTCTTTGCTCTTCGCAGTGCTGAGTAAACACACATATCTCCACAGTGTAATAGGATCCATCGGCTCATGTTTATGATTGATAAACCTGGCCCT
>JAQQZY010000024.1:14452719-14467529 GCA_030068375.1 Ostorhinchus rueppellii | reverse complement strand
GTGCTGAGTAAACACACATATCTCCACAGTGTAATAGGATCCATCGGCTCATGTTTATGATTGATAAACCTGGCCCTGGCCCTCCACGGAAATGTCATCACACAAACACATACATGCACAACTGCACACAGTCAAACAGACCCTTTGTACATTTACGCAGATTAAGCCAAGGATAACCACCACTGTTTACCTTAACTTCATATAAAATCTGATTAAGATTCACTAAACATATATTATACATAAATAAATCTAATCTCACTTTGGGTTGACTAAAACACAAGATTGAAATCTGGACTCTCAGACCACATGCCGTGCTGTTTATCAGAGGCCACAGACAGAGCATTTAGGGAAAACACATAATTGTATCCTTTTTCCACACATCCAACTGCAAACTCCAGGAAGGTTATTAGGAAGATTACTGCCTCCCAACTTCACTTAAAAGTATTTCGGAGATTTTTTCCATTCCTGACTTAAGACAAAAACCTGTACAGTTTAGTGCCACAAGAATGCACATGATGATAATAAAGATGCATCAGATATTTTTCAAATGATTTGCATTTTCCAGTTGTATCTCAGATTTAGCTCCAGCCTCCTGCATCAAACCATCAAATTTGCATATAAGAGGTGGGTGCTTTTATGAAACTGGGGACATTTTGGTACCTGGCACTTTGCCAGCTTTTTTAGACCCAGTAATAAGAGACATTTAAACATATTTTCCCCATGGATGTACCTAATAATGACCTCAGATGAATGCAAAAACATTATACTCTTGCTCTGAGCCATCCCAAAATTAATGAATTTTTAATCAAATATTGGGGCCAAAAATAGGTAAAAATAAAGACTTTGTTAAATTTGACAATACTAGTGTTTTTTTCTAATCCAGACATGTGGGTTTTTTAATGAATCGGCAGGCTCATTCCATGTTTCATGTGAAACCCATTGTGTCCAGTCACATTACATGCAGAACCTGCCCCTTCAAACACATATAAATCACAAACGATTTTACAACGGCGGTTGTTTTTGGAAAACAACCTGCCTTGCGCAATTAGTTCTATTACCAAAATGTAAATGTGAGAGAGTAAAAAGATTTTCAAAAAAATAGTGGCGTGTAGTATTTTTATGTCCTTTTGTCTGTGTTACATACAGATATTTGTACTAAAAATAATGTAAAATAATATTAAAAACATGTTTTTTTCTGAAAAATAGTTTCTCTTTTTATCTCAGTAAGTATTTATTTTTAAAATAGACCCGAAGTGCTTCCAAACTTGCTTCATAACATTAGTCTACATCTTGTTTGAATTTTTAGACCCCATGTCCTGTTTTTAGGACCAACTTCATAGAAGCACCCTGGTACAATATTACACTGTATAACCTATGTGCAATTAAACACAGGTAAATATAATATAATGCTATTCTTTAAGTCGTAACAACCAGTATTAGCGTCACACCTTCCGCTAAAACCCAGCTCTAGTTGCAGCAATGACGGAGCTGGTCACTGTAGTCAGAACCCGTCACACCTGCCACATCATCTGGTCCTAATCCCCAACATACTGGAAGTCATCTGACCAGAGGTCTGGTGGGCCACTTCCCTTCAGCGGACTTTACATCAAACATTGTGACTCACATAACACATACCCCAGAGGCAGAATGTAACTAAGCGCATTTATGCAAGTACTGCAAATATTTGAAGCGGGTTACTCGTAATTTGTTTGATCATTCTAATTTTTTTCACCTTATATTCCAATATACAGAGAGGTTACTAAGTCTACTCCAAGATACTGGTTACTTTGCATTATTCATATTATTAATAACAAAATCAATAAAATAAACACTAAATTATAGATGAATAAATTAATGCAGCAATTTAATAGAACCTGGTATTATGTTATTGTGTAAATGACTGTACTGCACTTTTACTTTTCACATTTTAAATATATTTTGATATTAATACTTTTGCATCTTTTGTAAAATTTTAAATACAGGACTTGTAACTTGTATTTTTATGCTATTGTATTAATACTTTGTCTGTATTAAGTGCTTTCTCACCCACTGGACACCCCAAAAAATACAAACTTGCCTTCACATAATAAGATTCTTGCTCCTTTAATAGTTGTAACCTAAAATATGTCACCAGTGCCGCTACAAATATGACATTATGAACAAAAACAGACATTTGGTCATTTAAAACTAAAATTTGCTTTCTTGTGTGCCCATTCCACCAAAACAATACATTTCCTAACAACACTTTCTCTGTTAAATTATATGCAAGTATAGAGGTGATTGAATAGGCTAATGCCCCTGTGTTCATCCTATGTCTATTTGTTTGGATAATGTCTATATCATCATTCTGTGTATTTTTTAAATTTTTATTTTATAGTGAACAAGTGATATATTAATGTTGACTGTTTTAGGTCTTGTTCTGTCACCTGCCTAAGGACTGGAGATGAAAAGTAGTTATTTTTACCAACTCTGGCACATTTACATGGGTGTATTTTTTATACAACAATGTTCATAAAAATGCATGGTCCCTATTAAATAAACCAATAAAATAAATAAATATTTTACAGATTTACAGTCGCTGAATATCCTCTACTCAGATAAGGGAGATTCATCACAATAAATACATTTTTAACAAAAAGAGAGAAATCTTATTCTGTAAAATGTAGGGAGAGTTCTATAATAGCTTAAAATTACATCTGGAAAGTACCTTCTCCCATCAACCAACAGCCAAATCCCTATGAAGACTCACTGATTGTGGTTTAAGACTGAGGGGGAGAAATCATTACGTGCAAGAAGCAAACGTTTGTAACTTTTAATGGATTTATGACAAACAAGTCGCTCTATATCACATATGAAATCATTACATCTATGTGCTTTCAGCAACTTCTACAGCTCATCAGAAAAACCATAAATAACAGAAGGATTACTGGATAACATGGAAGGGCTTTCTCACTAAGAATCTGGAAACACCTCAGAGAATAATCTTTGGCTGATGGATTCCTCATTCAGGACAGACATTCAGTTCTTGATGAACAGCTTTCAACTGATGTAGTGAGTGCCATCCATTAGAAGAGCTAACATTTGCAATCATCTCACAAATTGTACAATACTCCATGGGCCATTAAACCGGCAGCCTATGATGATGTATGTACGGTTGGCCAGAGACTGCATTTGAGCAAATCTAATGACGGGCCACTTGAAATAAAGTGTTTAATTAAGCATTGTAAACCTCAGCTGGCAGCCTGGAGGAGCTGTAGGATAGCATAGCATTTGACTACAGTCTCACAAACTAGCCCAGTGACACACTTTCACATCCTTACACAGGGGCACGCCACTGACTCAGACTGTCACGCTGAGTCCTGCTGCAGCACACCCAGAGCTGCACAATAAACGCACACAAACACAATCGTACACACACCATAGGGCTATGAACACTGACTGTGCTTTATCGCCAGGGGTGAGACAAGGCATTCCTGCACTGAGCCAAACCGGGAGCAGGGGGGAAGGGAAAGCATGGGGGGGGGGTGTAGCCATATAGCCCCGGTCACAAGACATAGTGGGGCACCTTGGAGTAGAGTGACAGCAGTCATATCTGAGCCGCTTGCCCTGTCACGACAAGGGAAGCTTAACTGCAATATGCCATACCCCAAAGGGAAAGGTAGGAGGAGGGCCTGTCACACACAATGCTCGCTGACGTTTGATTATTTATGCCGCCATTCAAGTTTTCCGCAGCAACATGTCCTTTCATAAATAACTGAACAGGAACACTGGTGTACCCTCATGGAATGGGACAGAGGGTGCCTGTACTCACACAACCCCTGCGCCAATGTTGTCGGTGACATATCTATTTATAACTCTAATAGTAGTGGTGCCAAGTGATGAAGTCAAGTGAGAGAGTGCATCGGTCTACACAGGAGACCGCTTCCATGTGAACAGCAAAAGCCAATAAAATGGTTCACAAACTCTCTGCTCTCCCAATCAACAAAACCAAGTCTGTTTCCCTGGCAAGTGTATTTTTGCACATTCTATTTCCAAACACCAAGTCTCGATCTCCTTTTCAGAGACTTGTTTGCTGCATACTTGGAGGCCGTGCTGTAAAGAGTGTAGTGTGGTGAGAATTAAAAGAGAGCTACATTAAATTTTATTGGTGTGGACACATTATTGAAATGAAAACAGAAAAAAAAAAGTTCAATCTTTAATTGGGCACTTGAGTTATCTGTGTTGGCTTTTCCATGAAGTGATAATAGAAGCTGGAAACTCTGACACTACACAGCCACAGTGAAGTAAACATCAGTCTCAAGTGATAAACTGGTGAAATGCATCGCTGTCTTCATATTCAGTGAAGCCTTTGAACTCTTTGTTCTGGAGGGGCTGATGTATTATACACCACTGATCATCAGGATCTAAAAGCAACCACTTGTCTACCAGCCCCCAACTGCATCCATGGGTGTCGGTGTATCTCAGAAGGGTGCAAAACAACGCACCCCCGCATAGCTGTGGTCTGACAACTGGTCAATAGGACTGAATAAAGTTTTTTCTCCTATTTTGATGCAAATAAAGGTCAGTCTCGTGTCTCCTTCTCATGTCCTCAGTCGTCTCTGCCATCCAACATGTCACCTCAGGACAAACAAGTCAGTAGAAAAGTGATGTGCACAGAAAATATGCAAATAAATAGAGCTACAAAAGTTAAACACACTCTCACTGTCTTTGAGTTCAAGGAGGAATGTCTTAAAAGTTGACGGACCAGCAGGAAATGATCAATATCTAGTGTTTTGCCATCAAACATTTCAAACCACATCTGATTTTTGACACAAAAAAAATGCAGAGAAACAAAGAACAATGTTCTGAACTACAACATAATTCTTCCAGTTGCACAAGCCACATTCTTTCCCTGTCTAAACTATAGCAAACATAACAAAAGCCTTTCACGTGGTTTTCTGCCTTATTCTGTATAATACTAAAGTTCACAAACAAAAAGGTGAATCAGCTGAAAAAAAACCTCCATATAGCTATATAACACTGTCTTGTAGTAACTTCTTGTGGACAAATTCAATAATTTCTTTTAATTTTTAACAAAATACAGCTACAAAATAGTTGTAGTGCCTGGACACCCAGGCTGAGTGATATGACTAATGAAAAAGGGATGCAAAGCTCAGTGGCCCTCATTGATTCCCATTTGTTCTATTTTAGCAATGGCAAAAAGCAGGCCTGATTTCCGCTGCTCTTTTATAGCCAGTAGATTAGATAATATAAAAGTACACTGGATTAGATGAGCACATTTAAACTGTCTTTTCTGGAGTGTTTAGGGTCACATTTAAAATTGTAAACCATAAAACACAACATTCAAGATTTTACAGCAAAGGTAATAAATATATACCTATATCCATACACATGAAAGCTTGTGACACTTTTATGTTAAGTTTTAACTTGAAATTCAAAGATTTATGTTTTGTGTAGTGTAGAGAGACGTAAGAACATACATCTGCACTATACTACATGTAACATTATAATACACACAAAAAGAACTAAAGAAAAAAGCTTTTGGAAAACACTTTACAGAAGTAAAAAAATAAAAGGTTTAAATTTTAAAATACATGCTTTTTATTCAAATGTTTTATATTATTATTAATTATTATTATTATTATTATTATTATTATTATTATTATGTGTCTAAGCTGATAAGTGCATGTTTGTTTTTACACACATATTTGTTGTGTTTTCTCAGTGTGATGGTGTCAGGAACAGACTGGAAAAACTCGCTTGATACGTTTATTATCATTGCATGGTTTAATACAGCTCACTTGTATGTTTTTATTTTTAATGAGGAGTATTTCTGATATTCGGCCAGTAAACCGTATTTCCACTTTATTCTTTATTCTGACTGTGTTTGGGGATGGAAAGCTTTGACTGATGACGGTTGTTTCTGCGCATGCAGCGACGCCACACTACGAAATGCAAAATGGCCACATGGTCGTAGTAACCTTCAGCACTGATCCCTGAATTCATCCTCTGATTTCTGGATGTCTAACGGGAAGATTACGGCGATGAGAGCTCGATCGGTCTCCTTGTTTTGAACGAACAGCGATGCTCCGTTAAATATGCTGATCCTGGGTTGGAAAGGCTCAGACTTTGGCTGGATGTGTCCACCTTATGACGGTGAACCACATGGTCTTCTAATAGATGACAGGCACACGTCGGTGCGCTTAAACCATACTTCTACTGGACATCCAAGCCCTACTAGAAAAAACATTTCACCTTATTTGATTTGATTTGAATCATTTTGACACATACTAACCCCAGGAGATCTGCTGCACAAGAGGTGAAAACAGGCTCTAATGCCCCTGTGTAAAAGGCCTTCAACTATTTAGACGAGCAACTTAAAGGCAAAACATTACTAAATAAATAAATAGATAAATAAAAAATACTTACTTTCTCCATATGTGGACCATATGCAGAAACTGGAGACAGACAGCATCAAACCCCAAAACAAGGTCGGGCTACACATCGGTGTGTCAGATCTCATGTTCCTGAACATTATTCACCTCTCCCCCCCAAAAAAGGCAGGATGATGAAGTTATGCCAGCTATTAAAAAGATCCTCAGTGTGAAAAAATGTTTAAAAATATAAAATAAAACAAAAATAAAATAAATAAACCTGTCTAGCCTAAACAGGCTACTCTGGTGCACTGCAAATGCGTGGTTGCAAGTCCACCAGGATTTTCTCTAAAAATATAAATATTTATCTACAAAGTGTTACAATAAGGGTTTTAAAGGGAGAAGGGGAGGGGGGGACAAAACTGAAACAGTTCGCTATTTTTCCCAATCACAGGGTACTTTGACGTCGGCTGGTATGGCACACAAGCCAGTGATTTTTCTGGATAAATGATGGTAATCCCCATCTTCAGTCTCCATCTCTTGAAAACAGCAGTGTGCGTACAGTGCGTCCAGGCCCGGGAGTAAGAATCCAAATAATAAAAAAGCTTAGTATTAGTAGCCGGTTCCAGCCAAATAAATTAACGCCAGTGTTGCTCTCAAGAATCCCCCGTGTGAATGACTCCGTATGAGGGGAGGAGGGGGCAAGAAAACACGTCCAGATCCACAGGGGTGGTGGCTGGGAGGCTGGAAAATGAATGAAAAACCTTCTCTTTTTTGCCTATGCCATTCAGCCCGCACAGGATCCCGATCCCCCAACAAGCAGCCCTGGCCCGGAGTGAAGAGTCGTCTTTTAAACCAATTTTCCAGCTCCTCGGGTCGGACTTATCTGCGCCGTCAGTCGGGATTTGCAGCTGAAAGAAAACACCAGACTTGTGCCACGCAAGAGAATGGGTCTCCAGCTCTCCACAGCTAGACGACCTCGGCTAGGGTGGGAGGGAGAATATGTCCAAGGAGCTGCCCTTTAAGAGTGGCCTTTGTTTCTGCCTCGATCCTCTTTGGGAAGAGAAAATAAAAGCGAAAGCCCGGTGTAATATCCAGAGGCTGAAATCCGACGGTTCGCCCTCGGTGAACGCAGGCTGTGGGTCTCCGCTCCTACGTGGAATCTCTGCTGTAAACAAGAGTCGGCTTCTCTCACACTGAAACACATAGTGTTACGGATAAGGTGGCCGGGAGGGAGGCGGAAAACCCGGACTGGATCAGGACGCAGGGATCGGCGCAACCTCACGACACGCCAAATAACACGCACATGAGAGCGCGCGGTGTGCACTGGTGTGTCCTCACTTTGGATTAGCTCCGGAAGTGTCCGTGGATTTCTCATTAGACACAGCTCCTCTAGTTCTAACATTTTCATCCGTGGATCTCTGGAATGGCCCTTTGTTTTATACAAGGATGTTCCCTTTTTCCAGAAGTAGAACAAAACCCTTGCATTATTAGACCACATGTACACAGTAAGAGTAAAAAAAAAAAAAGTGTCAGTTTAACTCTTAGAGTTGAATTTAACTCTGTTTCAGCTAACATTTGGTCCCACTCAAAATTAGAGTAAATTTTACTCTATGGCCAGTGTCAAATTTTCAGAGTTAATTCTATTCAATTCAATGTCAAAATTAACAATGAAATGTGTAAAAATATTTAACATTGTGGTGCTTTCACACTGCTAGAGTCATAGGATTACACTTTATAGAGCTATTTTTATTCCAGATTTAGTTAAATGACTAATGTTTTACTGTTTATTACTCTGCAGTGTTATTTTCTTCATTAGATTGCACCTTGTGCTAATATTGAAGCTACGTAGAATTGCAGAGGTTTCAGAGTTGGGAGTGAAGAAAAATGTAAGTTTGTTCTATGAGTTCTAATCACCCTAGAATGTGCTTTTCTTTTGTTGGAGTAAAGTTTTCCCAAGTTGTATTACAATAAATGTTTTATAGTGGCAGTCAGGTTTGGTTTTGTTCTGTTACAGGTTTGACCAATGGTGTCATATTAATAATAAAAAAAAAAGATAACATTAAAAAGAACAATAAATATTCTAAAACAGACAAATTAACCTAAATAAACATTAAAACAAAACCCCCTTGAGCCCCTGCACATAAAATAGAACATAATGAGAAAAATGTCCAGTACCCACAATGCAATGCAACAGACTGGCACTAATCATCACTCTGTAGAGTTGAATTTGACACTGCATCTGTGCAGAACTTTACACTGACTTTTAACTCTACCGTTAGAGCTGGCTCACTCTGCATAGAGCTATAAATACTCCTTCTAGGTTGACTCTGAAATATTGACACTGCATTTTTTACTGTGTGTCTCCTTTTATTCAGACACAGATTGGCTGGTTCTTAACCCATAAAGATTACTTTTGTGACAGTTCCCAAATATATTTTTCTGTTTTTAACCTTACTTAACTGATTTGTCATCATTTATTCTTATATTATGCTCTGGGTTTTGAATTTTTAACCCATGAAAACCCCAACAGCTACTAGCATCCAAAGTATCTACTGATCTGAAATGTTTAATACTGTAAATTCTGCACCAATAAACCTACCTATATGTTGAAATAACTGATGTAAAATACAGTTTGTCATCTTTGTATGGTCATCAGATACAACCTATTTGGACGACAACACGGTCATCTTCTACAACATTCATTCACCATAAAACTCGTGGAGTTCAATCAATAACAGTAGATGGACTCATTCATTTTTACATTCTGTTAAAAAAAAAAAAAGAAAATTAAATGATGAAAATACATTTACAAACTATCCTTGCACAAAAAATGTGAATCACCTGAATAACCACAAACAACCTGAAAACTAAAGAGAAATAAGCCCAGTCTGAACTAAATTTATCAGTTACACATGTAGAGATCACAGTGGATCAACAACAGCACAAAAACATTTAGAAACAGGCAAATGAGATGAAAACTCAAATCCAAACAACTTGTCGAGACTCAGTGACACCATCGACTGTTAGTGTCTTTTTTTGTACTTTGCAAATTCATCCCATGGGCTGGACCGGACCTTTTGATGAGCTGGTTTTGTTTGACACCCCTGTCCTAAAATATGTGTGTCTTATGGTTTTTTATCAACTAGGAAATGTCAGCCACTATTGTTGGAGCCTAAGCCTATCAGAGACCCCAGATGACCCGGATTAACTGTCCTTTAAGCTGTCAAAGCCTTTATTATGTCCCATGGATTTATCTAATTATAGTGGAGGAGGGGGGTGAGTTATCGGCATGGCACTGGGCTACAAGTAAAAATTTTTCCAAAGTAAAATTTTACCAACTTTAGGTCATACTAGTACGTGGGTGTTGTTGTGAAGACACAGAATTGGGTCAAAATGTGAAATTCTATGAACGTTCCTATAAATGAATGATTTACTCCAGTGGAATGTTTGTTTCTGTGCTTCCTGTTCTACATCCAAGCACTGACTGCATGTTACTCATCAAATTCCTTCTAGGGTAAAATTTGTAAATCTAGCATATAAATGTACATAAAACCTATGTGTAATAATTCTTTATCATATATCTTAACCAGCCAGCACTTGTGTCATTTCTTTTCCAATCTGTTTTGTCAAAGTCAGATTTCGAATGTTATTCCTAAAGCTGTTATCCTCCAAAAACCTGCAGACCAAGGTAGTACTGACGTGGTGCATACTAAAGAGCCAACGCACAACTTCTGGATTAAGTGTCTCAGCTATAAAATGTAAGGAAATCGTGTTGGTTTTCCACAGTCCAAGATGATCTCCTCAAATGTCATGTTTCATGTTCCATCAAATGTCATAACCAAAGAAAAGAACAGAAAAGAAAGGAATGGGGGTAAATCAATAAAGAAAAGTTAAATATACAGAAAAATTCATTTGGGAACTGCCACAAAAGTATCACTGGGTCTTAAAGAAAGAAAGAAAGACAGAAAGACAGAAAGAAAGAAAGAAAGAAAGAAAGAAAGAAAGAAAGAAAGAAAGAAAGAAAGAAAGAAAGAAAGAAAGAAAGAAAATTTATAGTACATATTCTTAAACATGTCTGTGTAATAAATGTTTGATTCTTGTAAGACGTATTCCTGTTCTTTGAAGTAAAACTATGAATACCACACTGTGAAAATAGTCCAGTAAATGTAGAGATTTGCATTTAAAACATCACTTCAGTAAAAATATATCAGTATTCTAATAAAAAAAATTACTTTAACTATGAAATAAAATCATTCCTGTCAGTGTTTTATTATATATTTGGGTTTTGAGTCATGTTAATGCTGCATTTTTCCACTGTAAATATTTATGGTTGAGCTTGTTTAAAGCACTAAAGTACAACAAGGCATGATATTTTATAAGGTCAGCGTGTTTTTATAGCATCACTGCACTGTTACAAACACACTTCTTTGAAAAGTCAGCTTTTTATAAGCGGAGAAAAACATGTCTGTCTTCAGCTTTGGGACAATACATTTTCACACTAATCCAAGAGGAATTATTTTATTCAAAAATGTACGTGAATTTACCTGAACATGAATCAGATCAATTATTGTTGTCTGAAAAGTAAAGCTGTCACATGTGTGTAGTAGGGTAGATGTAGTGGTCAAGATAAAACAGAAAAACTCAAGTAAAAGTACAAGTACATCATATTTGGATGTGTCTGGATACTTATCTTATCTTATCTTATCTTATCTTATCTTATCTTATCTTACCTTATCTTATCTGATCTGATCTAGTCATTATTTCTTCAATTTCCAAAACGATACCTATCAGCTCCATTGACTTTTCTTTCTTTAATAAGTGGTTTAAACAGAAAGGCAGCAGGAAAAAAATTAAACAAAACAAAAACTATTACTACAGTCTGAGGTTTCTCAAATACACAACCACTGTATTTAACCACCAGTATCTTAAATGCAATAAAGAAATTAAATCAACCTGGAAATCATTTCAGAAGGATTTCAACAGCAAGCTATGCATAATCACATAGAATAGAATAGAATAGAATAGAATAGAATAGAATAGAATAGAATAGAATAGAATATGTCCAGCAGTCACATGATATTCTAAATTGCAACATCAAAACAATTCAAAAAAGTATGCACAGGTATATATCATTATACAGCCTGCATTTAATATAAAAAGTACCATAGTAGAAAGAATCCAATGAAATAAAAGGATCTTAAAATTAAGATAAAATAAAATCATTATTACACACAATCCAGTCCTGATGGTGGTGGGGATGACATCAGAGGGTTTTTTTAAAACAATATTCACTTAAGTTTTAGAAAAAAAAAAATACTTCACATCCTTCTGTTAATTTGATATTGAATTAATAACGGATTGAAATGTGTTTAATTTTTATTATAAGAATAAAATCATTTATGTTACTGCAGTGGCCTATGTAAGAGGAATGGGCCAATTTAAAGTACACAAGCAAATAAATCAAACAATATACAATCGCATGTGGAATCTGCATGAAAAGTTGTTTCTATTAGTGTAAATAATTGTTGTGTAAAAACAGTAAAAGTCTGGTCTGGGATCTGAGTTGGAGTCGGAACTTTGAGTACCATTAAGTCTATTTTGTGCACTGGAGCTATACCATAGGTTATGCTGCACATCATCGTCACAGGCCGGAAGTAAAACCTGATCTGGATCTTCATTGTGTCTGGGACTGGCAGGTCTGCTTTTATCGTTCATTCATCCCTTACGTGCAGCAGCGGCGGCGGCGGCGGCGGCGCAGTGTGAGATGGGCGTCACTCATTCAGTTCCGGGCGCAGTTTTATTAATTATCACCGATGATTTAGAACCAACTGCTGTTCATTTAGGAGATAATAACCAATCCGACAGTATTTCTTCTTTTTTATTTATTTATTTATTTATTTGAAGGCTATTACTTGTTAAACGCACAACTGTAAAATGTGATGTTGCATTAAACTCAGCTTACTCTCAACTTATGGATGTCAACCCTTTCCATGTTAAAAACTGGTATTTCATTTATCTTAATTATTTGAATACAGTTGTCATGTTGTGTTATTTTGTTCGGTATTGTTCGTTTGTTTTATTATACCATTATTCTCAAGCAATTTTTTATGATGATATAATTGATAGACTTTTATATTTATATTATAAAAAAAAAAAACAAAAAAAAACAAAGAGAGGCTTTATTTTAGACTACAGCCTACTTTAATTGCTACTTATTCGTGAATTTATACTTTAAATTAGCCTGATAAATTCTATGTTTATCCTCATTGTTAAAATATAAGTACTTGCTTTACGTTTTAGTAATTTGTTAATAATAATAATGATATTATAATACCATTAAAACGTCTGCGTTTACAGTTTCCTAAAGCATGAAGTACATTTTTGGAACAAACTTACTATGGAGTTCTCATTGCCACAAAGAAGGGGACAAAAGTGTCTAATTCAATGGGAGTATTGTTACATGTGTGACCAATCCTGTTTGTTTTCTGCTAGTTTCGTAGTTCTTCACATTCAGGTTTATACTGTTTGCGTCTTTTTTATGTTAAAGTGTCGCCCTCTGCTGTTGTAAAAGTGGCATTGGAGTTGCAATGCACGCTTTACTGATCATATAAGTCAAAACATATGAGCAGAAGTAACAAACATTCTTTAATGTGTAAAGTTAAGACTTGTTAAGTTCATTTTTAAGACCTCGAAGTATTTTTTGTGGTGAATTTTCCTCTACATTGATGCTTTTCTAAGGGATTTATTACCAGTTATTATTAGAATATTATCCTCTGCACTTTTTATTTTTCAGTGAAAATCAGGACTCTTCCAGCATTTAATTTACTCATCATGGATGTTTTCAGAAAATCTCAGTGTAAACTCAAATGTTATCAAATCAAAATGCAGAAACCTGAAGAAAAAGCTACTTTTTCATAAAAAATATATCATTAAATGAACATCAAAACAAGTGTCTAGAACAGGGGTGGGCAATCCTGGTCCTCGAGGGCTGGTATCCTGCATGTTTTAGATGCGTCCCTCTCCTAACACACCTGGTTCAAATGATGAGCTCTCAATCAAGCTCTGCAGAAGCCTGATAACGACCGTCAGGTGTGCTGGAAGAGGGAAATATCTAAAACATGCAGGATACCGGCCCTCGAGGACCAGGATTTCCCACCCCTGGTCTAGAACCATTGTCATTAGTCAGACTGCATTTATATTATTCATGAATCAATGTTGCAGAACATGATGATTTTTCCACACTCACTTTGGAGACTCAGAACGTCCAAATGGGTCATGTCTGATGCCAGGGAAAAGCTGAGAAACTGCATTTTTCCCAGTGGGTTTTTGTTTTTTTTCTTTTCTTTTTAGTTTTTCCTTGCTGAGGAGGGTCTAAGGACAGGGGATGTCCAGGATCCATTTGCTTCACTGACCGGTTACTAACTGATTATTTGACCCTTTGCTTATTTTCATTGTGTCTTTTTTTTTTTTTTTTAATCAGTTCAAATGTTTCTGTAAAGCCCAATAAGTCGAATTAGTTATGATATTGGGGTATATAAATAAAATTGAATTGAATTTTACTTCAATTATTAAAAGCTATCGGTAGGATTAATGATTCAAAAATGGTTAATCATTTTAGGTCAGTAGTTGTTTCTAGTTGCTGGCAGCTGTTTAAATCTGTGAGGGTTAAGGAAGCTTTTTGCATAGATCTTAAGGCATAGATCAATGATCCAAACATACACAAATGGTGTGTATGTGTGTCCTTAGATATACATGTTGAGTTTATTTGGTTAGCTGGTGTATGCTGGTGCTGATGGTGGGTGGTTGAAAAATAGGAGCCCTTCCCCTGCAGGGTCAGACTTGCACAGTATCCAGTGGTTGCTGTCCTGTTCAGCTTTGTGGGAGTCCAAAAAGGTGCGAGCTGTCACTTCATACTCTTTGCCAAATGGGGTCCTGCAAGCGTACAACCGAATGTCAGTATGCAGTTGAAATATTAGGTCTGACTGCTGCACTTGACGTCTTTCTTTTGACAGCAGTGGAACAACTTAACTGTGTCAACTGTGCATGTATATGTATAATTGGGTTTACACTACTTGGACACTTTGTCACTATAAATTCCCTTTTGCCTAAATGTGAATAAAAAATCCTAAAATGGGTGGTTAGATTTCATACCTGTAAAATGGCTATTTTCATAATTTTTGTTCTCTTGGATAATTTTTGTTTCAGTCAGTAGAGACGTCAGTGACCAGTCGAACAGCACAAATCAAGACAAATTATTTTCCTTTTTTAATGCTTAAAATCATAAGTGATTAATACCAAATGACTTGATCACCAAGAACAGCAAGAGCTTGGTTCGTCTTGCAGTGCACAACCAGCACTTTCACATTTGCCTGTAAGACAAAAACATATATACATATATACATACATACATATATACATATACATATACATATA
>JAQQZY010000024.1:14427876-14437896 GCA_030068375.1 Ostorhinchus rueppellii | reverse complement strand
AGATAGATAGATAGATAGATAGATAGATAGATAGATAGATAGATAGATAGATAGATAGATAGATAGATAGATGCACAAGCAGACACAGAAAAACACAGTCACAAACCTCACCACGTTATAACTACTCCATGTCTAAAGCTATCCATTATTTTAACCATAACATAACCATAACCTAAAATCAGTTCCTAACCCTAAAATATATGGGTTTCCTTTATGGCAACCTATATTTTGTGCCAAAAAGTGAAGTGGAGTTCCCATATATGACTTCATCCCCTTAAGATAAGTAATTTTTGTCCACATCCACACCCACAGACTTACATTAGTAATGACAGAGAACTTGCTGATTCCACAGAGAATGTTGTACCAAATCCCTGATGACAGCATGTGCACGAAAAGAGACAGTGTGGATAGGAATTGTATCCATCCAAGAGTGTGCATGTGTGTGTATATGAGGGTTTATGGTGTAAGTATTTGTGTAAAGAGAAGTGAAACACAGACAGACAGACAGACAGACAGACAGACAGACAGACAAGGGCAGAGGAAGTAAAGAAAAGATCATCATTAACAGTTCTGGGACAGACTGATTTACATTTACATGAGACTGACAGACACACTCCTGTTTATGAAGCGCACCTATGCCTTTACACCTCACAGCATCAGGCCTCCGGATCTCTGTGACAAATTTTCCAGCATCAAGTCGAATTTCAATGACATTGTTGAGTAAAGCAAACGCTGGTGCCAGTGGAAAGGAGGCCACGAACAGAGACACAAACCCATACTGGATTACTGCAAAGATTAACACACAAGTACAACCAGGATCACACATTAACAACTTTAGAAACTGACATTGTGTTATTACAGAGGTTGATTTTCGGGGGGAGGGCTTAATAAACTCACTCATTTCCATGTACTCTGGAGTCACTCCTTCAAAAGGCTCCAGAACAAAATCTTTGTCAAACTGTTGCTTTGGTCTTTTCTCTTCAGTTTCATTCAAATCATCATCAGCTGCTCTTTTCTCTCCTTTTTGTTCCTGCATCGTTCTGTACATCTTTTTTAGCTTTCTGAGAAGAAGAAATAAACAAATTATAGAGATAACACAGTCGGGGTGATTATTAGACAGAGAGAAAAATCCTCTACAGGTTTGAAGTAAAACCAATACGTACGGTATGAGAACCTCAAATACATTGTTTTGGATGAGCTGCTTTCCGAGCATGATCATACTGAGCTGGATGCACAGTTCAATGAGACATCCTGGGGGTGCACACTGTTAAAGTCAAAATACACTGCTTAGACACACATCATATTCAAGACGTTTAGGGAGGGAATATCTCTCCAGTCCGTACAAAATCAAAAGCTGTACATATTGGTAATGGTAATATCACTTCATAGAATTTGCCTGTTTTTAAATCTCTTCTAAAACCCACCTGTTCTCCTTGGCCTTTTAACTCGTACAATGTTGATATTTTATTCAGTTTTATATTTTAACTTGTTTATTTTATTTAATTTTAGTTTTTTTATGCTTTTATTAATTTGTATTGTCTCTAGTGTCCCGTACAGCACTTTAGTCCACTGTGGTTGTTTTAAAGTGCTTTATAAATAAAGTTGGATTGGATTGGATTGGAATTTGACCACCAACAACAGAGGAGTTGAGTAGTTTTTAAGTAGTTAACTGGAGAAATGTCAAATGCTCTGTAAGCTCAAAACATATTCACATTTAGCAGAGTGTTCACACATACCTAAAATGCACAAGGAATGACTCTAACATATAAGAATATATTTAGGCAGTTCAGGGAAAAGATATCAAATAGTTTTCCAGTCAGACTCTAGCATCAAATAGGTGGACAGACAGAAATGCTGATTACTATATCCTCCTATGTTATAATAAACTGTAAAACTTAACTTACCTCCTCCATGCGATAATCCCCAAAAACGTAAACATAATCACCAGGTCGTCCAGCAAATCTGTTAAAAAGAAGTCAAATGAAAAAAAATAAAGACAATGCTCAGTATTCAGAAAAGTAATAAAATGAGTTTGCAAATAAAAACATGACACTGTACTAACCTGCCCTTGAAGAAGGCCACATAGAAAATAGGTGCGAAGGCGTTCATGGATTTGAGAAAGAAAGACTTAAAGATCAACCGCTCTTCAAACTCCTCTTTTGTCTTTGGGAGTTCTGGAGAAAAGACAGACAATTGTTGATGAACTTTGAAAAAAAATCAGACTTTTATGATATGGAAAAATGGGTCATTGTTTTCTGTATCCAGAAAAAAACTACCCTGACAGTAAATAAGTGCCCAAAGTGACAAAGTAGGACATTGTGTAAAACCACATTAAAAAAGTGGGATCTGTAGCAGTTACAGTTTTAACAAACATAACATTTAGCATTACTCTTACATACAAAACAATAATGCAATAGATTTAAAGGCTTAGAGACATGAAGAAACACTTTCCTTATTGTATGTAAGGAAATGGTGGACTGTTTGAGACTGAATAAAACCGCTTCCTGTCATTCAGAAAACCCATCTCACAAACTCATGCATGCAAATAATTAATGCACATTTTTGCAACTGCCATTACATGAGCATGAACACTCCCTCCTGCTGCTTAGTTTAACTGAGCAGGTGCTGTGTGATCTCATCTTGCTCCTCTTTTTTATCTTCATTTGTGGCAAAACTACATTCTGAATCGGCTTCATTTCATGTTGAAAAAACAAAACAGTGCAAGGTGTCCTGAAAAAAACTGGAACACTGTGTTTTGGTGGGGGGTTTTACCCCAAGAAGATTACAAAGTAAGATATAGTAACTTGGATTTTAAAGAAAGTATGCGTCTCAAATACGTCCTGTCCATCTGTACAGGTGAGGGTATCAAAATAAGAACACCCTGACATTTAGTAACATTGCACAGCTAGTGGTGCTGCAACTACTATTTCCAATTTCTCTTAACTTTTTTTAAAAATCTAAGAGTATTTGTATTTTGCTGATAAAGAGCAACAAACATGGATTACCAGGCATATAAAAGAGGGCCGTATAATTGGAATGTTCCTATTTTATTGAGGAGTTCTAACCTGATTCAGTACCCTATTTCAACCCTGTGTGTTTTGGTCAACCTGCCAGGCACAGTTTGATTTATTGGTCCTTTTCCAGCAGCCTGTTCAGCAGAGCCAAGGGCCCCTCCCTGCAGCGATTCACCAAAACTAGCGCTGAGTAATGTCTCTGGGAGCTGTGACCTTGCACATTTTAGTTAGAGTCAAATGAAGTCTGATGATGTTTTGTCGATATTAGGGGAAAACTGGTGTGTTCCATTGTTTTTGGAATTCCCTGTATATTGGATGTAGACATAGACTGACACGTGCAGCCTCCAGTTTATACAAGAGTACAATACCTAGCTCAGTCAGCCACACAGCAATTGCTCCATAGACTTCTTCCAAGACCAGGACAACCAGCATGTTGAGGACGATACCAGTGGTGGTGACAGTCATCCTCACACTGGCCTTGGCTTCAGGATCAGGGTTCATGGACCAAACACTAAGCATGCAGATACGATAAACTGCCACTCCAAACACTGCAGAGAACGTCACAAAGACCTGAAAACATTCACATGAAAACAACATTAAAATGTTAGATAACAACTGGACATTTGTCATAGTTTTGTATTACACTGTATGGCTTTTAAATTGTTTGGTTTATGTCATATTTTGACATGTTCTATCTTAATATTCTCTTAATTTGCCTTTGCAATATATTTTAGTTTCTGGAAAAGTATATTTATTACATTTAGACAAAATTTCAAAACTTGGTTGTGTTACTTCACACAATGTGGATTAAAATGGAATTACAGGATGTTACAAGGAACGATGAAATGATGTAACTGTAAGGATAATCATGAAACAGACGGAAGTGTTTATGTTCATTTCTCTGAATGCTTGATACCCTGACAATAAATGACAATAAGCATGTAGTAAAGGTATTATAAGATTAACAGGACGATCTACAAGGAGACAGGCAAGAGGGATTGAAGTGAGAATATGAATTAAACAAATAATCAATATCATACCAGAAATAATAAAGTGGACACATTGATGAGGTAACCTGACAGGTGATCCTCAATGTCCAGGGACTCTGGCTCTTGCTGTAAAACATCATATTAATTACACACACCTTCAAACATATTGTTGTATGAATGAACTATACTTAATGCACATGTCACGCACAGCACCCACTGATTACATTCTGCTTTCTCTCTGGCAGATGCATGTTTACCAACTGAAAGGACAGAAATCCCCTCCCCTTCTTCTTCTATCTCCTCCCATTTCTCGCTCCATCTGTAATCTGGGCTAATCTCAGGCAGGTAAGCAGCTTTGGACTCAACCACCCATTGCAGGTGAGGGGGGTTTCTTGTTTAGGCACTGATATACAATTTCATACAGGCATAATAAGTCTATAAAGGTTTTATAGCCTGCAATAAATGTTTCCATGACAATACTGCAATTATCGTTACAACTGTTCATTATTACTATCGGCTTAGCATTCCTAGTGAAGCTAAGTTATAGCACCACAGAGTAGCAGCCCTGCCCTCTCCCCTCAGAAATGTCCATGTATTGCCCTGTGATAGAACAGTGTAGTGATACCTGGGAGGTCAGCATCTGGTCCTTTTCTCCATCTACACCCTCCTCATTTTTAGTCTGCAACACAAAAAAATCCAGAAGTGAGCAAAACTTTATTATGCAGTTTGCGCTAAAATTCATTGAACTCTAAGGAAATACTAAGATATATTACCTTCTTTTTGGACTTAGCTTTCAATTTATCTTTCTTCTCCTGCAGAGCAGCTTCATATTCGGGCCTCAGATCCTCCTGTAAACCAGTCAGATGTTAAAAACCCACAGGTCTACATTTATTCATCACAACAAACAAAATAAGGCCTAATAATACCACACAATGACTGTTTCAGCTGTTCATCACTACAATATGCTTGTTAAAGTCACTAAAATCACTGTGAAATGCATTGGTTTTCCAGATTTTATTCTTGCATATTAATGTTACTTTGTGATACAGAGGACAATACTGTTTTAAGACTTGGCTAAAGAGTGGTCTAATGAACCGGAAATAATATGCACCTCAAAAACAATTAAGGAGACCTTAGACAGCAAATAAGATGCTGCTTGAGTTGCATATCAAGACTACACAGAATTCCTTTATTCTATTTTTGTATAATTGAACTATCATAACAATAAAAGTTGTTAAGAATCTTAAATTTTCCCACCTGGACTCGCTCCTTCAGGCAGCAGAGATGAAAATATAAAATAATAGACAAACACAGAGAAAAAGAAAGATTTTGTTAGGCTGGGAGTGCTTATGTTGCAGCCCTGCTAGATCATGCCGCCCAACCAGTCCACTGCTTTAAGAACAGGCAGATCCTATTACAGAATCGTGTTAGTATATGTATACACTCGTGGCCACGTGTATTTGTGTATGTCTATGTTAAGGGGTGGGCACTATTCTGAGAGAAATGATAATCTGCTATGCAAACCACAACTACTCTCTGTCGTCATGTCTGACCTAAGGCTAAAAGGTTAACAGCATAACCCTGGATGACTTAACACTTTCACAAGCTCATGAAGGGTAAAAGTCAGAGACAAACACTACCTCCTCATCCTCCAAACTTGTCAGATCCCAGGTGTGTTTCAGACACATCTGTCGCCTTTTCCAGTGCTCAAGAAAACAAGCAGCTACCAAAAGATATGGGAAAAAGTGCTTTAGGAACAATTTTTACAGCACAATAATAATAAAAAGCGCTCCTTGTTAAGTTTCCCACTACGTACCCTTTGACAAAGCCCTATACCACAAGTACATCTTATCAATTACAATATTTTACTTTAAATTGATCA
Source organism: Ostorhinchus rueppellii (assembly GCA_030068375.1). Taxonomy (NCBI): domain Eukaryota; kingdom Metazoa; phylum Chordata; class Actinopteri; order Kurtiformes; family Apogonidae; genus Ostorhinchus; species Ostorhinchus rueppellii. The sequence goes on along the minus strand of JAQQZY010000024.1, from coordinate 14,432,011 downwards.
AGAAATTGGGTTAAAATGTCTAGTTACCCCATAGAGACATGAAAATAGCAAATAGAACAGTGGCTCCGTTGTCAAATAGATATGATGCGCGGGCCAATGAGCAGACTGTGCTCAGCTGCCAGTAATCACATACTCCATCACAGAGTGGACACATGGTGATGTTCAGGTTCTCATTACACGTTTCCTGACTGAAAAATAAAGCACAAAAAGGATATATAATAAAAATCTGAGAGCATTATTTATTTTCTTTTTTATCTCAATGGAAGTATTTAAAACATATCTGCATACCTTGGTACATTGGCATCGACAGTAAATATTCCATATAGGAAGACGATGATGCCCAGTACAGAGGGAGGGATGAGGAGCTGAGTGTAAACACCCAGCCAAGCAAAATACAACCCAATCTGTTCTCCAAAGTATTTCCTGTCAAAACAGAAAGTGGAGCGATTAGCTGAGTAAGAGTGCAGATTTAGACATTTGGAAATGCAACTTAAGTTACAGTAAGAGTAGGGATTATCGTGACCTTTCCACCTACAGGTTCTGATGCCAAAACCTTTACTCAACTAAAACTTGCTCCTGGTGTCTTCTCATCAATGACATTTCTGAATCTGAATATAAATCTAAATTCAGTGCTCCAAAAAGAATAATGTATCTCCTTTTCTATGACACACATTATTAAATTACCTATTTTTCTAACAATTAGAAATACAGAAATCTGATTGAAAAGAATATGCATACAGAAAAACATCATTGAAATTTCCAAAGCACATATATGATTTTTACATGAACACTCTGCAACACTCTTCTAACCTTTCATATTAAACCCAGTGGTGCATTTCTTAGAATAATAAAATAATACCATCTGCAACATTTAGCTTTACTTGTTATAAAGACCACTGCAGCCTTGAGCTGGAATTGTTTTGCACTAAATGCTCAGTACCTGATCAGGTCCACAGGTTGGTATTTATGCATGACTCCATAGTTAGCCCATTCTTCATGGAGGATCTGAAGGACACCCAATCACATAGCACAAGTTTGTCCAAGTTAATGATTAAATCCAATGATGCAAAGGTATGTGTGTCCACATAAAGCCTACGAAAACATTTGTCTTTTAATGTGCCTATGAACAAACTCTAGAAGTTACACTCTACTCTCAATGCACTTTGAGTCTTAATGACCTCTTACTGCACTTTAAGACTTACTACTATTTAAGTCTCAAGGAGTGTGTAGGCAAATTAAAAAAAAAAAATCATTCTTTTATGTGATGATTTTATGTACACTATACTGTCTTCTAATTATATTGTTTTTCATATTTTGGATGTTTTTTTTTTAATAGGGAACTTTGTTTTTTACTTCTGTCCAGGTGTTCCTTCTATCCATGTTAAGCACAGTGAATTGCTGTTGAATATGAAAGGCAACATATAAATAAACCTGCCTTACCTTGTCTTTCAGACCAAACAAGCTCTAAATTATAATACTACAACCATTATGGTAAATTAATTAAACACTTTTGGCCAATGCAGCTTAAATGTATGGAAGAGTAAATGTATCTTGAGCCACGCAGGAACACATTACCATATTATTGGTATTAATTTACATTTCTGTTAAAAGCTATTTTGACAGATCTGACTGATCTGCAGCTTCATTTTGATAAGAATTTATGGTAGACATTATCCTTAAAGATTTAAAAATGCACATTTTTTGTATAATGGTCAAATCAAGCTAACTTAAAGTTTTTCTACATGTAATGTTTGCTCTAATGATTGATATGTGCTTGATCTTGACTCAAAGAGTATCAAGGGTAGTATAGTCCACATGGTCTCCGCTGAAAACTTAAAACTCAGCTGAAAACTCCATTCAACTCACCTGTCTGTCATTTCGCTGATCTTTCCTTCCTCTCCTTGTGAACGACCCCTGATGAAAACAATTAAAAATGTTTTAACTGTGTCAAACTGATTTGATGTTTTGTAGTTACACTCCTTTGGTTGTTCTCCTCTCCTGTATGAAAAAATGAGTTCTTTGTCTAAAATAAATCTAGTTAATTAAATTTCTAATTTTTTTTTTTTTTTTTAAGCATGGAGCGAATAACAATGTACAGACATTGCTAGAGTGAACTTGCATTTTTGTTATACGTACATCATGTAGAGGGAAGGCAGAGATATATACACCTCTCGCGAGTAATGAGTTGATTCCTTAAGACACAAAGAGAGAGAGACGCAGTTTAACCACAAAATCTGACTCACAGTACACATATAGATTGTATAAATTAAGGAATAAAAATAAATTTAGCTAAATTTTCCCCTCACCTGTGGTTTGGCAAGTTTGCCTGCAGGTAATACGTGAAATTATCTCAGCAACCTATAAACAAAAACAAATGTTAACTGTGTAAAATATATGCATAACATTCCTGAAGTATATCTGACAAAATTAAGAACACGGTTTGTGAACTCACTATTCTGCTGCGTGTAGCATTGTCAAATACAGTTTCTGTTGACTTGATGTCATACCTGCAGGAAATGAGAGAGTAACCAGTAACCACAAATTGACAGAGTTTACAACCCTCGCAGGGTATGTAATTATTAAAATTATAACTAAAGCGTAATGTGAAAGCTCATTGTTGTTAAATCAAATATATTTTGTGTAAGTATCTTTAGGGAAGTTACTGTTGTTGCATATCACACTACATGATATGTAGTAGCACAAACGTAAATGACTGAAGTTCAATTCATGACAGTCAATGTATGATAAGATAAAAGTGCCTGTAGATGGTTACACATTATGGTGTTATCTAAATTATTAACAAGACAACAGTGATTATCCATGTGTGTTATGTGTGTATGTTTTATATGTGAGTGACAGCACAAATACTCACATATGGAGTTTGTCTCTGATAAAAGCGTGTTTGAGGGTTTTGAAATGGACACGTGTCTGTGAGTCTTTGTGAACATCAAAATCAGGAACATCGGGCTGAAACGGTGTGTTGACTTTGGTCACAATGGAGTCCCATATTCCAGCAATGCCAGTCCGCTTTCGCAAGTCACACTTCTGCTCAATGAAAACACATAAGAAACACATTTTCATCAAGTCTTTATATGAATGACATCACACAAATATAATAAGAGCATCTATATTGTGTGTAACTACAGCATAAGTGTTAACAGGTTGCAAAGCAGTTACACACTGACCTTTTTTACAGGAACCTTGATCTTCTGCAGCTCTGCTTCTCGACTGAGTATCGGCCATGGGATGTGCAGCCGAATAAAGCCCATCCCATTTGATCTCTGCACAGAAACATATAAGCTGATGATGATCAAACGTGAACACAACAGCAAACTTTGTCACAGTTAAATAACATTTGGATAACAACTGTACCATTACAAACCTATAAGTATTGATCTACAGAAGCCGAGAAAGGCTGTGGATTTACATATTATTTTATGGTCGTTAAAGTTGATAACAAAGATCATTTTCTCATGATAACGAATTCATTTATTTCATTATTTCATAATAGAGAACCATATACAGAACTCAGATGTGAGCAGGTACCACATCCTCCACATTACAGCCTTCAGAAGCTGCTGCTGACTTGTGCTGTACAGAGTAGAGCAGACATTTAACAACAGCTGAAGTTACAGAAGAGTTTACAAACCAGTGTGCCATGGCACATTAGAGTGCCATGAGAAGCCATCAGCTGTGCCGTGGAAAATTATCCAATTTCACCTGATTGGTACTGTAAGGAAACAGCGTAATATAGATACAAACAACTGCACACACCAATGATCCACTCTACAATAGTCTCCTGTTTCCTTTTGCAAAATAAAAGTGAAAGTGAACCGGTGCTTTCTGTTGATAAAGCCCCCCTCACTAGTGATGCATGGATTAGTGAGTTACCCATAAACCCCAGTTATCGGGTTGGGGCAGAGGGGATATGCCTCCCTTATTATTACATAACAGACCTCAATTCGGGGGTCTGTCCAAGGGTCACTGACCCACCCCACACAGCTTTCTTCTTCCAAACGGCCCATGCACCCGCTAATGTGCCCACCCAAAACACACACACACACACACACACACACACACACACACACACACACACACACACACACACACACACAATAGAGAGAGACACAGAGCT
>JAQQZY010000024.1:14401592-14427776 GCA_030068375.1 Ostorhinchus rueppellii | reverse complement strand
GAAAGTCAGTAAACACACACACACACACACACACACACACACACACACACACACACACACACACACACACACACACAAAAGAGAGAGACTCAGAGCTGTTGAGGAAGGTTCATGTGTCTTTCATCAATTCCTACAAGAATATCAGCTTGTGTTCAACTAAACAGGCCCAGTTTCACACTGAGTAAGTAAACCGAGGCTAGATTTGCATTATATTTCAATAAATATACTTTTTGTGACATTTTTGGTTAGTGGTATGCCTCGTGATTTTTCTAATGTAAAATATGTGCCGTGGCTCAAAAAAGGTTGAGAAGCACTAAGTTACAGTAAGTAAGTTACAGTAACTACTAGAAAACAATCTGTTATCTCGAGATAACTAATTATTTAATTTGCTATCTTGAGAAAATTCGTTATCTCGAGATAGCAAAGTTCATTTTCTCAAGATAATGAATTAATTAATTGAAATATGAAAATATGTAAATCCACAGCTGTTCTCAGCTTCCATACAGATCAACTGTATGTGTTTCTTCTTTACTTGCTTTGCAGTTACATTTAATTGTTTCTGCTGTTAGTCCTGAGGCAGCGAGATCAACTTTACCTAAACCTAAGTATGTTGCTTCGTATTATTCGAGGCTATTTGGGTCCACAAGGTAGTATGTAGGAAATCCTATTATTTCAAGCACAGAACTGACCAGCACTGGACAGTACAGATAAATTAGTGTGGATAGTCAGTATGGCTACCAAAAAGCTGTCACAATGCAGCCACTTATCTCTTTTGTTAATGTGAAAAATGACAAGCTATTACTGAGTGTCTGGACCACTGGACTCCTGAATTTTGTAATTATTTAAATAGCCTTTGTGCTTGCTAGATGCAAATACACAAACTTGAACAACACCTGCCCCACTCCTAATATTATGATTTAACTGCAGTTATATAGACGTGACTTTAGATGTGCAAGACTCTCATCTGCCTTGAAGCTACTGTACCCATGAAAATTATGTTATGTGAACATTTGATTAAAAATGGTGATTGTAGGAACCATGGTACAAGAAGAATTGTTAATGAGCAGTGCTCTATGGCTGGAACAAATTACAGTTTATTGTAAAATATGAAAGAATGAAGATGATTTGAGGTCCAATTGCTTTTATGAAAGACTATTAGTTAGATAAATGTGGATACATAAACTGATAAAATACAGTCACGATAATGTCCTGGACCTATGTAATAAAAAGATATGCACTAGTCATACTTCAGACACATTCATGTGCTATCACTCACACGTCTGAATAGTGGATTGCGCTCTAATAAGGCCCTATAATCTGGCCTTTAGCTTCACACTTACGCTCAGCAGTCTTAATCCTCAGCCAAAACAGCAGCTGATAACATGCAAGCATGCAAACATCTCACACCAAAATATACACAGGCCTGCAGACCAAAATGTGCATTTGTCCAACAAAGCTTTCATAGGAAATATTAATGGAAACAAAAAGAGGGTTTGAATTCAACATATGAATCACATTTATTATTACTGTTATTGTTATGGCTCCAAGCTAGTGATTTACTGATAATACTTTACAAGGTCTCTTTTTGATTACATGTAGGTTATGTCTTTGGGTTTTAAGGAACAGGTTAATTCTTATCATCACCTATTTGGCAGCTCTCCAATCACAGGATTTGCTACATCACTTAAGGATGTGACTGACCTATAAATAATTCTCAATCAAATAAAGTAGTGTAAAAGCAAAAAACACACCTCTTTTTCTCGCTCCAACTGTAGGCCAGCTTCCACCAGTCCAGCTTCAAACTCATCTCTCATTAACGCCTTTTCCTCCTCAGTCAGCTTCGACTCCTCTGGGTCTCCTCCCCCAGCATCTTGGTCATTGTCATATCTGCCTGACAACGGCAGTGGTATACTCCCGTTGGATGCAATGGACAGACGGGACTTAGATGCCCGTCTTTTCTTGTATTTGTAGCAAAGGATGTAGTCCACCTTTCTCTTGCCATCAGAGAAATAAAGTCCAGGGCCAAGATCTATGCCAGACTCCTACAGAAAAACACAAAAGCACACAAATAATTAATATACTAAGTGAAGATGTGGGGTGAGAAACAACTGGATCATAACTAAAGTTCGGTTTATCAGGTCAGAATGAGGAGGTTGTACCGGTGGAGGAGGCTCGTCATTCTCCAGGGGGTTGATGGGACCTCCGTTGGCAGCATCAAGCCCAATCCCAGACAGGGATCGGGCCAGCGAAACAAGTGTTGCAGAGTGAATGGACGCAGACTCACTCATTGCTGTGGTGACAGGCATACGTTCTTTTCCGTTTCATCCCTCTATATATGCAAAAAAGGAAACAATCATTCTGTAGCCAAAAAATTAGAGGATTACCAACCAGCCAGCTGTGGATGTCACAGTACAAATACAATTCATTCAAAGGAAGCTTGAGATGATGTATTCCAATGACAGCGAGCGCGTATTTATTTAGATTGTACAATATCAAGTCTGAGGCAAAGTTAAGCTGTCTTGTCTGTTTTTCTACCCAATTGAAGCTGTAGGCTCAGATTAAGCTTTCACTGCAATCCAAGCGGCAGAGCTTACAATCTGTTGGGGTAATTTGGTCACTGGGCTCTTTCCTCTAAAGCATGACGTTGTAAGAGACCATTGTATGAAAGTCTCACACAACAAGAAGCATACAAAGTGTATTGTCACAGATTTACAATATGCAACTATTTAAAAGTGCACTAAATTACACAGATAGACTTTAATGTTTGTACTTCTGTTACTCAGTTATTCATAAATATCACAACACTAGTATGAACAGATTATAGAAGTTAAATATAGCAGCCTTGAAAGGTCTGTCGACTAACTGGACTTACGTGTTATTCCAAACTAATTTACAGATATACATTAATTAAGCTGCAGTGAGATCCATCAAGATTTCTACATAATTTTGTGCTTGTACTATGTGAATACACCAGCATAGTGCCATAAAACAACATATATCATGTGAAATATATATATTGTTTATATATTTGTGTTGCAAGACATATTTTTATGACATTTGGGTGCCTTCCTTCTTCCACAGATCTCTCCTACAGGGAGTAGGTTTACATGAAATGGAGGAGAACGAAGATAACACAAAACAAAACAGAAATTGCATGATGTTCCACATTAAATGAGAACATGGTAATATCTGATCAGTTATAGTATGCTTAATATGATAATTTTGTCAATATGTTCACATAACAATAACTACATTGTCATTGGGAAGACATTAGCTGTATTTCACATCCCTATTAGGTAACTCTACAGTGCAAACACACACAGAAGATTTGAACAGTCAATCCAGTTTACACAGATGTCAAACAGCCCCTTTAATCCTATTTTAACAACACCGAGACAAAAATGGAAACAGAGAATGTGTTGAGTTCAAGAAGTCAAGCAGACTTGTTGAGCTCATAAGGTCACAAACCACTCAGAGGAATGGCTCAGTGTGTCCCTAAGAAACAGCTGTCAAGGCATCAAGTTATATAAGCACAGTAAATACAAGATAGTGTTAACCCAGTTGATTACTGTATTCAATATTTTACAGTTATTGGTATTATTTTCTCTTATTCATTAAAATAAACTTTAAAATAAGTTGCATCGGTTGTGACACTGCTGTTTCACTATCGATCAGTCAGTGGAACAATGTCAAAAACATGGAATTATTTGATTGGTTAAACCTGAATGATGAAATAACATTTAAATACCAACTTTTCATCATCCCTACAGTTCATTGTGAAAACTGTCAGTGAACATTCCAGAAATATTACTGCAATCTGCTTTATTGAATTACCCTTGGGATCAATAAAGTATCTATCTATCTATCTATCTATCTATCTATCTATCTATCTATCTATCTATCTATCTATCTAATTTTATAGTCTTCTTGACATAACAACATGATGTTCAATTGTGAATTTGACACCAAGATTAAAGAACTGATAAAAAAAGATTAATTTAATTCATATGTTGCTGGCAACTTGTGTGGTGCATGAGTCACTGAGTTATTAATGTACATATGCATTTTCCAGGTATCATACACAGTCACTAGTAAAACAAAAACCATTGTCTTTAGTCTTTCCACGAATATAGAATTCTCTTTTATCCTTTATTCCTATCCATAAGACTAGTGAAATCAAACATAATGAAATGTGACAGAAACTCATAAAAGAGATACATTGTTTATCATTTAGAGTGCTGTGGAGTTTTCTTTCTTCCTTTTTTTGTCTATACATATTCCATCCAAAGAGAACCTCATAAAAGCATGATCCAATATTCTAAACAACTTTTCTTCTTTAAATCTCAAATTACAAACTAGGGATACAATATTGTTATTGTTCATTTTTAATAGCTCATTCTTCGAAGAAAAAAAAAATGCTTAGGTGCTTGAAACCTCAAGGTAATAGAGGTTGTAAGAAGATTTAACCAATTTTGCCTGAATTTATTTGCATGTTATAATATTGAAAGGCTGGATTTAGAATGCCAGTTCTCTTAAATGCTTCCTTGCACAAAGCATTTCCTCACTATGACTGTCAACTCTGACCTTGACATTTTCTACTGCCAATGTTATCACATCTTGTCTTTATTATTAGATATTAGTATTGATTTTCAACTTTGGCCACATTATTTCCAGCATGTAGATATCAGAGTTATTTGGGTGCACATATCTTTATATGCCTGTTCATGTGAGGTGCGCCAAGTGCGTCCAAGACTGCGTCTCCGCGTGGGGCTTAAGGGTGGTAAGCCCTGTGACAGCTCAACCGCATAAGCAGAAGGGTGAACTGCCCCCTACTCCTTATTTACATCATCAGGACTGTGGGTGTCAAGGGGCATCTAATAATACAAGCACTCCTAGAATACAGCAGATTACACATTTGTACTTTTAATAGATGCAAATACTTCTGTTTAATACACTGGGAGGAAAACCTGAAATTTACAATTGCTGGCTTAGATTCTTCAAAAGACCTAGAATACTGTAGGTTAGCCTTAACACACCCTAATTTAATTGATGTCTGCTTCTGTCTAACACTCAAAAGAACTTGCATAGCCTCTAAGTGCACACACTGGTTTACGTTTGCAAACTCTTACCTGTCTTACCTGCACGTTATCGCTGTAAAATAAAGTTTCGTGACGGTAGACGTAAACATCAACTGCACTGATTAGCCTACACCAAGCTAATTCATTTCCTTTTTAACTAATTAATCCCTAGGCAGTTGTCAGGAGCTGCTTATTCATCCAGTGCTGTATGAGTTTAATTAAACATTTGTGGGCGCAACAGTTGTGCGTATGCGCAGATGGTAGGATGGAAAAAAAAACGTGTATCAGCAGCCACTGTAGCAAGCAGAGGTGTCAAAAGAAAAAAAAAGGAGTGTTTCGTTTAAGTTATGTTAACCGAGTTTGCTTCTCAAACGGCATATAAAAACAAACAGAAATAAAAAAAACAGAAAAGTGCAAAACTGAAATGCTCAAGTCATTTAATGCTAGGATAACGATGGAAAGTGACAGTTTTTCGTTACTGAAATAAAAGTTAAAACATGAACTTACCAGTGTTCGTGGAGGATCGCCGGGTATTCTCAACGGAGATGGACGATAAGACGCGCGAGGTGCGCAGAGCGAGAGGCTGAGATGGTGGACAATCCGCGCGCGCTCCCGGAACCCCTGGATTAACGCGCGCGGACAGAGCGGCTAATTCCCTGACCCTTCCATTCGAGAGGGACGGAAGGTGTGAGGAATGTTACCGCTGTAAGATGCAACTGTGCGTGCCAGCCATATTACTGTGTTACAGAGGCGCCAAAGTGGCAAATAATGCAACCATAGCACAAATAATTACATATGGAGGCCAAGTTGTGCTTTAATGAGTGTTGGGTTGCATTTATGTTGAAGGTTAGCTTCATGCAGCCCATGATGAGATACTGCTAACTATTCAGAGGAAATTATCGACCGATTTTATTGAAATCCCCCCCCCCCTAGGATAAACGAAAAAGAAATATTTGGAGATTATGTACATGTGTGTGCGTCCATGTGTTCCAAGTTTAATTGGGTTTTTGAGAGTAAGTTTAAGGATTTAAGGCGAGGGGCTACGGGAATGATGCCAACAGGTTTCCACAAGACAGAGAAGCTGAGGGCAGATCAGTACGTGCGTGCGCGTGTGCAAGGAAGAGGAAGAAGGAAAGGCTTATACAAGTGACGAGGCTGGAAACTGAGCCTTGTCTACCATCTGCAGGCCTGCCCCTCAGATGATGCAAAAATAGATCAGTGCACAGACAGGATGGCTCACAATGTCATTTTTTAATCAGACATATTTTGAGACAAAGACAAGTTATAACAATGGGTGTTTGTATTGCAAACTTTTTTGTAGCTTCACGGATAATGGTTAAAACCTGTTCAGAACAAAATATCTTACATTTAAAAACCAAAGAAATAAAATATATAGAAACATAAAAATAACATGACAGGAAGTAGTGCTTACAGAAAATGTCAGGTTTATCTTATGGTAGTTTGTGTACGTGTATATGGATACATTTTACTTGGATAACAGAAACCATGTGCAATGTCAAACTTCCCCCCTCTGTCATCCTCTGGTTTTAGGTGCAGTGTTTAGACAGACAATCACATGTAGTGACTGACAGGACAGTGTGTTGGCTTCGTGTGCCATTGGCACACAGTATGGGTACACTGAGAGACTCTGTCTCCACTGCAGCACAGCACACACACTCCTGTTCCACGGCAGCCCTCTCCAGGGAGTACATGGACTTACTGCGACATTTGCCCTAATAGACAGACAGATGGACAGACAGTACCACAGGGAGAGTCACAAAGGGTGGGATCGTGAGGGACAGTGAGAACTTTGTAAGCTAATCCTAAGGGTAAAGGGTATTAATCATCCTTAAATGTGTGTGTGTGAGTGTGTGTGTGTTTGCTGGTAGTCTCTTACCTCACAGTAGTGCAATTCTACCTGGTGTTCTGATTGGCAATCATCCACTTTTACATAGTTAAGCGTTCCCATTGTCCTTCGACACTGCGGTTCCGTACCTTCACACCAACATGCAAACTCTCTTATTAAAAGGAAATAGTCCCTGTTTTCACAAGCAACACATTAAGCAAACTTGGATTCTACTCACATGTTTCACAGCAGGTTGTGCCAATCTGGCTGACCTTCCCCTGAAGAAAAAGAAGCAAAAAAAACCCCAAACAAACACACAAAAAAACAGGGATTTGATAAAAACTTCAGATTTAGAGTGATCTATGAATATTGTCTGATGGAGTTTAAGAATTAAGGAGTCATACCCCCTGGTCCAAACATGCTTCCCGGTTAAATGGAGGACAGGTAGTCACTTTAGTCTGCAGGATAAGATCTCCTTTACTGTTAACACCACAGGTATAAAGGCTGCAGCCATCTTCACGAGTGGTGTTCACCTGGAAGGAGAGAGACACACACAGATACAGTATTTACTAATTTATATCGATGACAGTCACTGCTCTTTAAAGTTCAGAGAAAGTGTATTATGTCACAACTATAGAAAAAGCTCATTATTTGTGGTCATCAATAAAGTATAGGCCAAGGCATAGAGTACATATGGAATATAGAGTATTTTGAATGAATGAATGTTTTATTTCTGACAAATAAAAACACAATACACCCGCCATCAAAAGCAAATGCCCAAAGCAAATTATCAAGAGAAAACAACCAAAACCAAAAATAAGTGCATACTATTATAAAGCATAGTTACGCACCTGTAAATAATTGTATAGATGAGAATAGTGTTGAATAGTGCAGTGCATAGAGATATATTAAAAAATAGGCTGAAGGATATGGCAACCAAATTATTAATTACCCATTTATACTTTTCAGTGTTTGATTGGACTTTTTTAATTATTTGGATATTTTTGGTTTGATCAACAGTATATTTATTTCTACTTAAAGACTAACCATCCTGTTTGTTTTCTTTTTTTAGTGTCATGTTATCCACATTGTGTTGAACTGTAATGAGTAGTGGTCTGCGTTTCATTAGGTTGATTAATTTATTATAGCTCTTGTTTATTTAGCATTACACTTTTTTTTCGGACCCAGAACTTTGCTACATGACTTTTTTATGAATTGATTTTTCCCTTTTTGAGTGAAGTGAAGCCCTTATGTTCAAAAATATACCAGTGACACCTTGTACCTTTCATCCCAGACTCATATTTGCTGGCTGTGGGCATATTTCCTACCTTTTCATTTCCCTTGGTTTTAAGCCATGTGGCATAGAGGTTCAAATTTTTTTAAAAAATGATGATGAAAAAATGATGAAACTGAAATGGGCTTATTATGTGGCAGCTACAGGAGAATATCATAGACCCCATAATGAAAGGTGTTATTGGTATTCTTTTGGGGTTGAAATGATCAAACCTACCAATAAAAAAGTTGTTCTCAGTAACAAAATCCTAAGAAAAAGTTTCAGAATAATGGGTGGGTGGTAAGAAATAATAATAATAAGTAAAGAAGTATAATAGTGTCGTCTAACTTGCAGTACTGTATATTATGATCAACTGTAGTCCATTACAATATAGAATGTTGCTAAACCCAGCTAAAAAGAATCTCCTGTAATCTTACAGATATGTTGTATGTAAGCTTCAAAATGTGCAAATGAGGCCTATTCCCTGCGTGACAGAGTTAATGAAAAAGCCATTATCTTTGCTTTATCACCTACCTCCAGACTGACCAGCTGTCCATCTGGCTTTTGTGCAAAACAGGTGGTGGCAACACATCGACCACAGCAAGCATCTTCCTCTTTCTGCAAAGTGTATCCCTGAAAATATCACAGTTAGTGTTATAGTTTAGCTCACTCATCAAGATGTCTTACAATACAAATTTTCCACAGGCATTCTGTAAAAATAATTCATCATTTATCTTTACAAATACTGAAAATAGTGTGGCAGTGAGTTTATGATGAGCAGAGTGAATGTTGCAAAAAAAATATAATGAAAATGAAGGACATTTAATTCCTTTAGTGTAAGGATGATGATGACAGCATTATAGTTTTGAAGGTGAAGGTTACCATGGGGCAACTGGGACAGGTTATTCTCCTGCAGGATAGTCTGTATTTCTTCACAACACCTTCCTCTACTATGCACTCACAGTGGGTACACACATCCACCATCAGCCTCTCCCCTGCCTGCGCATACACATAGCAATCAAAGACTCAAAGTACAACTCCAATTATGCTCATGGGAATGCAAAGTACTTTGTTTCTGCATTACTTACTCCTATCACAGTGTTGTTCAGGACACAGGCATCCACTGGAGCTGCACAGAGGAAAATGAAAATAGTTTTGCTGCTATTTATTACACGGTACATTGCACCCAAGGCTGTGTAAGGGCAGACCTGAGTCAACACCTACATAACAGCACCCTCTACTGGATTTTACCTGAAACTGCACTTTAGTAAATAATATGTTTTTGCAATAATGATAAAGTAACAGAGCTGAAGGTTTGCTGATTCAGGTGCTTTAATCCTACCCCCCTACACATTATTACACTCATCTACAATAAATTTGTATGCGCTTTTGTGTAAATGCGTATGTATGGGTATGTTTACCACAGTGGCAACTTGGGCAGCAGTCATGAGTGTTGCATTGTAACTCTGTTCCCAATGGACAGGATGGAGCATCCATAATAGAACAGCTGACATTTGTAGCAGAGATAAACACTTCATCCTTCACCTTCATACACTGATGTAACACACATCTATCATCTGGAGACTGCCATACATCTCCCACCTATATACAAAGACAGACAGATTTTACATATACATATAATACACATTCACATACCATGCTATAATTTGGTTACATTTAAAGGGAAACAAATGATCCAGGCATTGCTCAGATATTTACTGTGTCCCCCCACCACATACATGTCTGATTTGTCCTCTGATTAGTGTGTCTCCTAGCATCTCTCCCAGTGTTTCCACACAGCTTGTTGGTGTGCACTTCCCACAGCAATCTCCAGCTGATGCAGAGTATGTAGAGCCCTTAAAGTGTAATAAATACAGCAACATTATATAAGGTTTGAGGGTTATTCAAGAACATAATTGTGAAGTATATTTCAGTTTTTCTGTGTAGCTCACCAGAGGGCAGGCCTTATCACAGACAGGTGGGGTACACTGCGTAATATGAAGTAATGTCTCTTTGTCTTGTAACTGGCTGCAGCTGCACTTTTTGCACCCTTCCTCCCATTCACTCCCCACAGGGCGAACCACACCCCCAACAACACACACCTGCAGACACACAAAGTACAACAATATTTGAAAGGTACTACAACAACAACAACACAAAGATGTGTTTAGAGTTTCTCATAAGCACACACTCACCTTGTCTGGCTGACATCTGGTCTCTGTGCAGCCACAGTCATCAGTGGAGGAGGATGTGATAAACCCAGCAGGGCAGGGTGGGTGGGTGGAGTTCTGGCAGCTGCACACACACTCGAACACATCACAGCACTTTGTCTTTTTGACTGACAACGTGCGATGCGCGGGACAATCAGGGGGAGGCTGAAGAGAGCACTCCTCCTTCTTGCAGACTTGGGAGGGAAACAAGATGAAAAGAGACATGTCAAGCAGATCACATGGGTGCATGCTGTGCTTCATGTCTGTGTGTATGTCAGAGGAAAGCAGAACTCGAACATCACACAGAATGTGAAAATGGCTTACCGCATTCATGTACAGGCTGACATTCACCGGGGTTTTTCAGAATCAGGATCTGACCGTCCTCACAGCGTGGAACTTCAGGCAGGTCGCAGTTTACCAGATCACACACTGAAAAACCACAGAGGGAAAAAGATAGAAGGTGGGCAGCACATACACTCATGGTTTCCAGAATGTAAGAAAACAGAGAGAGGGCTGCTCTTCCCTCATTAAGCTCATCAATGAACTGGAATAATAAATAATTACAATACACAATTTTTCCATACCACATTCATACTCTGGGCAGCACTTGGACTCTCTCTTCTCCTTCAGGATCTCACAGGGTCCACAAACAGGAGCTACACATGCAAATAATTAATTATTTCCCTGGTGCATTTAAGCTGGCAAAAAAAATGGTTGGTAAAATAATATTTAAACATCATCCAAAACAATGGGAGTTCTTGCCTTTTACGTCATTGCAGGGCCGAGCAGTGCAGTTGATGTGTTGTTGGTCCAAACACATGCAAATCATACATGGATTGTCATCAGGTACCCAAGTCTGCATGTACTGCACAAAAAGAACCAGGTTTGTCTTCACTGTAACATAAATGCACACTAGAGGGCAGTCAAAGCTTACTTTTACAGTGAACACTCATCTCTTTCAATTTTTAAAAAATGGGGTTGTTTTTCAATGTTTTTTCCAGCAATCTTTAAATGCAACTGTGCAGAGAAATGTCATATGTCACATGTTTGGCACTTTGAGGGTTTTCACATTCATCTGCTGAAGCCTGAGAATTTTGGTTAAACTTTACAGGGTTAAAGGGACAAGATTTCTGACATCACAAAATCTTCAGTGTGCAACTTCTACAAGAATGATGTGGAATCTTGTATACCTCAATACATAATGATTGAAACTAGATTTGGGAAATAGGGAGCGGAGTATCAAACAGAAAGATCAGATATTTACTGACACACACATTTTTCAATGGGAGGATGTTAATTTAAAACTTTTTCATTGAATGTTGTTGTTTTTTTGGGGAGGGGGGGTAAATTAATTAACCGTATTACGCTCAATTCTTGTTCAGTGCAGATTATTTTTTTTAGATTTTATAACAGGACTGCAAAACTAACAGTATTAGCTTGGTTTCTGTATTTATTATGAAGTTGATTTACATTTTGTTTAACGATTCCACATGCATTATTTATTGTAATGTGTCTTACCGGATATATGTGCCCATGATTGTCAACACACTGATTGCATGCTTCTGGCGATACACACACTCCGTGATGCAAAACTGTCCCTCCAGTACAGAAACAGCCTTCAGTAGGTGTGTCCATACAAATCGACTCGTTCCCCCTGGCAACCGCCCAGTCGCCTGGCAACGCCTGTATGCTACCACAGTCCTCTACACACCCTGTCCGACATGCATCATACTCCATGGAGCCGGGGCAGTGGAATGCTGTAACACACGGCGGGCTTAAGTTTAGGTTTAGGCTCCAACTCATATCTGCATTCATCTGCACATCAGATATTGACTTACGGCAAAGGTGAGGGCTCCTCCAGTCCACACATATACCTCTCTGTTTACAGAGGAATGCGTAGGTAGAAATTAGCTCACATACATCAGACTCCTCACATGCCCGTTCCTCACACCTGGCAAGAAACACCTGGACCGGTATGTGCTCGTGGCAGGGCTGAAACACTTCAGAACGTAGGGCCTGACATCCCATTGCTGCTCCTGTCATACATACTGCCTTTCGTGTTGGCAAACACACACCATCATCTCTAGCTACCATCCAGTCAGAGATGAAGTCCTGCTGGTTGATGGTTGAGCTGCCATTACGTAAAGCAAGCACATTAACTTTCTCCTCTCCACAGCCACCTGAGAGAAAAACACAGAATGAACAATGGCCACAAGAAAGAGACATCGTTCTAGTATTGACATACTACAGGCAAATAGCTTATTTTATATGTATTTTTGAATGGCATAGTCAAGGTTTCTTACCACAGAGTCCAGCTGTGGTGCCTGCTGTTGAGTCAAACAAAGTGATTGTGAATTCGTTGCTCTGAGGTGTGAAAGTCAGGACATAGCCATGGTCAGATTTCAACTGCAGCATCACCCCCCCGTAACGAACTAGCTCTAGGCCAGCATATCGCCATGGCAGAGCAAGTTCCTCTCGATCAATAAAAGCCTGCACAAAAAAACCCAAAACACATAAACAGGGTGATAACAGATTTATGTGTAATGAGAAGTCTCTCACATAGAAACAGTAACACACAGACAGTAATCATATACAGCTTACCATCATATCATCCTTCAGCATCAGTTTATGTGGCCCGTGGATTATCTCTATGGCTTTCATGCAGACCTGATTGTAATTTTCTGAATCCTGGCAAGGTCCACTGTGTAGTTTGACCTCTGATCCTTCAGTAATGCTTTTCCTGACAGTGAGAAGTGTGTAGGAGCACAAGCCCTCCCCATCCAGCCTAAGAGCCAAGCCATCAAACCTCACTACATGATTAGTGGAGCTGCCCATACACATGCCTGTCAACACACACCAGAAAAGAGGAAGAGAACGTCTGTATATGAGATCTATTAATAGCCAGTATAAATAGACTGGCATGCTAGCCTCCAACATTCATTGTTAAATGCCCAAGTGGGTGATGATGTGTACTTTATATAGATGGGTTTAATCTAATATAAGAGACATCAGAAGCGCTTTGATCCTTGCATGTACATACAGGGACATTCCCAGTGGCAGCTACAGGTCTCCTGGACTCTGACAGGTGGCATATTGTTTCTGCAGGCTGGGGGCTCCAGTCTGTCACAGCTGACTTTGTGGCTTTGTACTGTTACTGCCCCACTGGGGTGGCATAGTAGTGAGTGGCAGCCATCCTCTAACAGCCATGAGTCCCCAGGCTACAAGACATGGACAGAGACTGAAATGTTATTAAAAGAGGAACTTTGATTTTAATGGTTCATGTTAAATTTCAGCTGACATTACTGACCTTTCTTTCAATTCCATCATCATCCACACACGATCCTGGTGGACCAGCTAAGAACAAGAGCAAATACTTATTAGATCATAATTATTTTAACCATGAATTTTTTTGTTTCTTTAAATAAATGGAAACTCTAAACAGTATGACTGTGTGTGTAAAAATGTGTGTGTGTGTGTGTGTGTGTGTGTGTGTGTGTGTGTGTGTGTGTAAGCACCTCTGCAGATTCTCTCTGTGTATCCACGGTCTAGAGTCAGCAACATCAGTAGCTGATCGATGCTATTCAAGTAAAGGGTGTTGTCTTGGTTCCCGTGGTGACCAAGCACATTAAGCTCACTCCTGTCATACCTAGGTCCCACTCCAATAGGGAACACTGACACACCTGAAGGGAAAGGAAGAGATTGAACCAGCTGACCTTTGTTCTGCTTGAAGAATCCAATGTTATTGGCATACACTGACATAATTACCTGCTGCCAGTGCTTCATTAGCAGCTTCTTTGACATCATCTGTGGATTTCTCTGTAACCAGCATCACCACAATCTTGGGCACACCCACTCTTCCACCACTGACCAATGAAATGACTGTCTGCACAGCAAATCGCAGTGCAGCACCTCCAGACAAATAAAACTGTTAATTTACAGTATGCACATTAAGTGTATGGGTATGTGCTTTTCAGTTTGTATATCCATTACCAAGTGGAGGGGCAGCAGTGGTCCTGCTTGGTATGCTGTCCACCTGGCTCAGGAGGTGTGACTTGCTCTGTTCATGCTTCCAGGGTAGCTCTAGTGTATTGCTTTCTCCATATTGTGCCACACTTACTTGAGTCCCATTCACCCCTGTGAGCACAAATATGTGAGTTACATCAGAGTTGCAATGTTCTTTTTAAATGCTACAACCTCTGTCATGAAGAATTTAACACTTTGCAGAGCAGTCATTTCAAAGTGCTTGAAAAACAAGAGCAAAATAAGACAGGGAATAGTCAAATATACAGTACAATCCTATTTAATGACAGTAACATTAATTAAAAGAAGTGAGATAACATGCAAAACATATATATACACAATATATTTCCTGATGTGATTGTTTAGGTTTTTAAAATTTATAAATATATACCCTTCTTTCAAACCACATTTATGTCCCTGTAACATTGTTAACAGGGATCTGTGTATGGTTTTTCAGTATAAATTACTAGAAAACAATTCTTGAGCACACAATATGTTGCCAATATAATGTTAAAGCCAAACTTGGTACATCAAGTATTAAAGACCATAACAATAGATACTGTTACCCATAACTTTGGAATAAAATATTTTTACCTGTTGAAATGATTTTGACAAAGGGATTTATTCCTGATAGATAAAGTGTAACTGGGACTCATTATTTAATCATTGTACCTCGTCAAAGTGATTACTGATGTGTATAAATAGAAATAAAAAGAGGAATGTATCTGAAAATAAAATTAATCCAATTTTAAGGGCAACAGTGGAAAAAACAGTGTGAAAACATAGTATCACCTAAGAGTTTGTCTTTATATCCTTTCTGAAATGATTGATTTAAGGTAGCTAAGTTTTAATATATATCAGGGATTATGACACACTGCACACAGGTTGAATACTGTGTATATGAAATGAATGATGCATTACAGTATATAAGAGCTGTGTGCACCTACCAATATCAGCACTGTCAATGAACGCCTTCACAAATGTCTTCATGTCCTCAAACATCTCACCAGACTTCAGCAAGAACAAAACATCTAAGGGCTTCTGACACGGCACTAAATGAAGATATGACCTCAAGTTAAAAGTAGAAAAGCAGCTTTGTGTGTATTGAATGTTTAAAGTGAGCATTTTTCTATACCTGAAGGAGGCAGGGTGGAGAGTGTTGGGACTACCAGGGGTGGAAGTGTAGGAGAGCGTGGACTGACTGTAGAATGAGTTATATTGACCACACGGTGGACCAAGGTCGTGAGGCGGTTGTAGTCATCCACCATAAGTGGCCGTTGGGGTGAGCTGAATGGTAGCAGGTCAAATTCACGCACTTTGGGTCCAACCCCAATGGGATATACATGCGTGTGAGTGTTTGTAGATGGTCGTGTTACTGTATCAGTAGGAGGGTTTTCTGTTACAAGAAAGACCAGCTGAGGGGGGGTGGGGCCCTGTGAAGGTGGGACTGTAACCATTTCCTGCAAGGTTGTAGTGATGGCCGCACCGGTGTTTGTCTGGCTCCCACCCCTCCAATGAATCTCCCTCAGTCGTTGCAGGAGTAGAGTCCTCTGCCATCTCAGCTCCCACCGACTGATTTCCACTGTCACTGTTACCGAGTACTGGATTATAGTGATGCGTATAGACTTCTCTTCCTCTGCCAGCTGTGTGATAACTTCCTCCAAGAACAGGAGCGATTTGTTAAAGTTGGCCTCTCCAACTGAATCAGAACCTTCCAGGATGAATGTCACTTCTTTGGATGGAGGACCAAAAGATGGGGTTGTGGTAATGGGTTGGGTGGAAGCAGGAGTGCTGGGGTGGACTTGTGTGGGAAGTGGCTCCAGACGAGGCCCTGGGGCTGTGGTGGTGGTGGTTGTGGCTCGAGGTTTACCTGGTGTGGACTTCGGTGTTGGAGGTTTGGGCACCTCAGGCTCGAGACCTAACGTGCAGAGGTAATCCGTCAGCTCTAACAGGTTATCAGAGAGCTCACCTGTGCTGCTAAGCACATAGGCTCTGTTGTCTGGGTTGGCTTTTGTGATCTCATTAATCTGACTCATGTCTACCCCTGGACCCAGGGCCACAGTTAGAGTAGTGATGGACTTCTTCCGGAGCATCTTGACGATAGCACGCATGGAACGAGGGTTTGGACTTGCTGTCAAAATAATGGCAACTCTGCCGGCGTGCTCACGTTTATTCTTGTCATAAATGTTGATGGCCAAATACTTTATTGCCTCATCCAAAAAGGCTGCATCTCCTCCTGTGTAATGAAGCTCTCGTACAGTTTTCTTAAACAGCCACTTCTGAACCTACAAGAAATGAGAGAAAAGAAAAATACTGACATCAAGCATGCAAATGCTGTCTTTTCTATGTCATTTACTGTATAGAGTCAGTAAGGAGTGTTATTTCAGGAAATGGAAGTGTTAGCTCACAGAATACTGAATGCATCACTGTACATTTTCACTTCAAACATTATTTGATGTGTCACATAGGCCATAAATATGTTCTACCTGCAGGTCATATGTTTTGACTCCAGAGTGGTAAAGCAGCACTGTAGCTCGAGTGTGTGCTGAGCCCATGCGGAATCGTTCGACCACCCCGAGTATAAACTCTTTGGTTGCTTGAAATTCATCTTCGCTCAGGGCTTCAGAACCATCCAACAGAAAAGCCAGATCCATGGCACGATCACAGTTCCCCTCAGGCATCAAGGTTGTAAAAGGTAGGGTTGTGTATGTGGCCCATGAAGGAGTTGGTGTGGGAGTAGTAAATAAGATGACGGAGGAACACACTTCACAACTCAAGGTGTTGTTTTCACAGTGACTTGAAGACAATCAAAGCACAGAAGAATTATATTCATGAATGTCACCTCACAACCGTCACTGAAATGTGTGTGATGCACTATTACCATATCTTGCACTGGTCAGGCACATCATGGTTGAGAATAACTTTGTTGCCATGGGAGATTCTCTGACCTTCATGAATACACACTTGACACTTAGATGGTTCGACACAACGCATGGCCACCTCATCCAGAAGTTGGCCTAAAAAAAAAACAAGATTCACCTAAGGTTATATTAAATTATCCTTCAGTTAGGGGCTGGATTTGACTTAGTTCTGTCAGTGAGTATTTTTGGCACCTGGGGGACAATAGGGATGGCATCCTTCCACACATTTGAGTGGACAATGGAGAGGATCTGGGTGTTGGCAGGTGATCGGACAGGCAGGGCCACAGGTATTATACCTCCACTGGCATAATTCCTCTCCTGAACTTGGGCTCTTAGGATTCAGCTCCTCACAGCTCATGGCTGAAAACATAAACATGTCTTCAGCACTGAATAGTCCCAAGAACAATAACACTTTCTTGCCAAATGTATAACAATTTTCAGAAACCCTCAGAATTTCTTAATTTTATGAAACTAGAATTTATTACACTTACGGCAAAGCTCATTAGATCTCCAGTGGATGGATACACCCTGCTCTGAACAAGCCTGAGCATAGGCCGCGATGACATCACAGAAACATGCGCAGTCACCTACTGATGGACAAGAACAAGCTGCTTCCACACACATCTCTACATACGGCTCTGGATCCACCTAAAGATACAGATAGAAAGACCAACTGAAATTATGCTTTTGCTATGGGATATTACAGTAGATTACCTACAAATACACTCACCTGGCTGTTGCATTCTTTAAAGAGGGGGTTGGTAAGCACACGACATGACTGCTCCACTGTTACCAACTTAACTATGTTGTCACTGCAAGGTGCACGACTCTAACAAACAAGCAGAAACAAACACAAATAAAGTATGCCCACATGTGTCTGCGTATAAATAGAATATAAAATGTTGGTAGTGATGAAATAGATATAGATAATTCAAAGCTTTTTGATATTTTTATCATTTTTACTATAATCATTATAATCCAGATTTTCACATTCATTCAAAGCAAAAATTTGACTTGAATACTGGGTCGGGCACACATTGCATTTTAGGAAACATCTGCAAAATTCTCATTATTCCCAGTGTATCATCTTACAGTCAACAAAATAGTAAAGGTTTGTAAATGCACCAGATCTGGGTGTGAGATTAGGCCATCTCAGTCTGTTGTGTTTTACAGAATCCAAGAACATTCAGCACTCAATTTTTCAATCAAACAATGAAGGTGCTTTTCAAGGTAATAGTTTCATTTTCCAAATATACAAGAATGATTTTGTCAAAAAACACAGCTTTTCTTCAGTGCTAAAAAAAGATACTTACAGATAAAACACAAATTGTATGTTCACAGTAGATCAATAACAACAAAATGAAAATGTGTTTATTTAACAAGGTGACTCTTCATTTATTTCTATTGCAGTCAGTGAGATACAAGGTGGTCTGTACTTTCCAGACAATACTTTACCTGTGTTACATCAGCACAGCTGGGTACCACCTTCCAGGAGTTGCCAAAGTGCAAGGAGTCCACCTCTAGTTGGTTATTACTGCTCATCAAGTCATTGTTGACATTTCCATCAAAGTTACCACATAGGCCACACACACGACCCTAAACACAATAAAATGTATGCAACAAAAATCTATACATTTAGTGCAAAGCAATGTGAATGTAACAAACTAAATTTCTTCAGCACAAAAGTAAAGGTAGAATTCATTAGTACCCTGTATGAGGCTGAGATGTGAACCAGGAGGTGAGTTCCTTTGTCCCAGCTGAGGGTGATGTGCTTCCCCAGGAGCAGTGTGTAGAACTGACCGGATCGAATGATCTCCACCTGTTTGTCCTGTTGCACTGGCCTCTTCATCTTCACCTAATATAAACACAGGGGCAAGAGTAGGAGGTTTTCTAACTGAGTGAAAAGTAACAAAACAGTACTTACCATCCTGATTCAAGAGAAAAGCAGAGAGTAATGTGCATGTCTTAAGAGAGCAAGACAAACCTCTTGGTGGAATCTGATGAAGTTAAATGATTTGCAAATTATCAATCAAATTTTATTTATCTGGCGCCATATCATAAAAAAAGTTATTTCATGACACTATAGAGTTGGTCAAATCTAGACTCTCAAGCCAATTTACAGACGACCAACAGAATCCTCCAGGAGCAAAGACTTAGTAACAGTGATGAGGAAAAACATCCTTTTAACAGGCAGAAACCTGGAGCAGACCCTGACTCCTGGAGTATGGTCGTCTGCCTTGACCAGTTGGGGTTAAAGAGACATGGTAAAAGAAGAGAAAAAGAGAGAGAAAGAGAGCGGGAGGGAGGGAGAGATTGGGGAGAAGGGGGGACATAGGGGGAGATACATGGCTGCACAGCAAACTGAACTAGGACTTTTAAAAGTAGATTAGCTGGTTCTGGTATAATTACCAATAACCAGAACAAATGTCCATAACTGTTAATACTACTGCTACAAATACTAGTATTAACAGTGGATATACTATTACTGCAACTGTTAGTACAAATAATACAAACCTCTACCCTCTATGTCCAGGGGTGTCCAAATCTAGTCCTCGAGGGCTGGTATCCTGCATGTTTTACATATTTCCCTCTTCCAGCACACCTAAAAGTCATTACATTGTTATCAGGCTTCTGCAGAGCTTGATGATGAACTGATCAGTAATTGAACCATGTGTGGTGGAAGACAGAAATATCTCGAACATGCAGGATTCCAGTCCTCGAGGACCAGATTTGGACACCCCTAACATAGACTATCTGGTCTCAGGCCAGACAGTCTACACTAAAATCCATAGTGTCTGTATAAATATGAATGAATAAATGAATGAATACATATGAAGATATCATTATTGCTACATTTAAAACCAATATGAAATGATAAGTTTTGTGAATTTTATTGATTTTAAACCTAGTATTTAAATATTTGAATGGACTTGCTCAATAGCCTCTTTGTAAATACATAAATAAACTATAACACTGCAGCAGTTCTACCTTCATGTGGCAATGTTTCATCCTGTTAAACTTTTGCTCAGACATCACTTTTTGTCTAAGCAAAACTCTCAAAGTTACTGCTGACCTGAAGCACACAGTCAAGATAACAAAGGACTGGCTTTGGGACAAGTCTGTGAATGTCCTTGAGTGGGCCAGCCAGAACTCAGATTTGAACCAAATTGAACATCTGTGGAAAGACCTGAAAATAGCTGTGCAGCGACGTTCCCCATCTAAAATGACAGATCTTGAGAGGATCTGCAGAGAGGAGTGAGAAAAATACTCCAAACACAGGTGTGCCAAGCGTGGAGCATCATACCCAAGAAGACAGGAGGCTGTAATCACTGCCAAAGGTGTCTCAACAAAGAACAGAATAAAAGGTTGAATACTTATTATTTATTTTTAATACATATGCAAAAATTTCTAAAAAAAAACAAAACAAAAAAACAACTTTTTTTCACGTTGTCATTATGGGATAATGCGTGTAGATTAGTGAGAAAAATTTTTTTTAATCCATTTCGGAATAAGGCTGTAACATAACAAAATGTGGAAAAAGTGAAGGCATTTGAATACTTTCCTGATGCACTGTATCTGTCTCAAATAAGCCATAAATGAAAGAAAATTTGTGCCTGCATGAGACTAATTTGAATATACCATGTGGAAAAATAAATGTGGCTTAACATGTGGAAACATCAGGTTAATATTACCTCCCCATGCTGCATTACAATCAGTCCTCCTTGGTAAAAGACAGTGATAGCTTTTGCACAGCGATGCCCCACAATTCCACAGGCCTCATTTTCTACCAGCACTCTAAATGAACCTTCTTCTCCATTGCACATATCCTGTTTATAAAAAAAAAAAAGAAAAGACAAAGATTAAATTAAAAAAAAAAAGTCAGGAAGGGAAAGACATTTAAACTAGATGGGATAAAGATCTGACTTTTACCTGGACCAGGATGTACTGGCAGAGACCAGGGAAAGAGTATTTGAGGCCATCGAATGTGATGTAATGCCCCTCTCCGACAGTGCGGCACACGCCATCACACACCTTATTTGTGCATTTCCACTTCCTGTTCTCACACACACTGTAAAAGCAAAAATAAATGCCTGTTATGAAAGCAGGTATTTCCTTTTATCACTATGAAGGCATCTGATCATTTTACCAGGTGTTGCAGTCCACAGATATCGTCTGTCCTGCTGCGTAAGGCTTGTTGTTATGGTAACAGGGACACTGCTCTGGTGCGATGCAGCTTCTGCGGTGGCGTACCTGACATTAATTAACTAATCAATCAGCCAGTCCCAGTTTAGAGTTTTGGAGCTTTGTCTACAACACACAAGCACTCGACCTACTGTGCCGGGAGGACAGAGGCAGCCGGGGATGCAGGCGAGGCTGACACAGGGCAAGTCCAGGTTCTGGCAGGTCCTGGCACACTCCAGGCCTCTTTCTCCAGCATCACATTTTGCACGCACCAGTGGAGGAGGGCACTGAGCTGACCGCCGTTCTGTATAGCAAAACAGTTTCTTTTGATATAACATATCTCCAATGTGTGCCAATTGGATTATACATTTACTTTATTGCTAAAAGATACAAAAGTTACATTTCAAAATATTAATATTAACATTCAGTGTACACTTTTTTGTATATTTTGGGATAAAGTGCCAACTAAATCACTTTGGCACATGGTCAAGCTTACAATATATTGTATGCATCCTGTATTCTGAAAAGGATGTATTTAAATAAACTTTAATGTGTTATTTCTTGCTGGAAACAGTTTTTCACATATGGGTTACTTAGACTGCCCCATAAATATTCTACTGATTGGTTTAATGCTCTGGGTTTTCTATTTGTTTGATTGGGTTGAGTGTTATCTGAAAAACTGCAGGGTCATTAAAGCTTGTAACTCAGCTCTTGCAGCAAGCAACATTTCACATTTGACTTATAAAGACCCAAACATCCATCACTGACCAAACCAGTTTACTGATTTAAAATGTTAAATAGCAGTTGATCCACTAATCCTATCAATCCATGTAAATTATTGGCATAAAATGCAGTTTGCCATCTTTTCATCATCATCAGATATGACCCATTTGGACATTCAGAGGCTCCGTAATTACCATGGAAACACCGTTATCTTCTACAACATTAATTTACAAATAAAATCCATGGAGTTGGATCAATGACAGTGGATGTAAATGCTAGGTTTTTGTTCAGTTAATGATATATTTTACTGAAAAAGTCCTTTTTTGGCAGTTTCCTCTGTTTCTGATATAATAATCCTCAACTTTAATCTGAGTTTCTATGAATATCTTTATGATCAGTAAATTCAATTTCAGGAAAATACCAGATTTATACTGATAAAATGAAAAATACAGAGGATAATTTTATAATAAATGGTGATAAATTACTTAAGAAAGGTTAAATAGACAGAACATTTCATTTGAGAACTGACAGAAAAGTAACACCGGGCCTTTATGGGTCAATCATTCATTCATTCATTATTTGAATCCACTTTATCCTCACTAGGGTCATGGGGGTCACTTGAGCCTATCTCAGCTGCTTATGGGTGACAGCATGGTACACCCTGGACCAATGCATCACAGGCTGAACATTTAATATTATAAGAAATAATTGCAAATGCTTACATAGACAGTGAAAGAAACAGTAAAGAACAAAATCTTGCAGGCTTACCTCTGGATGGTGCCAGGTCATCATCATCATAAAAAAGGTCTGACAGCATTGTACTCATTTCAGTAGAGCTGCAGCGCATGGCACCGTTCTCACAGTAACTACACACACCAGCAAAAACACACACATTATACGAGCAGTATGCACAATGTTTTAGCATTGCTTCTGTACAGAATACACCGACACTGACCAGATGCTGTTGTGATCAGCGTAGACATCGCTAGGTTGGTAGAGTTGTCCATCATGTAAGCAGGTGCACAAGTCAGCACTTACACATTCTCCGGAGTCACTCAGGTACTTTCCAGCAGGACAGAAACAGCCTTCCTCACACCCTCGCTCACCCTCACAGCCTGCCTCAGCTCCAGACAAAGAGCGGCATGTCCGGTCACACACACTCCCACATGCCTCATAAACTTGGCCACCGGAGCACTCCATATCTGACAAAGTTAAACCACAACACACTATCAGCAAGGATCTATTCTCGCTGAGATAAATTCATTTTACAGGTTAGTAATTGATATTATGCTGATATTAATAATACAAATAACATTTTGACAATGCATTTATGACTGATTAATATGCAATAAATATTTATAATGGCATCTTTGGACAAATTTCACCATTGTCACCTTTGTTGTTTCATTTAATTGTTCACCTCCTCTGCTAATGAAAAGCACAGGTTTATATTGTTTGGTTTGAGTTACCACAAAGTGATGGAGATCTCCAGTTGAGCAGCACCCCTCTGGCTGAGCAGGCAGAAGCATAGGCAGCCAGAGCAGAGCAGAGGCACTCTTCACCATCCCCACATGCACATACATCATAACGACAGAACCGTTGGAATGGACCCGGGTTCACCATAAAGTGGCACGGGCTGAACACCTCAGACATGATCACTGAACATGCCTCTTCTGCAAAACGCACTGAATAAGAATAAGAGCGTCAGAGGTAAGTGTTTGGTCATTTCTGTTGTGTATTTCTGTCAGTGTCTGTGTGTACATATACCTCTTTTGGGATTAATAGCACATGGGTCACTCTCAGGTTTGTGGGTGGATTCACAGTCTCCATTTATCCTCCAGGACTGACCAAATGCCTGAGGGCTCGCCTCAACCAGTCCAGATCCAGACAGGAAGTCATCACCTTGGTTACCATTGTAGTTACCACAGAGACCACAGGTGCGCCCCACCCATTTTGGTCCCAGCTTAGGAGATATGAAGAGCTCAATTTAGAACTTTTCTCAGTTTTTCCACATACATATTACATCTTGTTCATTGGACTTTTCGCACCTTTAAGAGCAAGCGGCCACGCCCATCCCAGTCCAGTCGAAAATTATCTCCAAACTTTACTCGCACAGATGTCTGGACAGATCTCTGAATATGTAGACGGCCTACAGAATTGAACACAAAGAGACAAACCTGTTCAATGATTATTCAATGTACAGTAAACACTTCAAAGCATAACTACTTTTTATTCGTCATACCATGATTCATTGGGGTCTGGATGTCCATGCCGTTGACAGACACAAGGCCCCCATGTTTCAGCTTCACTGACATGTTTTCCAAAGAGGGCAGGCTGAGAGTCACTGAACGTGTGCACACTGCATTCTGATCGTCAGCACACTAAAACAAAACAGCCCAATACTTCAGATGACAAGTGCCTTGAGAACCATTGATCTTTGCAGTTATAAAAAATTACCTGAACATTCTCAATGATGACAGAAAACTCTTGATCTGTGCAGTCCCTTGCTAGCAAATATTGACAGTGGCCGGTGAAGGTAAAGAACTTGTTGTCAAAGGTCTTGAAGTGAGATTGACCGAGCACTAAACACTCTCCTACAGAAGAGACAAGGGTGAAAGGGCAATATTTGATGGACGCAAGACTCACACCAGCAATATTTACACATCACTGAACTGACTTTTTTACATATTCTCACCGGGACAGCCTTCATTGGTGCACTCCCAGGAACCATGACGACACACACTGCAGCACAGAAACATTGTAGATCATGCATGGTATTATTTATGTATGTATATAGCTATGTATATGTATATGTATATGTATACATTTGTCTATATGCCCACCCACCAGGTGTTGCAGTCCTGAGAGATAGTGGATCCAGGAGGGAAATGCCGTCCCATATGCACACAGGAACACTGAGATACCTCCACACAGCGATTGCCATCTAAAACCTTACCAACTGAAACACAAATACTCATGGTGTTCTTTCTGACATTTTTGAAGGAGCTTTATAGGATTAGGTATTACCTGGGCATGTGCAACCATCTATGCACTCATCTTTACAGACTTCCTGGATATTTAGACTATGGCAGGTGGTGGAACAAGACTTGGTGCATTCACTGTACTTCATCCCAATTGGACACTTGGGGACTGTATGCAGTACACAAACAGATGTATAAACATCATTCAGGTAACTTCATAGTCCTTTGCAGATTCAAAACTGAACCGTAGACTTACAGCATTTGCTTTCTTCAAGCCAGCCGTGCAGAACAATCCCATGTGCTTGGCATGTGCGGGCGTATTCCAGCAAGACCGGACAGAAGCAGTCCACGCCATTCTCCTGGTCACAGTGACACGCTTCCTCCTGACACAGCATCAGGAAGGCCTCAGGAGAGACCAGGTGGGCACAAT
The DNA here is from genome assembly GCA_030068375.1 of Ostorhinchus rueppellii. Classification (NCBI taxonomy): domain Eukaryota; kingdom Metazoa; phylum Chordata; class Actinopteri; order Kurtiformes; family Apogonidae; genus Ostorhinchus; species Ostorhinchus rueppellii. The sequence continues at coordinate 14,402,112 of JAQQZY010000024.1, read as the reverse complement.
GCAGAAACACAGAAGACTTCTGCAGAACACTGCAGCTGGACAAAATCTATAGAATCATAAATAAAAGAATGTTAAATACAAGAAGTAAAATGAGAAAGAATTCCATAATTTCTGTCAGAAAAATATATGAAGTGTTGTGTATGCTTAGAAAGCTGCCTATATACTGATATTCAAACTTTGAAATTTCTTTGCAGTTCATTAAAGGTATGGTGAGAGATCTTGGGGGGAAAAAAAGGTTCCAGCAATTCAACACAAGTGAGATTTTGAAAATATACACTCCCTCCCTCCTTCTTCAGCTCACCCCTCGAAACCACGCCTTCGTGATTCACGAATACATGAACGCACACGCTGTCTTGAACGGTCACTGAAGGTGATGAGCATTCGCGAGAACTCACGTCGATTAGCCAACAAGCCAAACCACAGTAGCACACTAGCATACTGTCGTTTACAGAGTAAGGTAGCTTAGCGATTAGCCAAACATGCTGGAATATGTTTGTCACTCACTCTATCGTCACTGACT
>JAQQZY010000024.1:14379424-14399702 GCA_030068375.1 Ostorhinchus rueppellii | reverse complement strand
GACGTTAGCTCCTGCTAACAGCTTCGTCGTTGCATTCTCATCATTACTTCGAGCTCTTCTGGTGAATGAGCAATTTAGAAACAGTGAAGTAACGTTATACTTATCTCTCCTCCTTATATTCTTGAAGTCTACTGTTAAGTCTACCTGCTAGTTTACAACAGGAACGTTGCCTTACGTTAGCCACAATGCTAAAAACACATGGAAAGGATAGGAAAGAAGGCTACATAGTAAATCGAAATGAAATGTTAAAAACATTTTCCACGTTTGTGCTCGCGTCACGAACCGTTGGGACCGATCCTTTCTTTATGTTTAAACTGTGGCAAATCCAGCTTTGAACATGCTTTCATTAAGAAAACAGTCCTTTGCTAAATGGTTAGCACACAGGTATAGCAGTTGTGGAACTGCGGTCGGTACATGTCCTTCAAAAACAAAATTAATCCACTGTCTTCTCAAACACTTGGAGGACCGAGTCAAAAAAAATGATTGGGATGCTCATTTTTGCAGCCAGAAACAGAGCAATGCTTTCTTCCTGATCCTCCTGTCACCATTGTTGTCACCAGAGCGTTTGTGAGCAGAAAAAAATGATGTAGCTTCTGTGGGTGTGGCAAACCTTTTTCAGAGGCGGTGCCACTAACCTGAGGGGGGCGGGTCAGTGCACTTCCGTGACTTGCTGCCGTCACAGAGTCACGGAAGTGTAAATCTGCCCGTTTGAAGCTCATAACTAAAGATTGACAAAACGGATTTTTTTTCATACTTGGAGGAATTGTAGACAGCCCGGTGATGCTTATCATTGATAGGAAACCGCTCAAAAGTCGATTTTTCATAATATGACCCCTTTAAAAAAACAAACTATGGATTCCATTTAGTTAGTTCATTTTCAGTGACATGGTACTGTGCCTAATGCTCCACTATCACAGTGATGCTTGAATAGAACTGTGTCAGGTCTAGTTTTATTACTGTAGCACCATTAATGATTGTTAATAACTATATATATAATGGCATGATACTGCCAAAAAAATAGGGGTGGAGCGTGATGGGGAACGGTTGGCGGCATGGGAGGCAGTACATGCTTGTGAAGTCTCTCCAAATACTGCTTGCAGCTTTAACTAACCCTTAAACTTTTCCTACAGTAATAACTTTCTTGCTTTTATATCAGAAGTTCAGACCATATTAAGTCTTAATGCATGCTAACCCTCTTTCTACTGCTTTTCTGAATGACAGATTTTATACAGAGAAATAAATATAGTAATACATTCACATTTGGTTGTCTGACTGGGAGATATGTGTATAAGAATTGCCCTCTCACCTCTGAAGTCTGTTTTGTGCTGTTGCAGGACTGGCTGGGAGCTGTGACACGCTGACATGACTGACCAGCCCCCTTCACTGCCCATGAGTTGGCAAAATCATAGCTGTCCTCTGTGAGGAATCCTGAAAACATAAACACAAATGAGTTGATGGATTTCTCCTTAATCTCATCCCACCATGACTGTTTCTTTTGCTTCTTCAGTGTTGTTATCTTTTCCTGTTCTGAGCAGCTACTCTTCCTGTTTCTCACTACTGGTGACTCAGATCATTTCCTAGATTCCAGTAATCATGAACTCTCCCTGGTTTCACCTTCAAACCTCCACCTAAACATATACATAGTTAAAACTCAGTTGATTCTACTCATTTCTCTGCATGTGCTTACCCTCTTGGGCAGTGTATTCATCAGCTGATAGAGTGTTGAAGTTGCCACAGAGGCCACAGGTGTGGTTGGCATGATGTTTGGCCAGTGTCAAGGCAATGTTGGCCGCGTTATCAATGGTAACGGTGAAGCCAAACTCTTCACTCCAAAGTTTGTAAAAGCCCACCTCAGAGCCCGCAAACACAGCATGAGAAGCGTAGGGCAAAAAAAGGCTAAAAAAAACAAACAAACAGATACACAAACTTGAAAATGTGACAAACATAACTGAATATTGAGATTTGACTTCACATCTGCTTACATTTTTTCTCCTTGGGTTAGTAGTCCATCGACAGACAGACGCAGTTCAAAAGCATCCCCAACAAACAGAGTGACTCCACTTCTTTTACCATTGACAAAGTCACCTGTAGATCAACATAGACACTTTCCTGACATTGCTATAATAAACAGGACTAACCTACATCAAGACTGGGTTGAACGTGTGGAAAATACACTGCCCGGCCCCCCAAAAAAGTCTCACATGCTATATTTCATTGCACCACCTTTGGTTTTGATTCCAGGAGATGTTCACTGGATTTAACTCAGCAAATAGTTCCGATCCTTCCATGGGTAAATACTGCAGTGGTTAATAATGTTTGAGCTCTAACAGGTTATTGAACTCTAACTGCAGTGAGTGTCCTCTCATGTCTAATGTCAAACAGACTGGACAATGCCAGAACTGATCAGGATCATCAGGTATGTGACAGAATGGTTTAGGGAGAATGAGACATCATTTACACATGGATTATCCAACAGAAAGTCCAGATTCTGATTCAGGATGTGATGAAGACTTGATGCACTGGACTGATTCTACATTTCATCAATAATCAGAAATTAGTGCAACTATGAATGAAAAAAATACTATGAACCTTATTGTGTCGCTACATAAACATCATGAGGTGAAAAAGATGTGACAGTGAACGTCTCCTGTAATCAAAACCAAACGTGGTGCAGTCAAATATTGCATGTGCAACTTTTTTTTTGGACTGGGCAGTGTATAAATGGACCCTATTTTGATGGTCCAATATAGCATTGCCAGTAAAAACATTATTTTAACATGCTTATTCAAAACAATGTCAGTGGCAGGACTGATACAATGCACTATCAACACAGACAAGTGTAGACAGTGTCACAATCCTGTTTCTTTATTGAATTGTCTGAGTATGACTCACCAAGCAGTGTGAAGGAGTGATGGTTGCAGTCTCCAGCCAGGAGGTAGCTGCAGTCTCCAGGAAACTCATACAAAACCCCATCGAACGTATGAACATTGTGACGCCCGAACAGACTGCACCTTCCCTTCATAGCTACCACATAAGCTGAAAACATCCAAATGTGTAAATATACAATCCATATTAGACACAGGGAAAAAAGAGGATTTCATATGAAAGAGGATGCCTATGAATTATTGTTTTTTATCACACAGAAACAATATGGACAACTGGCGTGAAACTCACCTGTCAAGTGCAAGAGAATCCATACTTGTACCAAACGTCTTCTCCTACACACCTACAACACAAACATAAATATGCTTTTCAATACCATTGTCACTTGTACCAACTATATTGTCAAACTCCAGTGACTCCGACTACCTCCATGGCTCCAGAGAATCCACTAATCCAGAGATATGCAAAAGAAAAAATGCAGTCCAAAATGAAAAACCCAAATGCTACACTTTACACAGTCATGGCATGGTTGATGCAAAGTCTGCTTCAAATAAAACGTCAACTGACGAGAGGGTCAAAGACTTTGCAGAACGCACAGACATGACCCCACATTGGACATTCTATTTTATAGACAAGAAAATCCTCCCAGGCCACCTCTTATTGGCTTTCCCCAAAGACCCCTCCCCTTATCAGGTTATGTCAAGAGAAGCAGAGTATTATTCTGTCCACAAATCGGTGGCTGCGGACTGACTCCATCAAACACACTCAGACACACAATACCAGGATATGCCCACTGATCGCCTGGCTGAGTGATTAGTCGAAACATACGCAACTGTAACAGTGCCAACCCAAACAATGCTTGTGAAAACACTGTTACTGAAGCTATCTCACGCAATAATACTGCTTTGGGTATACCACATACACTAACATGTGATTAAGCTGCATAAAAATGACACCCACTAGGAATGTGTTCCCTAATAGATGAGACCTTTGGCTTAATGTGCTAGGATGGAACGCCCACATCAGCAGAGACCTAATCATACAGACTTGCCAAAAACATATAAATGGGTTTGTGTCGCTAGTAATATTTCTTCTGTGATTTAATGGAAGTACACACACTTCTGCACAGTTCAAATAGATCTGTTCCCATATTTCTATCCATTTTAGGCCATCCTCCTGCTGTGTAAAATAACTCCCAATGGACAGAAGCCATACATTCCTTTTGTTGTCAGGTTAAACTGTATACATTATATTCCACATGCATCCCCCTCACAGTGCAAACCATGTCTGTTACAGCTCTAGCAGCCAGTTTATATCATCAACCACTGTTGTACTGGATGACAGGTGTTGTGTCAAGATAAAACTGCACTGTCTCAGAAATGTCCTTGCAATAAGTCATAAACAAAACAAAGTATAGACATTTTTTTCTATCAATAAATTGATTTTGTTACACTTTATTAAGTAGTTGTGAATGTGAATTGACAGAAAGATAGTGCATACATAGAGCAAATGCCCTGCAGCTTTCTGCAAAAGAAGTGGATGTTTCTATCAGACAAAAGACACACATCAACAAAGACAAAAGAAACACATCAATATAAGGTGCCGAACAGAGATAAATAGGCTATTGTGTGTAGAAATTAGCTTATAAATGAAGTACAAAACAGTAATGTAAAAATACAAATATAAAAATCAATACAAAGCTTTTGAGCTTTTAGTTATAAGTATTGGCAAAACCAATGAATCGGATGTAACATTAGCAGAGGGTTAGAGTCCTGTTTTCTTCTATACAACCAACAATAGACCAACTTTAATCATCAGAATAAAATGCCTAATTTTGCATGTATTGGACCTAAGAGGATGCACACTGCAGCAGAAATCCATTGAGGAAAGCTTGATGCACTGCACAAAACTTACGCCAAAGTAATGCTTAAAATGCACTCTGGTGCTTTTAATAGAAATAACATTCTGTGTGCACTGTGTCGTTCCTTCCTGTGTGGTAGAGAGATGCGGCTCGTCCATCGTGTTCATTCATGTACAGTATATTGAAGCCGTGAACGCGCTTTTCTTATTCTGGGAGAATTACGTCACCGCACTGCCTGTGGTACTGCAGAAACTTGCCCATAGCAGGCTGAGCTAAGCTTCAGTGCATTGTTGTATTAAGAAATCAAGCAAAGGGTGGTATTTTCACATTTTACGTCTCAAATATATCGAGAACAAAAACAAAATAGAGTTGAGAGTAATACAATGATTGTGTAGTGATGAAAAATAAAGGCATGGATCACTGAAAAGTCAAACAAACAAAAAAAAAAACTTGTACAACCATTTGAAGATATAAAAGTTTATTAAAGCCCCAATAGAGCTAGATATCTTCAAATAATAAATAAATGAAAGGACAGGACGCTCCACATCAGCTTCTCCTGTGCAGTCCGTTATGTGTGGGGGCGGACCACTTGAGGCGCGCACTGCACGACGCGCGTATCAGTGCCGGCGCGTCGGCAAATAACCTCATTCTGCATACTGACTGTTATTAAGAAGGTCTGTTCTGCTGTCGGTTCGAGTCGGTGCTACCAGCGTAGTGTGACTCACAGCCCGAGTACCACCATGGCTGCGCTTTCGGGAGGAGAGATGTGCATTAAATACCTAATGTTTGCCTTCAACCTCATATTCTGGGTGAGTCTGAACCGACAAACTGTTCTCTTCTTCCGATAGAGATCATCCATGCTGTGATGTGTATTTGGACGTGTGTGTGAGCTTTAGGTGCATGCGCATTCGTGTGTGAGCATCTTACTATATAGTGAATGAAATTATACAGGACGGTGTCCCAAATGCAGAGTCGTGTTGAGCGCTTGGAGACAACCCTAGTGACCCTCCTCAAAGCAACACATTTTGAAGCTCCACACATGATTTCTGGCTGATTTTTGGCCGCCACTAAATAAAAAAAAAACAAAACTGTCCCAGTACGTGTGGTGACCGAGCGGGTCGGAAGAATAATCCCCAGTGGCCAAGTGACCCAATTCTATCGCAGACAGCACTCTGGAGTTTGCGCGCACGGCATTTTAATAATTAGAATGCGGGGGGAGGGATGTGATTTATTGTGGTGGAGAATGTGTCTGATATAATAATAATTAGGACTTCTGCTGCGTCACGTGATGCCAAGAGTTGCGCATGTCAGGGAGCCATCCTGTGTATATGTGTGAATGAACCCTGGATATCCCACATAGGCTATTTATGTCCTACTAAGCCTGCAGGGTGTGTCTTACTGTGTTTGTTTGTGGTCTGTGATCTCCCTTGCTCCCAGTCAAACGAAATATTTTGCCCATATTTGTACGTCTCGAATTTGTTGAGTTATAGAAAGACTCAAGGGGTTTCTGTGTTTGTGTTCAAGAGGCCAAATAAACCAATGTAGGCTAAGTATTACATGCATCATTTATTGAAAATTTCAAGAAGAAACTAACAAGTTCCTCTGAGTTTATCAGTTAACTTTTTGGAGTTTTAAACAGATGTGTGTCTACTCTGCAGAAACTGAACATGCAGTATAATTCACTCTGATCACAACACATTTAAGGAACCAGAGATAACAGACATGCTTGATTTTGACTTAACAAGTGAATGATTTATGAATGGTTTTGCAGTCAGGATATTAATTGAATTAGACACTTAATAAATTATTGATAAGGAAGAAGACATGAGAGCAGGTTAACAGTGACCTATTTGCAAAATAATGAACCTACTTTTATTTTTATTGTTAAGCACAGCATGTATACCTGTCAGATGAATCTGCCATTTATCAATAAATGACTAGAACATGCACCAGCAGGTCTCAACACTTAAAGAGGTTCATATTTACTATCTGTTATTTGCATTGTTAGGACTCTAAACAGATGTAATCTTATCATTAAGGAAGGAAAAGTAATGTGTTATGTTGTATAAATGAAAGGTGGGGGTGGGATTTAATAATAGGTTTTCTTCTTCCCACTCTTTTTCGAGCAACACATTGAATTTATTTTGTTATTGCAGTTGCTATATTGTCTTGTTCACCTCTATTTATTAATTTATTTGCTTTGCTATTAGTTCCTTGTACACAAAAAAGTTTAGTTTTTTTCTTCTTCTTGAAACAAATAAATAGAACCAAAGAAAAAAGAAAGGGTCATTCAGAATATCAGATGAGCAAATTCATACATTAAGAAACATTTGATCAATTTATGTTGTTATGTTTCACACTTAACAATAAGTCTGCTTTTTACTCAATGCTTTAACATGTTGACCGATGTGATGAATTAAAATATAAAAAATATGTATAAAATATGGGATTTAATATAATACATACTTTTCTAGTAGTAGTCTCTCATTACTGTTTGTTTGTGGATTATAAAGAATCAATGGCATATAAACCCAATTAATAACTTTATAAATATTTTATATAGATAGTCATATTGTAAATTGTTAATGGATTAACCTTGTACAACAGGCTTTTAATATTAAAGGGTCTGTGGGGGGGAATAAAAAGGATTTAAGAGAAGCTTACTAGCTGCAGTCACACACATGTAAGATACCAGCACAATATGCTCCTAGGCAGGTATGAAAATGTTTTTATGTTAACATGCCTCAACACAACCCTGCTCCCTCTCAGATCACAAAACCTTGTAAAACAAAAGAGGGGAAGGAAGTCTAGCAGGAACTCTCATCATGAACACAGTGGAGGTTAGTCGGTCAAGTTACACCACTTTAACTTGCCACTCCCTGAGTGTATGATCAGGTGATTTGATGAAGGTGTGTCCTCTTAATGCTTTCTTTTTCTACCCACACTTTTCAACGGACACCATTTTACTCCTGCCTCTTCTTTGAAAGACGTGATAAAACAAACAGAACAGACTAGTGTTGTGAAGTGAATCAGCATGGCTGTTGCAGGGGGACTCAAGTGTGTGAAATACCTTATGTTTATCTTCAACTTCTTTTTCTGGGTAGGTACCTTTATTATTTCTTAGTACGTTGTGTGAGAGGGAGACAGGAAGACGTGAAAGTGCTCTCCAGCTGCACATTTATACATGAGGTGTACACTCTAAGGTGTCATTTTAGTCATAATTTAAGAGGAAATATAGAAAAAGAAACACAGTGATCAGCACATTTTACACTAAATGAAGAGACAGCACATGCACATAGATTAAATGAAACAGAAGGCTTTTATTGAAGTTCTCAAAGTTAAAAATTTACAAAGCTGTTAATGTATAACCAAGGGTTGAGAGAGGAACTGGTTGTGTACGCTCATTCCACACCACACTGTCATTTATAGAATACAGATTCTGTTTTGGTTTCATACTATGTAAAATTAGCACCTTGAGGAAAACAGTGTGAAAGCTGAGTGTTACATAATGACATGCAGCAGCTGTACTATTATGGAACTGGCATGCTTCTGTGTCTTAATATTAAGTGCCTTATATAATAATGAATAAATGAGTTGTGCCCATCAAATGAATGTAATCTCTTTCTTCTCAGATTCCAAGGTATAACATGATTACAGGATGCACAGTCAGCAGCACAGTGGGACGCGCATAAACTGATACAATTCTCATTAGTGTGTGCTTCACCCACTGTTACACTGTTAGCTACTGCAGATATCTTTTTTGCAGCATGTGAAACCATCTGGTAAACATGTGGTTAAAGGAGGTTGAAAAGACAAATGTAATTTTCAGACATTTGGCAAGAAAATGACAGGCTTATTTGTGGGAGAGCTGTACAGATTTGATCGTAGGTCTGCAAATAGCTGCAGAATCCTACATGGTTAATTTACAGATCTTTGTAACCTCATGAACCCATACTACAAATTTACATAAGAGGACCTGATGATTGCAGACCTCTGTCTAAGAGGACAGACGTCAGAAAAGCTAAATGGATGAGATCTAAAGACGGATTCCAGATGGTCAGCATCAGAGCAGAAATTGAAGGATAACTGTCTTCTGTAACTTCTACTGATTTGTTTAGCTATTGTAAACACATAGAGCCCACTTGTATGGAGTGCTTCAATACTTGTTTACTGTACTGTGTGTCATACATGTCTGGTAATAAATATACTGTTTGTTTGTGACTTAGATTGCAGGAACTGCTGTCTTTGCTATAGGCCTATGGCTAAGACTAGACCCAAAGACCAAAGGTCTGTTTGAAGGATCAGATGCACCATATGTGTTTTACACAGGTAAGATGTCTGTACTCCTTAAACATGAACTCTACTCATTAATCCAAACACTTCAGAGCAGCATTTTTTAATCCCAGAGTTTAACGAATATTCACAAATAAACATAATATGTTTAAATCATTATGACCTCTAGAAAACATAAAGTCAGATTATATTTTATTTATATATGTGTAGGTGTGTATATCCTGATTGGAGCTGGAGCACTGATGATGGTGGTGGGTTTTCTGGGATGTTGTGGGGCCATCCAGGAGTCACCCTGTATGCTTGGACTGGTTTGTACCACATTTTTATTCTACTTTGACCTTCTTTGTTAGTCTATTAACTTCCTGTTATTTACCCTATGTGAATATAAGCACCTCTTTGAAGAATGTAGGTCTTCCTAATGCTGCTTAGTATTTGGACTAGTTATGCCACTGTGTGTACTGTGGACCAGAGTATGAACACAGTAATATGAGACTGTGCATAGTGTAAACTGAATGTCAAGGCCAGTGAAGAGTCTAGATTCCTTTGTGCTTGTTGACTCCCTCCCTAGCTCCTGCTTCGTCTGGCCATAATCTTCTTGAACTAAATCCCCCAGGAGGTGGAGCCTATGGCAATTGGGTTGGGTTACACTCAAATGACCTTAGAGTAGTTGTAAATGTATGCACACAAAACTCAAGCACACAAACATACATGGACACGCACATAAAGCGTTCAGCTGAATTCATTTGTATCTGTCTTTTGTGCAGTTCTTCTTCTTCCTGCTTATCATCTTCGCCATTGAAGTTGCAGCAGGAATCTGGGGATTTTCCAATCAAAGCAAGGTAACTTACATGGGAAAAGTAGATTTCAAAGACAAGTATGTTTGTACAAGATTCTTTAAACAAGGCCATAAGTGCTTCATACAAACAGGAGCACAAATAGCATCAAGAAGAAAGAAATGGAAAATAAAGAGGGCAACATTGTGTAACATAGTAGGAAGAACTGAGTGAAGGCAGTGGAAAACACGATTACACAATGAAAGAGCAGAATAATTAAGAATAAAAATATATTATTTAAACTATAGTAGTCTAAAATTAAAAAATACACAATAAACTGTGTGGAACTACTATTTGACTTAATATATTAATTATTGCTTGCTTTTGTGCTGCAGGTGGTGGATGATATCACAGCATTCTACAAACAAACTTACAAGAATTACCAGACAACAGGAGATGAGCGTCTTAAAGAGACTCTGCGGGTCATTCAGACTGGGGTGAGACTTTTGTACGACTTCTGTTTGGTTGATTAAATACAACTTACTTCTCATTCAATGAATTTGGCACAAAAACTGTTTTCAAGTGGTTTCAATGCATTCCAGCTGAAGGTGGATGGTATATTATTGTCTAAAATATTCACAATGTCTAGAATTCTAAATTCCATATAAAGGAATGCTGCATTTCTGCATGCTCTACTGTGGGAGTTACTTATACCAATCGCATGTCTATTGGCACTTTTCCACTGCAAACCCTAAACACCACTCTACTTGGCACGCTTCACCACAGCACGACTCTACTGACTTGTCGGACTGGCATGGTTGTTTTTCCACTGCCAGCTGTTACTAGTTGGGACTAGTTGAAGTGGGTGGAGTTTACGGGGTCAACACTGTCATGACGTCATTTTCAGGCAACTAATAAAGTGTCACACCGTGGTTGGCTTTCTTTTGCTGGTCTTCCATCTTCTCAAAAATCTTCTCTGTTGTTTGTCCAATGTTGCTGTCCTGTCCATCAACGTTCTCGCAGGTGTGTTTTTCCACACATGGCGGGTGATTATTTAAGATACTCAAGCTTTGTCGCATGTATGACGACATTTCCTCTGACCAATCAGTGGACAGCACTGTTCACGTCACATTTTAGTGCCAGCTCAGCACGGCTAGAGCCACCTGTGAAACGGGTATGAAAAATCGCAATGGGTCCCAGGTTCAACCTCCAGTGGAAAAGGAAAAAAATGGGGGTGGAGTCGAACCGTGCCATGTGGAACTGTTACGAAAACAAGCAGTGGAAAAGGGACATATGTGATTTTTTAAAGAGTAGTGAGGTGGACACATAACCCTCTTTTCTCCTTAAAGTACACGGTGTTACTTTCTTTAACCTTTTCAAGCTTTTAGCAGTAACACCCAAAAAGCAAGGTATTGAACTATTCCTTTGAAATGCTTTTCATTAGATGTACATGTTTTTGCTTCTGTGGCTCATCCTGTCCTGTAATGTTTGTCTGTCTACAGCTGAACTGCTGTGGTCCAACTGGTAATGTTGAAGAGGCTGCCAAAGACACCTGTCCCCGAGGAGAACTACTTGAGGAGCTCATTACTAAGGTACAACCACCCTTAATATGTGCATCAAATGGATGCCAACAAAGGCAGATAAGAAGTGAAGGAATGTAACATTAAAACATGTCAATGAATCCAAAAACATCAGACACACTTTTGTTTGTACGAGTTAGGGTAATTACTTATTGTACTGCATGTTAAAAACCATAACGGACGCATGTGTCACAAGTTTATCAGTCTTCCCTTTTACGGTCTAATTCCCTCAGCCTCCTTGCAGTGTTACTATGGCAACAATGGTTTACTGGAGCCTGCATACTCCCAGGCTGTGTGTTGTACACACCATAGCTCAGGTTGTATTTAGTGTAGGTTCAGAGAATGCTTAAAGGAGTCACGATTTGTGTGTTATAGAGCTGTCCTGATGCCATTGATGAGGTGTTTGACTCAAAACTACACATCATTGGAGGAGTGGGCGTCACCATTGGAATCGTTATGGTAAGTGTGTGATTACTATAGGTCTAAATTATGTTACAATGCCTGGTGCTTACAAGGATGATGACAGAGGGTGGTATGAGCTAATGAAGACAGAAATGCAGCATGTCTTCCTCTATTTTTCAGGTGTTCGGGATGATATTTAGTATGCTCTTGTGCTGCGCCATCAGGAAGTCTCGGGAGGTGGTGTGACACCCACCATCACAACAAGCCCTTATTAATGTTGCATGATGTCATTCCCAGAGTCACATGACTCTCCACTGCCAATAGAAACACTGCTTGTTCAAGGGGGATAACTTAAGCTAGGCTGATACAGACATTTCTGAATATTACATCAGTTCTAACTGTACTGCTGACACTTAGCACCACCTTCGTGAACTAGATAGATGCAATGTGGTTATTAGGCCCAATCATAGAATGGGTTTCATCTGTGCTTCAGTTGAAATGTAGTACGGAATGTGTAATTTTGTGATCATTTGATTGAAATGAATGTGTGTGAACTGCTAATTATCTAAACAAAAGATCATGTTCTTGTATTTTGATCACATGCTGGCAAGAAGAGTCATGGTTCAGGGCCAAAAAAAGGCAACCACCACTTCAGCACAATACCGCAGTAGCCAATAAAATCTACTCTACTCTTTTTTTTTATTACAACACTGAAATAAAACCACAGTGACTATTTGTAGCTAATTGGATACCAAGCTGTGAACTTTCCCCCAGCTTGGTATTAGAGTAGCATTTCGGTTCTTCAACAGTTACTGACATCTGTTAATTTTTGTCTCTCATTATGCCCTTTTTAAAGAGCGCCTTTAATTTTCTGTCAGTTTTTAAAATTGTCTCTTTTTTTATTTGTATAAGATTTCTGAATTTATTGGGTTGTGTGGTACTTGAAGTTTGATGATGTATTTTATAAGGTCCTTTTCATGTTACGGAGATTAAGTTGATTTATACCATGTGCACTATGTTTCACAGAAGAAAACATATGGAGCAAAATAAACCAAAATGTACTAACGGAACCGACTGAAAGCGTTTGAGTATTTAACAACTATTGTACTTGAATGGTTTTCAAGATGGCTGCATGATGGAAGGGGGAGCCATGCCTTGGTTCAGTAACTTTTACATTTTATTCTACAAGATGCTGTCACATTATGGTCATTTGTGGTTCATATCTACAAACTGTAATCAGCATCAATATTTATTTAAGTTGTCAGAGGGAGATTTTAGAATCCAAACTAAAGCAGGCTGAGTAAGACTATTTGAATAATTTATCTACAAGGAAACTTAGACATCTCAGCTCTCTACTCAGCATTAGATTGTGTATTAACAAGAGATGCAGAGATTGTCTTAACAAAAAATATATGATAATAGTGATGAACCAGGGAAATATTTGACATGCCCAACAAGAAGAAATCAAACCCTTAGACAGTTACCTCTTACCAATACAAATTGTAAACAATCTTTTTATGCCCTCACTATTAATGACATATTTAAGTATTTCTATGAAAATCTTTATAAATCAGAAATGTCTTCCAATGAGTGGGTGGATGCATTCTTCTCCTTCCTGAATCTCCCTAGTTTCACAGAAGACTAGAAATCTACTTTGGGTTAGGGTTAGAGTATGGTAAAGTTCCTAAGCCAGGATGGACTTTGTGAGTTTTTTGAAGTCGCAACATATAAACTGTTAGACATGTATAATGATTCCTTCTTGTCCATTTCTTTGAGCGAGGCAAACAAATCATTAATTCTGATAAAGGGCACACAGCCTGAAGACTGTTCCTACCACAGGCCAATTTCTTTACTGAATGTAGACTTGAAACTACTCTGTAAAACACTTGCAAAATGTTTCGAAAGCTTAATCCCTCATTTTATTTTATTATGGGCCATAATTTATATAACAACATACATAGGTTACTAATTACAATCCAGTTTATTTCAACAGAAGTCAATCCCTGCTCTGGTGGTTTCCCTAGACGCTGAGAGGGCCTTTGATCATGTCGAATGGCCCTATTTATTTTATACGCTACATAAATTTGGTTTAAGTGAGCTTAAGCTTCTGTATAATAACCCTCTCTGCACTCCTTACAAATGGAATGCGATCTCTATGTTTCCATATTTGGAGAGGTAAAGGCATGGCTGTCCTCTCTCTCATCTATTTACCCTGTCTATAGAACCTCTTGCAGAGGCAGTGTGAGTTCATAGGGACATATAGTACATGGTCTAACATCCGAGAAAAAGAGAATAAGACTATCCTTTATGCTGATGATATTCTGCTTGTCCTGACACAGCCTGAAATATTTATTCCCACCCTTATGGAGATCATTAATAGGTTCAGTTCCATTTCAGGTTACAAAATAAACAACAGTAAATCAGAAGTTATTCCTTTTGGTGGTTTAAGACAAATACCCAGGTCCCATTTCCATTTCCCTTCAAATAGTCTCCATTGGGCTTTGTTTACCTGACAATACACACGTTTCATCAAATGTACAAGGTAAATTTAATTAATTCCTCTGTTTTAACATTTCAAGCTGGACTGGAGATAGAGGATCCTACCCATATCATGGCTGGAATGAACATCCTGTCTGTATTGTTGTATCTAATTCAAATGGTCCCAGGTCTTTTCCCACACAAGACTAGCAAAAACCTGAATGGCTGGTTCAGTTCATTCATGTGTGCTGGGAGGAAGCCATGCCTTCTACATTATGTCTCCAATCCTCAAAGGGGGTCTTGACCACCCAGATATATGACAATATCAGCTCAGGGCTCATTTGTATGTCATAGCTGACATAATCCTGCATGTCTTTGGCTTGATATAGAGGGTTCTGTGTCTGAGTTCTCCTTATAAAAAACTATTACTTTTGAAAAACCTCAAATCCCAGAAACTGGTATGTCGTAACCCTCTCACAATTTCTGCTGTTCAGGCTTAGGAAGGTCCAGCACAACCTTACTTCTCACCCCAATATGTGATAATCCTCATTTTCTGCCTGAAACTACTGGACTTTGGGTTCAGGCCTTGGGCAACAAAAGGGATCTCCAGACTATCTGACCAATTGGAGGGATCAACTGGGGTTTTTCCCTCTTCTTACAAATGAGAGATCATGTTCAAATGGACAGCACAATACTCAACAATCAAGCTATCTCTGATTCCTTCTACTGATACAACCTGAATAATATAAAAAGTGATTAAAAGTAATTCTCTCTCTCACACACATACACACACAGTAAGGTTTTCAAAATAAAAGCCTCATTAAAAATGTAAATAATGACTGTTAATATACTGTGTATATATACATACATATATAAAAACAGCCAAAATAAATAGGGGTAGAGCGCGATGGGGAACAGTTGGCGGTATGGGAGTTGGTACGTGCCTGTAAGGTCCCACCCAATGCTGCTTGCAGCTTTAATTTTGAACTAGAATTTGTTTGTTTTTTTCCTTTGTTCCTTATGTTGTATGATATTGTGTTGATGTATTTTATTGATTTACATCTGATGTCTAGACTTTCAAAAAATGCCATATTACAATTTGTTTCGGTAAGATAGAGGGGTCAGAAGGGCTATTGTTCTTTGATAAGGCTGAAAACACCAAGGTTCTTTTCCATGTGCGCAGTGGAAAAAAACATTGTGAATACTTCCCCACTACCTTCCTCTTTTTGATATTTGCGGCCAAGTGTGACTCACTCAGTTTGATCCAATGCACAAACAAAGCAGAGCTGTTTTGAGTTATCACATTAGAATTTTTGTTTAGACCTGACGCATACACTAATCATCATAAACAGTACACATTTATTGATGAAAGCCAGGCTAGTTAATGTCTAATGACTCACCATTTCCCCAAAGAAGAAAGGTCAGAATAGAATTACATATCTGATTACAGGACAAGGAAGTTAAGTCTGATTTGGTTGTTGACAGCAGGGTGTTACCCTTTTCTGACTTCTGACTCCCCAGCCTCAATTATGGAGATAACAGTGATTATAAAAAAGGAAGGTGTATATTTTTGTGACAGTGCGTCCACATTCTTCTGCATGTGTCCTTTTAATGTAGCTGAGAGTGTACTGGCCATGAAAACAGTGAAGGCGAGCTGAGATAAGGAAGAGAAATCCTAAAAAAAAAAAAAAAGAGGAGGCAGGCCAGCATAAACACTTACACCCTTACACTTCACATTAACATATAATAGATAAAAACTCAGTTATGTGTTTTTTCTTTTCACTTTTACTGCCACACCTATCTGTGATTCAGGACAAGCTGGTACATTTTATTGGTTCATAAACATTATTTTGGTCATGAAATATATTTAAAAATCTCTCCGGAAGCATAAATGTAATAGATTACAAATTTAAGCAAGGCAAATACATTCAAAAATAACGAAAGCAATCTGCAGTAAAATGTTTTATCCAATTCATACCTGAATTAACCGCTGACAAAAATAAATGTTTATGCCTCCGTCTCTGCACACAATGTAATCTCAGTTCTCAGCCTCGTCTTCTGTGTCCTCCCAGGAAATGTTTGCATGTCTGCGTGACTGTGTGTTTAACTGAGTGTGTGTATGGAGCATAGTGTCTATCTGGAAAAGCCTTGTGACACACTGCAACACAGCCAAAACCAAATGGTATTTACAAGAGACAGATTCAAGGCCAGTGTCCAACGTTACAACTTCTGATGCCAGGCCAGGTTTTCCATAACAATACGTGCTTAGTTTACCATCCTCTGGAGGACATTCGCCTTTACAATAACAATGTATGGGGCTTGTTCTGTGCTCTTGTTCACATACAACGCTGCAGGGGTGTACATGATTCTGAACAGAGCCCAGGACCATAGTTTGAGCTTGCAGGAAATAGCGAGGACTGTGGGAGTAAATCTGACGGGGCACGCAGAGAAGAGCATTTGCCAGTAGCTGAGAGGCAGCAGGAAAACTCTCATGGTTGTCACAAACTGAGATATGTTGTAGGAGAGCATGGTTTAAAAGAAACTCAAATGTCCCACCAGCAGGCACGACACAGCCTGGTTCTAGCACAGAGTTCTGGCAGGGAAATGCAGGTTTTGTATCGCCTGTGTGCAGTGATGTGCTTTTGTGGCAATGAACGGCCCTCTTCGATGCTGTAGTTGGTCTTGTATTCAGAGGCTCCCAGGTTGTCAGTAACATGCGGATGGCATCTTGAAATGCAGCAGCATATTGCTCTGTTTGCCCTTCTCCAGAGCCACAAATGACCAGACTGCAAGGTTTCACCATAGCACTATCCTTGGAATCATTGAACATCACATGAACATACCTATGGAAGAAAAAAGTATAATGTTTATTTTCAACATGTAGATTAAACAAATATTCAAAGTGATATGGTTCATACATGTGAGTTTCATTTGCATATCGCCTTCGTTCTTGAATGCAAATGACATATCAAATATCATATAAAATATCTGAAAACTCTTCAAACCTGTGGGCTCCCAGTAGTATTGGTCTGCAAAAAGCCAATGTGGCAACATGCTCTCGCTGAATCCTCCAGTATTCTGAGACAGGTGTGGCTCCACTTAGTTGGGTAAAGAGTGAAAGCTCATCTTCACTCACACACTCCACAACACATATCTCTGCCTGTGTGGCTAAAGATAAAACAGCAGCAGATTGTTTAACTGCAGAAAGAAGCACAGACACACCCATGCTCTGCAAGATTGAAAAAACATACTCTAAGGAGCTTTCTGCAAAGGTGCTATATTGCAAAATACTTGTGCCGTTGCCTCTGTTCTTCTCTGTTCCTAGCACCTCACAACCCAGCTCTAGCACTTCTCCAGGATTGAGTAATTTTGGCTGCAAGAGCCCGGTGAAAACCACTACCTTAATGGGTCCATGATCAGTCTCTGTTAAAGGTGTAGCAAAATCCCTGTGTATGACTTGCCCTTCAATCGAACGGGAGCAACTGACAGGAAATCCTAATACAGGTGTGTGCAGTGCAGGGAAGTTGTCATTTATAAACTGAAGTGATCGAGAAGGTAGGTCATCCTGAAACTTCCACTGTGTGAGCATTTCACCCATGAGGTTGCTGATGAAGTCACAGTTGCTGTGACCCAGTCGGGTATAAAAGAAGGATGATAGCAGCTTTTGAACTGGTGATTGTGTCTTGGCCGTGAAATCCTTCCATGAAAGAACACATCCATATGGGACCACGCCTACAGTGATGAGATCATCCAGCTCATCAAGTGCAAATGCCAGCAGTTTGTCAGCCAAACGCCTGGCAGTGGCAGCTTTCGCCGCTTCCTTGGAGTTGTGAGTGAGAGACACATGGGGATCCTTCGAGGCAGCCGTGTGAATCATCCGCAGCAATGACGCCAGTAGCAAAATAAAGGTCTTGGATCCATCACCCGTTTTTGCATTATGTCTCCAGACACACTCCACCACCATCCTAAAATTAAAAAAGGAAACATATGATGAAAGAAGTGACCCTTAACAAAGGGGTGACTTCATATGGTATGAGCACACCAACTGCAGAATCTATCAGTAATGCATCAATCATTAATATTAAAAAAAAAAAAAAAAAAAAGCACTTTAATTTTGGTTACATCTCAAATTGAGCCCCTAAGGCACAGTGAAACTCCAGCGCCACAAACCCAAGAAATTAACTACAAAAAAAGATCCTTCTGTCAGCTGATGCTAAGATAAAATACTTACTGATACTGAACCACACCATTACTGTTCAGCCTCAGACCAGTACAGCTTTTTATGCACAAGTCAGAATAACGACATAATCGGTATTTCTGAACAGGAATGTCTCAGAGGTACCAGATCTACTTCAAAACACTGTCTGCACATTACAATACATTCATTTTTCAGGTTGTTCCGAGAGCATTCATAAATTTATTGTACATAAAATACATAAAATGTACATAAAATAAAGTGTCATTTTAATTGTAACTCTATATGTATGTGTTATTATTATGTGGAATAATACTTTGTCAGTTACATATTGAAAACACCAGCAAACCAGAACTTTTGTCATTTGTTTTCCAATTAATCTAAAAGTATGAAATATTTTGCATATTTAATATCTGAGGCAGATAATTTCTAAAAGAAAAAAAAAAAAGAAAGAAAGAAAAAAAGGAAGACCTGGGTTATCACATGGGGGGACATGTGTAGTTTTCTTATCACATGGGGACATGTGTAGTTTTCTTATTTATTTTTTCCCCCCTTATTAATGAACTTGGGACATGTCCAGGGTGTACCCCGCCTTTGCTCCTTAAGTAGCTGCGATAGGCCCCAAATGACCCCCGTGAAGATCAAAGCAGGTTCAGAAGATGAATGAAGGAATGTGTGAATTATTTTTTTAAGACGACTACTTCAAAAAAAAAAACCTTAAGTGAAATGCATACCCATTGACACTTTCCTCACCAAACATTAAAGGTTATAAAGCTGTAAATACTGTAATACGTTTTTTTTTCTTTTCGCCCCAATAGAATACTTTTCCTTTCTCCAAATTTGCACTTTGTCAAAAGAAATCACCATTGTAGTGGACGCAAAATTACGAAACCTACTATGATGAAGTACACTCTGCCCCTGGTTAGGGTACTTCACCATAGTGTACTTCACCATAGTAGGTTTCGTAATACCAGTTTGTTGTACGCCCGTAAAATGAGTTCGGGGTGCTCCTACGCAAAAATATTAGTTCCGTCTGCTGAAGAAAAAAAAACATGCCCATGTGCGATCTTGCAGTTGGAGAAACACTGCTATAGGTAAAGCGAGCAAAGGTCTGTGTGTTAGTCACCTGGCCAGCGGATGCTCCAGTCGTAGAGCCGTGAGAATCCGTGTCCCACTTCGACTCAGCACTGCCTGTCCCGTGTCCCGGGTGAACAGTACCTGTCCTCCATTTGGACCAAAACTGCGGAGGACAACTGCCTCCAACGCACCCACAGTCTGCAGGATATGTTCCAGGTGAAGATGCTCCACTGGCCGCATCACCACGAACAGAAGAGTCACCGAAGTCGAGCTATAAATCGAACAAAACCAACGTGAATGACCGTTGCGATGTCTGTCGAAACAATATATACCCGTTTTATAAACGGACATGTACTTTAACGGAATCATTACTTGTTCACTTCGTATCTAGCTAAACAAATGTCCCGACTTTAAAGCTGCCACGGACGACCTTTTATTGTCTCCTTACCCTTTTAATCTGAACAAATACTATTCTTTCTAGCATAAATGCAGTGATAAAACATCCATGCCTCTAAATCTAAATCTTATCTGCAAACTCACCATCAGTTCAACAGGAAAGCTTCCCTCTGTAGCTTAGAAACGACTCTTCTTCTGTGGTTTCTACCAAGGCTTTAACACGGAAAATGAGCCACTGCCGCCACCTAGCGTGTGGAGATATGTATGGAGCTTTTTTTGTGTCTTTATTATTCAATCAAAAAAAAAGTTACTTCAATCAGAAAACTGTAGCTTCAATCAA
>JAQQZY010000024.1:14355910-14375701 GCA_030068375.1 Ostorhinchus rueppellii | reverse complement strand
TCTATCTATCTATCTATCTATCTATCTATCTATCTATCTATCTATCTATCTATCTATCTATCTCTTTTTTTTTTACAATTAGTAATATCCATACAGTACTGTACAAAAACTGTTACATATGGAACTTTTTCGTAATTTTTAACCCCATTACATGCTGTTTTGTTGTCACTGCATTTGTTGGTGTATCAGCTGTGGCTTCTACCTTAACACTTGTCTTTTCAGGAAAAATAATCCTGGAGGCGTAGACATAAACTGAGGTCAATGTTCGCTTGGGTGTGAGATCCATTCTGCTGACTCAGAATCAGATACTCAATACCCGTAATGTCTGCAGAATAGAAAATATCAAAACATTTTTGCACTTGGGAGTCAAATATTGGCAGAGGGACTTTTTTCCCATACAGTCTGCACTGAGCATGACCTTGGCGCATGATGCTCACCTCTGGCACAATCTGGGACGGCAGAGGTTCACACGTAACGCTTCAGCTCTACATCTCCCCTTCCTCTCCTCATGCCCTCCCCTCCATGTCAGCGGGTTTGGCAGAGACAGTGGCTTGCATATCCTGTGTTCAAGTGTTAGTGCCAGGCCAGCAGAAACAGGAGAAGTCATTTGACACTGACAGCCTCACAGTGTCTATAAGCACATTACTGCTTCAAAAACATCTGATCAATAATATTTATGGACACTCTACTGTGGTGTATTTGTGTGTGTGATTTGTTGAATGGTTCTTGAAATGAATGGTTCTTTGCATTTCATCACTAGCATTTCAAGGGCACTCTCACAGTCTCTCTATTTCCATTTGACTTTTGTACAAATAGTAGATTAGAGCTAATGTATTTTTCCGTCTCTTTTTTTTTTCTTCTGTCAGTTTGTTAATTCTTTGCCAATCGAAAAATGACTGGAAACAGACGAGCTGCACCCGGCACCCCAGCTTCTCCCACCCATTTACCAAACGCAACTGCCACTCCTGGACAAATACAACCTGGGAGCCACAATCCCAAAAAGTTCATGAATGAACTACGCCACATCCACAGTGAGTTACATTCAAAACGGAATGTTGCTCCCAATGAACAATGAGTCTAAAACAGCTGCACCATTATTAAAAGGCAATCACAGAAAAAAAGGTGATTGGGTCAAAGCAATACCTTTAGGAATAATGCTGAAGCAATTTGGTAAATCATCAAACTCTTTTAGTTTAGTGTTATTCTCTAACAAGAATATGTCTGAGATCTACAAAAAATATCGTGATAGCAAAAGCATGTTTTAAAAAATGCATAGGGGACCTCACTCCTGATTGGAAGGACACAATGCAGAAAAAAATTATTAGACCATCAAAAGTCATCAAAAACAATGGTTATGCCATCAAATACTAACCCCTGTGTGTTTCATGTGACTAAAACAGACAGAAAAGAAAACATGGAATGCCTAAAAGCACTGTTTTTGTCAGTACAATGCCATAGATATTGATGTAAGAACTGAAATGATTTTGGTTATTATTAAGAAAACCATGAAAAATGACCAGATACCAGCTCTTAAATTAAACTCTTATGAGCTATTTTTGTTGTTATCATTATATTTGTCCAAACACATGTAGCTTTAGTTGTACCAGGCATTAAAATGAACAAGAAATTGAAGAAAACAATGGTGGTCTAATCAATTTTTTAGTGAATTTATGTCAGTTGACTTATGCAAATGACCTATCTTAACACTTACTTCGAGAGTTTTTATCATTAGACACAGTATTACATTTATATGGACCCTTTAGTTTAAGGTTTAAGGCTAAATATATTTTATTTGGACAGTTCTGATTGCAAGCGATAAAAATAGTGTCTTGATATCAGGATCATATTTTGCTCCAGTTTTCAAAACAAGCAGAGTACAGAACAGAAGGGACAGAGAAATGAGCATGGACATTTGATAATATATTGTAATCCAATACGACAAAGTCACAAAATATTGGCTAAAAACGACCACAGATGTGAATCAGCAAATCTATTTCAGAAATATCTGTTGACTGACTTTTAGGGAAGTTAAGTCACTGATGACAAGTGAAATTAAATGAGTCTTTGTGTGTTCAATGTTGTTTTGCAGTGCCATCATGGGCCGTTGGTGCTCTTTGTATTGTGATTCTGTGCGTGGTGTTGTCATGTGCGGTGTGTGTGTGGAAAAAGTGGTTGAAAAAGAAGGACAAGGACAAAGAAAAGGACAAGAAAAAGGGAAAAGAGAAGAGCAAAGGTGGCTCTGACACTGAAATGGATGGAGGTTACAAAGAGGTGGGCTACACACACAGATATAAACACACACGGTTGTGTCTCCCTGCAGATGTATTGCCCTTGCAATGTATCACAGTCCTGACATTCGGGTCACCCAGCAGTACTGGTAAAACTGTCAGAATTTGTTAAGACAAATGAATGTTTTACTCATCACTCATGCTGTGGTACTGGTTCAGATCTGTAATGAGATGTTTTTGGTGATGTTGAAAGATGTAACTCACATAGGCTTACTAATGGTGTTATTTGCCATCTTATTTAAATATAAATAAACCTGATGTAGGTAACAGTACCCTTGTATAAATGCCTCAGACTGTGCAGTACAGAACACAAATAGCTAATCCACAAGTTGTGAACAGAACGTCTCCATTGATTACTGTAAAGTTATATTTTTACCTGATGCGTCTGTTTCTCTTGTGCCAATATGTGTGTGTGCAGTCGTGGAAAGATGAAGGTAACAAAGAAACGGAGCTGTCGGATAATGAGCCCAAGGAAGACGAAAAACTCGGCAGGCTACATTTCACATTAGACTTCAACTTCACAGATAACACGGTGAGGTGATTCAGAGTGACATATTTTATTTTCATCCGCCACGCATCAACTTTTAAATGTCACATTTTCATATTTTCCCCCCGTTTTTTATTCCTCTTTCTGTCAAAAACTCATTTATTTTTATTTCCTGTTCACTTTCTAGCTGGTGGTAGGCATTCTGCAGGCAGCCGAGCTTCCTGCTATGGATGTGGGAGGTAGTTCTGACCCTTATGTCAAGGTCTACCTGCTCCCAGATAAAAAGAAAAAGTTTGAAACTAAAGTTCATAGGAAAACTCTGGAACCCAACTTCAATGAGACATTCACATTTAAGGTAAATTAAAACCTGACATTTATTCCTCTCAATTGTAGTGTTTCCTGATGAGTTGGAAGTCTGTGTATTTACGTGTGTGTGTAGGTACCCTATACCGAGCTGGGTGGAAAGACGCTGGTGATGACTGTGTATGACTTTGACCGGTTTTCAAAACATGACGCCATTGGAGACGTGAAGATACCAATGAGTGGTGTGGACTTCAGCCAGTCTCTGCAGGAGTGGAGGGATCTGCAGAAGGCAGAGAAAGAGGAGGTGGGGGGAAGCTGTGAGAGGAGTTGAACTTGAAAATAGCACAGCACGATACAAATAGGAGAAGAACATGTACAGTTAGAATAAAATATAACTTCTGCACTGGGTCCTGTCTTAGAAACAGTTTAGATCCTAAGAGTTTTCACTGTCTGCTGCTTGAATAAATCATGCATGCCTATTCCAAATCCAAATCAACACTTCTTCAGCATATCAGGATTTTGAGTTATGTGAACATGTAAAGAAAAAACAAAAAACACAGAAATCTTGTGCCAACACCTTTTTGTATGTATTCACAATCTTAAGATAATATAGGCCAAACTGGTCAAATTTACTTACAGATGTGGACATCAAGCCCAGAAGATATAAGAATTATTAAGTATCAGAGTCTATCAGCTTAGCTCAAAGTTGTTCCAAAATGCAGGTTGTGACAGTTCCCTGCAGCAGGAATCAACAGTAATAATTTATCAGATTTTAAATGTTAACTCACTTTATTATCCCCATAGGGAAATTCTGTTCCTGCAGTTTACCCATTCTGATACACATAGAACCTGGCATTAGCAATTAGCACTTAGGAGCAATGAGCTGTCACTGAAGGCCTTCAGAGACCAACTCAAGATGTTCACCAGTACCTTGGTCAAGGGCACTGACAGAATAATTATCTGATACATACCTGTTTTTAACCAGCAGACTAATGAATTGAACCCAGAGCCTTTTAGTATAGAGGTAGAAGTGTTAACCACTACACCACCAAGCCACCCAGGATGACCTTCCCTTGATGGCTGGTTTCCATTTCAGAAAAAAAAAAAAAAAAAAATCATCTGTTCGTATATTTTAACACGTCTAGCAGCTAGTTTGTCTTCATAATTTGGGGTTCTTTGGTTGCCCAGAGATGTTTGCACCACTTGTACAAATGAATTCCGAAGAAAGTTGAGCTTTGAGGGAAGATGGGATCAAATAAGGTCTCCACTTTAGGGGCTGGTGAAAATTACAGCCTTCAGCATCATATTACAGTGGACTGCATCAAGTTTGTCTTCCAGGTATTGAGAGCATTTTAATTTTCATCACTTCGAATTCATAGAACAGCTGGTGTGATATGCTGCTAATGGCTATATACTGACCTGTGTATAACCCAAACCTTGACATGCTGGAGAAATTTGGTCTTAGCTTTGGAACTAGTGCACCTGATTTAATGTAGATAAAATCACATATTTGCCTCCTGGTAGTAAAACCCTTGCTGAGCAGTGTAATTCCCGAACAGTAACCTTACCTCTGTGTTCCTGTACTAGAGTGAGCGGCTTGGGGACGTATGTTTGTCCTTGAGATACGTGCCTACTGCAGGAAAGTTAACAGTGGTAATTCTGGAGGCCAAAAATCTGAAGAAAATGGATGTAGGTGGATTATCAGGTGAGACAAACACCATCTGGATTCACATTAGATTTAAGTGAAGTCAGTGCACATATTCTCAGTACCACATTCAACATGATTCCTATAAATTCATATCCAAAATTCTCAGTCTTTTGTCATTTTAAAAAACATTGATCTGATGAAATAGTCTCAGATAAGCAGTATTTAGTGGCGTGTCCACTTTCAAGCAGTTTCTGTATAGGGGCAGCTATCCGCAGCTACTACAATAGATGTTGTGTTTCACTGATGGATCTTCTGCATCTGTGCCAGGCTGTTGGTCAGTTGGTCTGACATAAAACCTTCCTGTTCTCACTATCAGACCCTTATGTGAAGATCCACTTAATGCAGAATGGGAAACGACTCAAGAAAAAGAAAACAACGATAAAGAAGAACACTTTGAACCCTTACTACAATGAGTCTTTCAGCTTTGAAGTACCATGTGAACAGATAGAGGTATATATAGTATTTTATGCACATATATTGCACACAACTATATATACTGTAACTTTACAAGCTAATTTTCCTGTCTGTATTTTCATTTTTAGAAAGTACAGGTAGCAGTGACCGTGCTGGACTATGACAAGATTGGGAAGAACGATGCCATTGGGAAGTTACTGTTGGGCAATAATAGCACAGGAACTGAGCTACGCCATTGGTCAGACATGCTAGCCAACCCCCGACGGCCAATTGCCCAGTGGCATAGCCTCAAACCAGAAGATGAAGTCAATGCACTAATTTCCAACAAGAAATAAAGCTCTGTGGGCAACATGGCAGCACTAGGTAGCTGTTCAATAAAACCCTGAGCCTTTACCTCAACTACTGATTTATGTTCCTACCTCTCCTTCAATTTACCTTTAAGATTATTCAGTATGTAAATCTATTAAATCCCCAGTTCATCTTCACATAATCCAAGTCACTACTTGGAACCTACTGTCTATAGTAAATATCCCTTTCTGCTTCTATATAGGCTACAATAGGGTGTTAACCACAGTTGTTTCACTGTATCACTGTACTATTATAGATAGTAGGATTTTTTTAAAAACCTAGGTTTTTTTTTCATCTTTTAAAGTGTCAGACAAAATGCATATCAGCCCCGATTCAGCCATGATTAACCTGCAGGAGACAACCCAAAGCATGTTCAAATACTGTAAGATCATTATATAAATACTGTTTTGCCTCTACTGTCTTTACTGAAGCCCAATCCTCATGTTGTCTTTTGCCAAATAAATAACAAGTTCTTAGCAAAACTACTGGTTGTGTATTATGCATTTAAAGTAGCCTTTTCACCATTTTCTCATGCACATCAATGAGCCTTGAAAGATGCTTATCCATTTTACTGTGAGTTTTTTTTGCAATGTCACATCCCAAGTGACATAAGAGGCCATAATCACATGATCACAATCAGGTATTGTTTCCAAGTTCCTCATAAAAAATGTGTACTCATTTAATGCCAGCTTTGTGATTTCTGGAATGTAAATTAAGAGAAATTTATACGTTAATAAATCTCAGAGAAAAAAAATAAGCCCAACCTGTCCATTTTGTGAAAGATCTGTGTGATTGCACTTTGTAATATTACTGTACTGTATTTTTCTTAATAAAATAGTCATTAAAAGATTTAGAGAAAACAGCATTAGTAAGGTTGTCATATATTTTATGTCATATAATGTGGCTGTTATGTTGGTTATGCTATACTTAAACAACAACTGTGAAATCGAATGTAATTAAGCAGATTTAAAGCTCTTTAACAATTAAAACGAAATTTCGTTGCTCTGAAATATTGTGCAATGACAATAAAGGCTATTCATTCATTCATTCAAAATATATTTGTATGGAGAAATGGTTAGCTTACAGATTTAGAAAATATTTTCACAAATATCGACATGGATGTATCAAATATCAGGGTATTTCCATCATTACTGAATGTTAAAGTACAATATAGATTTACTTAAATTTTCAATCATCTGCTTACTTTTTCAGTGATTAAAGTACTTACTTTTCATTTTCAAACTTCAAACTTGTTTAAATGATTTACGTTTTTTTTTTGTTTTTGTTTGTTTGTTTTCAAATCAATATATGACTGTTTAATTGAAGTTTTATTGAAATTGTCGTAAATTTATATAGATTTTTCAAATTTTTTAAATAATCAATTCAACGCAGTTACAGCTTTACATTGATGGTGCATTTTGGGCAGTTGAGTCTTTTTTTTCTTATCATGTTTTAATTTATTTATTTTGAGCAAATTATTGAACAAGTAAGAAGCACTCACATTTTGTTTTGAAGATAAATTAAAATAAATAAGACAGGAAATAACTTCTCTTAGCTAAATTTTGCGCAATTAGCGCAGGGGCACAGAGCTAGCTAGCTTATGTTAATAATTTTACCAAGCAAGATATGGCCAGGAAAGTTATGGCAAAGCTGAAAAACTGTATTTATATTTTCTAACGACTTTTAAAACATGATCACAATTAGAAAATGAGTATTGAGTAAAATGAACACAGTATTTTACTTTTAAATTTCAAACATCATCTTTTCTTTAAACAATTATTATTTTTGTTTTAAAAAATTGTCTTACATTAGATTTTTCACATTTTTAAATAATTAATTCAACCCAGTCACAGCTTCACATTGATAAAGCATTTTGTGCAGTTTTTTTTTTTGTTTTTTTTTTTTTAACATCTTGGATTTTTTTTAAATGCAAAGTATTGGACATGTAAGAAGCATACACATTTTGCTGTGAATATAAATTAAAATAAATACAACAGGAAATAGCTTCTCTTAGCTATATTTCTCTGAAGAAATTAGCGCAGGGGCACAGAGCTAGCTAGCTTATGTTAATATTATTACCAAACAAGACATGGCCAGGAAAAATATCACAAAGCTGAAAAACTATATTTATATTATGTAACGACTTTGAAAATATTATTACAACTAGGAAGTAAAAAGTTGATTAACTGTGCCTTGGTTAACTCACAGATTATATCGCGTTAGTTTACTGCTATGTTCTTGCGTTAGCTTACTTCTCTGATGGTGTTAACTGAGAGGCTCCTGTGAAACTCTCTCAAGTTCAATGGGCGGTCTGGAGTTAAATTCCCGTCTCTTCCTTTGATTCAGAGTCTCTGCTGCTTTCCACTGCTTGTGTCTACGTCAAAAGCGTCCCACCCAGGTCGTGGAAAGTCAGAGATTTTAACGGTAACTTCATGGTCAAAGCCTCCGTGATGGAGCGACTCGCAGGCCAGGAGGTTCACACCCACGTAAGAGGCGAGTATCTGAGGATGTCGGAGTGACACAGAGCAGTGAAAGTCTACCTGCCCACACACAGGTGAAGGCTGCTCGTCATCTGCTTAGGGGGCTGTCGCCACCAGGTTGGTAGGTAGGTTTTACAGGTACGACCAAGCACCGTCCCGGTGCTTCCAAACATCTGAAGTCCTTTCCTCCCGGGACCACTGAGATGCACCGTTAACGATTCGGCGGAACTTCCTTTCGGACTCTGAGATGAACGTAAAGTGGACAGTGAAACGATTTCTTCTTATGTCGTTTTCAATCTCCCACTTGCTGGTACTTGAGGGTGAGTCTAACAGTTGTACTAACAGTTTTAATTATATAGTTTAATTTATCATAGAAGAGTATGGTGTTTATAATGAAATCTGGTCATGAATAAGGTCTCTGAGTTTCTGAGTGACCTCCATCCACTGTTGGATGCTATTTCATAAACATTATTAATGATTTTTGTAAACATATTATGGAGCAAAAACAAAATATTCTAATATGATATCTAGTGTATAGATTAGGTAAATGTGTATAAGATATAATACACATTTTTAAATGTATATGATGCATTTTTATAGTTATCAAGGCGATTTTATATTAAATAAATAACTGGCCCATTTCCACAAGCTGATATTTTTTCATTAACTGTTTAACTCTGTGTTTAGGAGCTCAGAGCCGACTTTCAGTGGCAGAAGGAAGACTACAGAGGTAAACAGACAACGAAATTAAATGAGTGATTATTTGTTATCAGGGTGGCACTGGGGTGTGTGACACAGACATCAAGTGAATGTGTGTGCACATGCGGGTGTGCATGTGAGGGTTCAGTGAGGAGTTTGGAGTCTGAATTCAAGTGGTGTAAAGTGCACTTAAGTCTCCCCTCTGACTGTTTCTTCCCACTAATGTGCATGTTTGTGTGTGTGCAGGAGGGCTAATGCACTTCGGAGGAAACGGGATCTCCTCGGGGAGGAGGTTGGTACACTACACCTAAGAGAACCAGAGGAGGTCAGGGCACCCACATGCGCACAACACCCTAACGGGCACAAAGCTGTCTTTGTAAAGAACAAGACACACTCACTAACACATACACTTTCTCCCACTCACCCTGACGCAACTTTCAACTTACAGAGCCAGGTACACAAATGGTACAGTATTGTGTCAGTGATGCTGTTGAAGTGTTTATTGTTCATTGTTTTCAAAGCCATACCGACCGTTGCTGTCAGAGGGTACTCTGTCACGCAGCATCTTACACAACTACACAGCCAGAGATGCCTCTTCAGGTAAATGCACTACTTTTAAGTAATCCCAAACACATTCACAGAAGCTTAAAACTATCATTACCCAAATAGACTGGGATAAGTGAACTTGAGTGTGTCTTTCCCAGAATATTGCGGCTGCCTCAATGGTGGCTGGTGTCAGGAGGGTGGTGTGTGTGACTGTGCTCAGTTCCAGGCATTGGGAGACCGCTGCCAGATCAGTGAGTAATGCACACCTACATGTCTGTGTTTGGTATCAGCTCAGATTCATCGGCTTAGACACTCATCCTCACCACAGAAGTGCTGAAAACTTACGGTTGACTGACATCTACCATCCGGAAATACATGCTACCTGGTTAGCATAGCTACAGGTCCTTAATATTCGTATACAATTTCATTATTAATTATAAAGGAACAAGTGTGTGTATGTGTGTATGTGATTGTTCAGGTATGTGTACCACTCTCTCCAATCATTCAACAAACATTAATTATCTGCGCACTCTCCAGCATTAATTATCAGATTTTCCGAGATCTGCTCTCTCCATTTTTCCCCCTGTATCTCTCTTTTTGGTCCAAATCCACCACCCTCAAACTCTACCCACACACACAGACACACATATACTTTGCTCCCTACATGGGACATAAAACCACTTGAACTAAGGTAATAGGGTAAGGGCTGAGTGATGGAGTTTCTGGTTTCTATACTCTGAACAGGCTCCTTATACAGTATATCAGGAGATCTGAGGTCACAATTATTGTAAAGACATTTTTCATTTCAACTAAGTAATTTTGTGTTGACACATGTTGGAAACAGTAGTTCCTTAGAGCCTTGTCACTGAATGAACGCCTGAAATGAAATCTTGAAATAGACATTTTAAAAAAAGATTTAAAAAGTATATAGTTTGAGCAGAGCTAAGTAAAGATAGCTTGAAGCTTCTTCTATCTTCATTTTTCTAAATAAGTGATATGTAGCCCTAAATCTCAGTTTGGGTTTCATGGATTGTTATTCTCAAATTTGATCGACAAGGATTGAGTTTATTCTACTGAAAGCATGCTCTTGAAATTATCAAGTTGGTTGGGAAATGTTAACTGAAACATAAGTATCCTGACACATAAAGAACCACTATCAACATATCACCCTATTCACTGATTAAATTAGAAGATGTGACTCAGTATCCCCACCCCCGCCTCCTCTGATTTTCAAGAGGGTCTTGGGTAGCATCTTGGCATAGGCAGCTAGGGGGATTTCCTGTAACAACGGGCTTTGTAGAAAATTCAGGTATTCATTTTCCACTGATATATCCAGTGAGACACAAAGATGATGAAAGCTGTAAAGATAATAGATGTTACTGTATGGCGTGGTCCATTTCTGTATTCACATGGAACCAATCCACTTTCATCATTATTAGCGTCTTGTCTGATTGATTTCCATGTTTACTTTTCAGTACCTAACCAGGGCCAGGATAGGGATGGTATCTGCAGGTCATGGGGTCAACACCACTATGAAACATTTGATGGGATATACTTCTACTTCCCGGGAACCTGCTCTTACATTCTGGCCCAAGACTGCCACTCAACTACACCACAGTACACAGTGTGGGTAAGAACATCCAGATCAAGCTTACCAACTGGTTTTTGAAAGCAGTTAAATACATCTGAGCTCTCATATGGGTTCTATAAGTAAGCAGTTTTTCAAGAATGATGGTGGTTGTCTCTGTTTGAGCTTCCCTTTAATCAGTTTCATCTTTTCCCTTGTTTATTCAGATCCACAACAGCCGAGTGTGCGACGGGAGTGTGTATTCATGCCCAAGAGCCCTCAGCCTGTTCTTCCCAAATGAGGAGGAGATTCATATCTCCGGTTATCAGGTCCACCAGGGAGGTCGCCGGTGTGTGTGTGTTTATTCAAGAGAGATATCAAAAGAAAAGAAAAATGTTGTTTTACAAAATTGTCAGAGTGAGAAAGGAAAACAGTAGATCTCAATTAAGTGACAACAGAGAATTCACTTCAATTTTTTGTGCTTTTTTGTGTAATGCCAGGCTAAGCCTGCCCCAGACTGTAGGTAATGTGTTTATTGAACGGCTGGCCGATTACCTACTGGTGAAGAGTGTGTTTGGCTTCTCTTTGGCGTGGGATGGAGGCTCTGGTGTTTACCTGAAGATGAGTGAGGAGCACCAGGGAGCCCCATGTGGCCTCTGTGGGAACTTCAACCATATTGCTGGGGATGATCTCACCACTGCTCGTGGTAAGACCGGCCTGACCAGACTCTCTTCCTTTTATCCCTTCTCTCAGCACCCACTCACCACAATTATTATTATTATACACTCAACACTGATTCGGACCAATTACAGCAGTGGTGGGAATTGGTTAGACCAGAGTGGAAGGACAGGGGATAATTGATAGTATGGGTTTGAATGGATGGAAGGAACTAGAATCCTTCCTCAGATGACCAGTAATATGAACTGCTGTTCCCTACTAGTTGGTAGTGAGGATGAACTTAGCAAAAGAGAATAAACAAGTCAAATGTTAGTTTTGTTAATAGTTATAATTTAGTTTGTGCTGTACTGTGAATTACTTTTTTTAATCAAGCTTAATTTCAGTGTTTTATGTAGTAAAAGAGACATGGTGTTGAATTGATTCTGTGTTTTGTAAAAATGTGTATGGATGCATGTTTTAAGGCATTCGGACAGATGAACCAGCACTGTTTGGAAACAGCTGGGCAGTGGATCTGCCTCATGAGAGAACTTGTCCCTCAGTGGATCTCGATTTCAGTGGGCCCTGCCAGTCAGAGTCAGACATGGATGTAAGGACATAAGAAAAATCTTTTCTACCAAAACATGAGTGTTCCAGTGATACATGTAATTAGAAAATGAGCCAAATGAGGATTCATCTCTATGCCTATCTGTTATTATACTGTGTGAATACTTAACTTGTTTGTAAATGTGTTCAGGATGCCATAGAGAAATGCAGTGCACTTCTCTTCTTCCCATTTCTGTCCTGTCACGAAAACATTGACCCAAATCCCTTTGTGGCCAGCTGTGTCTCTGACCTGTGTGTGTAAGTCAAATAATTCAGTAACACAAATGCAACTTTATCTTAATCCCTCTCTTCTCTCTTGTGCTGAGTTAAACATAGTCACAGATTAAAGCTATTTTCTATGACTGTGTAGGAAAACATAAATCATACTTTTTAAAAATATTTTATATATTTTTTTCAGGTCTGATGATGAAGAAACATTTTGTCGAGCCTTGGTTGAATACACCCGGGCCTGCTCACACGTTGGCTATCCAGTGAGAGAGTGGAGGGACAGTTTCCCTTCTTGTAGTAAGTTACCAGTGCAGCCTCACATTTCACACTCATATTAGATCAATGCTGGTTATGTTCTGTTATTAGAAGTATTTGTATCTGTGTGTAGATGACGGCTGTGAAGAGAGTTTTGTCTACAGAGACTGTATCAGTTGCTGTCCACCCACCTGTACATTTGAGAAAGAGTGTCTAGGAACCAACCTACATTGTCTGGATGGCTGCTACTGTCCTGATGGTATTTAAAAACATTCATTCTTTGACTCAGCCTTTATTTTGTCTCAGAATATATTGAAGTGAGGCTCTCAATTTCATCATAGCTAAGTCAAATTCATGATAATTATTAGCACACTTTATACAATAGTTATAAACTAATATTAAACCATTAGCGATAATAGAACCTTGTGAATAATTTCAGACATTGAAATACAAGACAAATTCATTTAAAAAATGGTTAAAATATTTAAATGGCCTTAAAGATAGATATTAAATAATGTAGTTTGATCATTTTAGATCTTACTGTGAGAACAACATGGTATAAATATATAAGCCTTTCTAATCTCTTAATGCTATCTTAAGTCAGTCTTCCTCTATATAGGTATTAATATATCTCTCTTCCTCTAATTTTGTTCTTCAATCATCTTTTTCATAGGCCTTATCCTACAAAATGGAACATGCATTGCTGTTTCTCAATGTCCGTGTGTTTACCATGGAACATCTTATGTACAAGGGCATGTCCTTCAGCAAGGATGCAGTGTTTGGTCAGTATAGCGTTATAAATAAAAGTCAGCACTGCATGTTGCATAATATTATGTTAACCCTTTGTATGCACTGTTTTTAGTGTGTGCATGGGAGGGGTTTGGAACTGCACAGAGAACAATTGTACAGGTGAGTTTGGGAAGTAAAAACAAAAATCGAAATCATAAAAGCAGGGATTTTAATATATGTATTTTCTCTATTCAGCGGAGTGTTCAGTAGTAGGGGACGTATTTGTGACAACATTTGACGGGAGGATGTTTCTTCAACCGGGGGCGTGTCAGTATGTCCTTGCCAAGAGCCGCACTAGCAGCAGATTCATTGTGACACTGCAGTATACTACCTGCGCAGAGGTAACTTGCACAGAAAGTCGACTACACACTCAGTAACCTTGCAGTGTTTTTTTAATAACCTCGCCGTCTTTGTTGATTGTTACAGCAACAGGTGTGTATTCAGTCAGTGACAGTGGTGCTAGACGAAGACGTGAGTCGACAGATCACTTTAACCAGAGAAGGGGAAGTGATCATTGGTGTCAACCCGGCTCCAATCTTGCCCTACATTGATGGTACGTTTCAAATGTAAACAGATTACAGCATTATAAGAACCTGCCCATTTGTTTTTAATATTTATGCATTTAATATTGTCTTTTTTCTGTCTGGGTATATAGATGCAGTGGAGGTGCGAAAGCTTACATCTGTTGTGACACAACTGAAGGCAGGAATTGGTTTGAAACTGCATTATGATGGTCGAGGGGGTCGGGTCTACCTGCATGTGGACAGCCAGTGGCGTGGATTGACCCTTGGCCTTTGTGGAACCTTCAATGGAAATCTACGAGATGACTTCCTGTGAGCTAATACTTCCTTCATAATAGAATACCGTTGAAGTTATCCAGTAGTCTGACTTGTATTTAACGTGTGTGTGTATTTTGTAGATCCCCTGCTGGTATGATCGAGGGCACTCCACAGCTTCACAGCAATTCTTGGAAAGTGTCTTCTGCTTGTGTAGCTCCTGTTAATCTGCCAATCATAGACCCATGTGAGATGAACCAGCACAATGGTAATTATGGTTTCAGCAGATTTATTTTGGCTGTACTTCTTGTGTAAATCATATTATACAATGCTACACCATCTGACTTCTTACATACAACAGATCCCTGGTTCTTGAGTTAACTGCTATTTAATCTTGTTTAGACGACAGTTGTAAATGTTTTTTCTTTTCTTTTCTTTTTTTTTTTTTTTTTTTTTTTTACAGTATTCTATGCTACTCAGTGTGAGGTTCTCTTGGGGAATGTGTTTGCTCCCTGTCATGGCTACATCAGTCCAAATGTCTACCAGCAGCAGTGCCGGTATCAGGCATGCCGCTGTGGGAGCAGCTGTTTGTGCACAGCACTCGCACACTATGCTTACCTCTGCTCAAAACACGGAGCTGACATAGATTTCAGGTCTCATGTCTCTGAATGTGGTGAGTATTGGTCTTCCACGTTGCTTGTAATCACACTGTTTTAAGTTACATATTAAAAATCTTACAATGTATGCATTTTCATTTGAATATATATTTGAGTTGGAGAAATTGAACTGTATATAAAATGTCCCTTTTGTTGTATGTATGCAGGGGTTGTGTGTCTTGGGGGAATGCTGTACCACTCTTGTGTGTCATCCTGCGGTCGATCGTGTCGTGCTCTGTCCACCCCTGACACATGTAGCCCTGAGGACTGTGCGGAGGGCTGCGGCTGTCCACACAATAGTTACTATGATGACGCACGCCAGCGCTGTGTCCAATTGTAAGACTTCACAACCTCATATATTGTCTGTTTCCATTTGACAGAAATACACACATTTTCTACTTTTGAAATATTCATTCCTTTTTGGACTTAAATTAAATTTTCTTTTTTTACTTCAATTTGGCTTGAGGTTATAATTCAGATTTTCAGTTTGGTTTTCCAGGTAATTTAAATTTTTCAGGTATTATGAAAGTTAGACTTTATGAAAGAGGAAAGATTTATTTGGATAATGCTGAAAATGGTAGGAAGAAAGAATATATGATGTCAAATATTAAAAAAGTTACAAAATCAGAGGCTTTATTAGAATCAGTTCAAGAAATCATAAACTCCATAGGCCAAAAGAAGTATATAGTTGGTTTATTTATTGATCTAAAACAGTATTTGACACATCAAATAACAGAATTTTTATGAAAAAATAGACCATTATGACATTAGATGTATAGTCTCAGACAAGTCTTAGAGGTGGTAATTTAATCTTTTACCTGAGAAAAATGAAAATTAAATTCAGTAACTTCATAATTATACAAATACCGTATATAGATTCAAATAGATGGGGTTGATATAGAAAGATTTAGGGAAATTAAATTTCCCTGGGTTATAATAGATGGAGTAAAATGGGTATCACAGATAAAAATTTTTGCAACCAAAAACGTCCATTAGCTTCATAGTATTTTTAGTATAAGTAAAGCAAAACAGGTTTTAGATCATAAAGCATTCTGTATTCTGTACTACACTTTTGTTTCACCTTACTTAAGCTACTGTGTAGAGGTTTGGGGCAATAATTATAAAAGCATTTTACATTCAGTGATGATACTTCAAAGAAGAGCAATGTAATTATTCGCAACACTGGGTATTAGGATCATACACACTCTTCTTACAGTCAAAATATTAAAATGCCTAGGCCAGGTAGAATATGAAATGGCACTATTTATGTTCAAAGCAAAGAATTATCAATTACCAGTTAATAGTCATGCTCACTGAATGAAAGTAAAGTTAGAATGTGAAGAGATTATTATTTTTTATTATTTCAAAACTGTTAAAATACATGCAACAAGGAAAATAACAAATCTGCATACAGGTAAATATATGTTTGTACATATATGCATGTGAATGTGTATGTTTGCATGTATAGATATGTATATGTATATAGATATGTATGCATTTTTACTTCCAGTCCTTTCTGAGTATATAGAAAGATTGTATTTGTTCTTTTCTATTTGTGATTTGATTACTTTTTTTTATTAATTTATTGATCTGTTGATTGAATGCTTGAGTTCTTCTTGCTACATGTTCAAAATAAATTGCTAAATTGCAAGTACAATTATAATTAGTTACTAGAGGTCTAATGATGAACAAATCCATTTTATTCTCATACACCATTTATCTTAAAAATCACAGGAAAATGAAGCTTATTTTTGCAGTTTCCTTAAGTTTTGTTGCCTTGATCATAGCTGTTTTATGTCGTTTTTTGTTTTGATTTTAATTTCATGCAGCAAATATATTTTTACACTGTTAGTTTTTGTTTTCATCAATTATAATAATCCTGATGACATACACAGAAAAAACACAGCTCAGCACAGGGAGCATCAGCATTAGTTAACGTAATTGAATTAATGTCATGAGTTTATCCTCAGGTCTCAGTGTCACTGTTACTCGATGGGTGGTGTGTCACAGCCAGGGGAAGTGACCTTCAGCGCCTCTGGCCCCTGGTGAGTCACTGTCGGCCTTGACCCGCATTGAAAGTAAAAGCTCACTTTGGCTTCTCTCGTAACTGCATACAGTGCAACATCTTTACACTCACCGTCTGATACATTTGAGAAAGCAATAAAAGCTTGAGTGATCGTCAAATGAGACGTAGAGCACTTAAACTAGTCTTGTGTTTTATAACATTGCTCTCTTTCCCAAACACTCACCCCTTTTTCTCTCTCTTCCTGTCTGCTCCATCAGCCTGTGCAGAAATGGGAAGATGGAGTGTGTGCCAGAGGAACAAGGTAACCCCTCCGCACTCTCCCCTCCTTTCAGTTTCCACTCTTGTTCATTCAAACAACAAAGTGCCGTTTCAGGCTGTGTCCCTTTTGCTGAAATCAAGATCCTTATGTCTGCAGTTGTAACTTGTTTCCCATGACTGGCTGTTGCGGTTGATGTTTAAAGATTGTGTGTATGTGTGTGTGTACTTTGTAGAGCCAGATAGTGTAGAAGTTGGGGAGTGTCCAGAGGGGAAGGTGTACCACAGCTGCAGTGAGCAGAGAGGAGGTGTAGCATGTGCACCAACCTGCCGTAACCTTATGCTGAATCTGACCTGTCCTCCAAACACACCGTGCATCCCCGGCTGTGTCTGTCCTCCTGGGTAATGTTCATCTGCTGCATTCCAAAATTTTGAAAGTCTGTATTGTGGAACAAGAATGGTTTAGATAGGTGCTTCATCAGAATATTGATGTAAACTTAATATGCGTATAGACCCTGATTAGCAAATTAAACCAACAGAATGGAAGTATAATTAACACTCAAAGAAGAGAAAATGTGTAAAATTACATACAGTTTGCAAGCATGGAGGTCATAACTCAATTGGAGGCTGTAATAATATGTTTAATATTTGTATTTTTTAATTTTTCCTGGCTATATATGTATATGTTTATATTTACTCCCAAAAAAAGAGATTTCATCTCAAAGGACTTTCTGGTAAAAAAAAAAAAAAAAAAGTTGAATAAGATAGATAAATACATTTATTTGAAAGTTCAATGATTAGAACATGGAGTTGGTCAGAATTAAAAGCCTTTGTTAAAGGCACATTTACACAGATCTGTGGTATTTATTCACATCAATATTTTCTAGATTTCTTTTTTCATGAACCATTTTGTAAAATTGCTTAAGAAAAGTGCTATATAATAATAATAATAATAATAATAATAATAATAATAATAATAATAATAACAACAACAACAACAACAACAATAATAATAATAATAATAATAATAATAATAATAATACATTCTATTTAGAGGTGCCTTTCATACACAACCCAAGGAAACTGTACAGCAGAAGATAAAACAGACAATACAAAGAAGTAAACAAATAGATAAAAGAAAAACTGTAATACATAAAAATGAGAACGCAAAATGGAGGATAAAATGTTACAATAATAAATAAAATGTTACTTACTTATTCTTTATCTATGCAGGCTGGTGCTGCACCATGGAGAGTGTTACTATCCAGAGAACTGTCCCTGTTCCTGGCTGGGCCTTGAGTATCTTCCTGGAGAATCTGTGGAAACACCATGTTACAAATGGTATAAGCCCTAAGTGTACTCCCCACTCTTTGCAAAGTTAGATAACTACCTTAACAACTGTAAAGCCTCTCTGTTGTTCAAAAAGACATAATCCATATTACTGTGTTGTTTTTTCAATGGAAAATTTAAACACATATTCAATAATGTGAATCTCAGAAGATATTTGTATGAGTATCTGCTTGTTTTGTCTCCTCAGTGTGTGTCACCGTGGCTATTTTAACTGCACCTACTCACCATGCCCAGCTGTGTGTACAGTCTACAGTGACAGACATTATCATACCTTTGATGGCCTTGAGTATGACTACCACTCTGACTGTCAGGTGTATCTGATCAAAGTAAGTGAAGTATGT
Source organism: Ostorhinchus rueppellii (assembly GCA_030068375.1). Taxonomy (NCBI): domain Eukaryota; kingdom Metazoa; phylum Chordata; class Actinopteri; order Kurtiformes; family Apogonidae; genus Ostorhinchus; species Ostorhinchus rueppellii. The sequence continues at coordinate 14,356,925 of JAQQZY010000024.1, read as the reverse complement.
GTGTTTCTGTGTAGTACTTTACAGCATATACCTCTTAGCACTGGTGGAAGAAATCTACAAATACAAATTCTGCATTCAAAACTTTATTTAAGTTAAAGTAGCTAAGTATTAGGAAGAAAAATCTTACTGAAGTATTTTCAGTGTAAATAGTCATTGTGCTAAATAGTTTTTGGACATGTATGTTGTGTTTTACTACAGTAAATGTTAATAGTTGAAGTCATTTGAACTACTTTATATACTTTGGGGTAGTTTAATCTATAATCAATACCTCATATTCTACATCATTTTCTATGAGATCATCATATATTTGTAATTATGTTACATATCACACATCTACAACAAAGCTGAAAAAAAATCTATTGTTTTCAGCTTTGTGACTATACATTTTACAGTTAAGCCAGGTTTTTAAAGTGTTTACTGAGGTTAAGAAATTGTATAATTTTGCAACTTCTTAAAAGAACTCTTAATAATCTGTTTTTTTCAAAAATATACAGACAGGGATGTAAACATTTTAATCAGTGCTGTTAACTAGTAACTGAAGCAAATGTAATGGTAAAAGTATAATATTTGCCTCTGGGATACAGTAGAATACAAGTAAAAAGTTGTATAAATGGAAACGCAAGTTGAGTGTAAGTACCTGAAATTTGAAAAAAGTACTTTGTGACATTCCTACACTGATGTAACTGATGTGTTGTATTTATTTAAAAAAAAAAAAACTGAGTTTGGGCACTGAAGCAGGTGTCAGGCTGCTTTTGCTAGTCTGTGTCACAGAAGTGTGTGTGGGAAGTGGTATGTGTTTATGAGCAAAGAAGGAGCATCCTTTGCATTTCCTGGCCAACACTGATTTGGATCTGGGAAAGAAGAACCAAGAGTGTTTCTAATCTTGGAAGAAAGGGTGTTTTTTTAATTAGAGAAGATTAAGGTGTGTATGTGTGGTGTTGAGAGTGTGTGTGTGTGTGTGTGTGTGTGTGTGTGTGTGTGTGTGTGTGTGTGTGTGTGTGTGTGTGTGTGTGTG